>JARQZJ010000101.1:1430000-2030000 GCA_030704895.1 Henosepilachna vigintioctopunctata
AAATGTATGCCAATTCAATACGGAAATCCGATTAGTAGTTCATCTGTTGCCATAATAGATATATACGCCGGCGAAATTTCTATTTTGCGGCCCAATGTTCCTACCAGTCTTATTTTGATATCGGATTTTGACGTCAACAAATTGACGAACGGCGCTGTTAAACAGAATTATGAGGGTGAAACAATAAACTTACTGGTTGTAGGTAGATCTGAGAGTTGTTATTAGTTCAATAGACTGTGGAGTATTGTTTCAGCATTGTTTAATTTGATTGGATGCTCTTTGTTCTGAAACAAACCTTGATTGCTTTGATATATTGCACACGTGTATATATATATATATATATATATATATATATATATATATATATATATATATATATATATATATATATATATTGTATTTACATATAAATATTTTTCATATACAATATGTCCGTACGTGCATGGTTATATATACTTTAATCATGTTCATAACGAAAAAATTCGAAAATACATCTGGGACGATGGGAAGGTGTTTATCACGTTCGTGCAGTTTGAAAGACGACAACCCGCGCGTCGATGATGCGAATAGTAATTAGATATATAGGAATTGCATTGCGAAACGACGAAAGGTGTCCGATAATTACACTTTTATTAAAATTTGTTGTTTTTCTATTGATACAATCAAGTTCAACCTTGGACAGAGATTATCTTTCGTTTCACTATATCTGCTACTCCGGTTTCACTAGATGCATAGATTTTACTTTTATATAGATAAGTTCTTTTGTATCTATATTTTCATAAATGGCATCCGGGTTTTTTTTTATGAACATCATTTCATGAAATTCTCGTCTTCTCTTGTCATATTTGGATTTTAGGATCTTTGTTTTGGTGAAGTTAAATTTATGCCTCAATGCTTGTTCGTGTTTTTTGAATGCAGTGATATTCTTGTGATCATATTTGTGACCATTTAGCATGTTTTGTAGGTGTTGGCTGGTCTGTCTAATACACTCTTAAGCAGTGTTGACAAGGTATTTGATATACCGTGTGTATCTTTTTGTTGTCTGGTATGATGCTCTTAAGTTTGCTATCTAAATTATTAGCTCTCATAAGAACAGCATAGTCAAGTTCAAAGTGTAAAAACCTGAATGTGAAAATAAAAACGAAAAAATTGTGATTTCGATTATTCTTGTGGAGGAAGTTACAACAGTCTATGTTTCCCGTTTATTCCATCGTGAGATTCGTTCAACTTGAACTTACCTATACCGTTCTGAGTAGAGCCAAAAATCTTGAAACGAATCCAAATGACTAGTTTCGATTGCGCTCTATACCGATAACTCTCTTCTTTGTTCATATTTTCTTCGGAATCAAACTTGTAATCAAAATAACTCCGTAGTAACATGAAAGAAAACATTATTAATCGCACCCATTTCAAATGACGCAATGCACAAATGGATTATGAAGAGAATTCCGAAAGAACAAGAATAAAGAGCTAAAAACCTATACGAAAAAGGCAGGAATACAACAATTACACTCAGGAACAGCAATTCTGTTGTCCTAGATCTGTGACTTGTATTTGAATGAATTTTGGCCTCTGAATGCAAAAATGTCATCAATTTTTCTCGTTCGCGTCAAATTTTCAAACTACAGCATACCCTCTCTTCATCCTAGAAGTGATACAAAATGGGCATACAGAGGAAAATAAAGTGGGTACTAAACAAACATATTAGAATATTTTATTCATAAAAAGGTTTTTATAATACCAGAAATTAAATTGTGGTTATACAAAAAATCGAAAAGATATTAGGGTAAAAATTTTCGCTTATAACTTTTCTCAGAATGTTCAATCTGGAGATATTCTCGCTTGGTGCTCCAACAGTTGTCAGCCATCATACTGACATGTCATCTACCTTGATACTTTGCCTCCTCGGTCTTCAAATCTTGGTGGAACCGCTCACCCTGTTCATCCCTAATAGCGCCAAGATTTTCTGCAAAGTTAGTTTTCTGCATATGTAAATGCAGATACTCATTCTGCAGCCAATCTTTTGAAGCTTTCTAATAGTTGTTGAATAATTTCGACGTAATTTTGTCTCTTGTGTTCCCAAGAAAGACCTTGACAATACTTTTCCGAAACAAGCTATGAAATGCCGAAATTATATACTTAAAGCAGTCCCCTTCAGTGGACAATGCTTTGAGAAAATGCTTCATAAGATCTAGTTTTATATGCATAGGCGGAAATATAATGTTTTTTCTGTTGAAAAGTGGCTGATTTAGAATGTTCGGATTACCAGGTTTCACGTCAGATCTTGGTGGTCACATTGACTGCAACCTAATGCTTCTCACGGGCTCTGCTGTCCCACATACATAGAACACAGGGATACTTGTATATCCGCGTTGCTGGCTCAGAAAGAAACAAACAATGGAAAGATGTTCCATTGGTGTAAGTTATATTGCAACAAGTCAATGACTTTCCTCATGACTTTGTTTTCTTTATGCTAAGAAACTGAATGACGTATTGGGACTGAACCATATAATTAATTGATATAATTAATTACCATATAATACCATATTATCGCGTATAATTAACCATATATTTAATCAATTATACGCGAATCGTAATAGTATTCGCAACAATTGTAGAAGAAATACTTGACGTAATAAAAAACTAATTGAAGTTTTGGAATCAGTATGTCAATTTACCTCTAAAACAGCGTGAAAATTGAAGACAACAGAAATTATGTTACAAATTGTTCCCCAGTGTTATATTCGTAGAAAAATACACTAATTTGGAAGTTTGATTATAAAGATAGCATTGGAAAGTTGAATACCATACTCAAGTTACAAATGGAAAAGTGTAACGAAAGAAACTTCATGAAGCTTTGAACATTCCCCAACATTCCATTGAAAAACTCTCAATTCGGTAATTCTTTACGAGAAAATTTGAGTTTGAGTAAATGTTCATCTACCAAAGTTACACACTTAAAGAGAATCATCTTTATTAAAAGTCACATACGTACTACAAAAGTCCTTTGAGACATCCTGAACACCCTATTTCAGCATACCACCCAAAAACGCAGGCCATGATTTTCACTTGTTTCGACTAGAATATCTACCATATTGTAAACCCCTGCTTGGTTATGTGTTTATTATACTACGGCGTAGTAAAGCTTTCGCAGAAGATATGTGCAGAAATTAATAACATCCATCTATTCTCGAGTTAATGAGTTTTGCGGGATAACTTTTATGCACATTCGGCTGAAGTGCCTGAGCCGAGAGCGGAACCAGACTATTAAGCTTCCTCTGAACTCGTTTCGTGTGAAAATGCAACCCCGATTCAGCATTCAGGCATAATTTTTCCAGAATGATATTGTCAGCAGAACTTCGTGACTTTTTCGAATTATTTTGAATTAATATTTCCTGTGCTAAAACTGTTTGCGAAATTATCGCGCAATTTCAGTAGAACCGCAATTTTATATCAACATTACTTAAGTTTTAAATGAATTAGACGTTGATAATGTATTACAGAATGTTTATTCCTGTTGAAACGAGTTTAACGACATCGTGAAGATATTTGATGAAATCAGAATTATAATTTCCCTTTTTCAAAATTTTTGTATACATGTTAGATGATTTTTTACAGTATATGTTTTGAAGAAGAGATTGTTTACCATTCAACGTCATTTCGGAATGTTCTGCACTATTCATCAATTATTCTGTCAAAGTGACAGTAAATTATTGTTAGAATAGTAATTATAGTAATATTAGAATAGATTATTAATAATAGATAATGAAATCGAACAATAATAAAAATAATTTATATTATTTATTCACTCCAGAATATACGAAAGTTTTACAGATGAGGAAAGAGTATATGAATGAATAAATGAACGCAATTAATAAAAAGTTAAGGAATTGGTCCTAAGAAAATTTCAAAACTGAAACAATATTTTTCATTCTTGGAATTAATAGTCTGAAAATTGTTCGATGATATTTGAAGAAAGAGTACAGAAATAACAAAATAAACCTCAAATTAATTAAATAAAGAAGTAGTTTCTCTATTTTCACCGTAATTTAGTTGAACATAACAATATTTTTTCACCAACAAAGTGGCTTCATTAGATGTAGATTATGATAAACCAGTTTATCTGTTATAAACTCTCAATTAAATCAAAAATTATCAGTGATAAATCAGTTTATCATCGACATCTGATTACGCCACTGTGTTGGCAAAAAAATAATGTTATGTTCAACAAAATTAAGTGAAAAAAAAACAACTACTCAGTTTGATTTGAATTTTGTATATATATCCTCATCAAGTATCATCGCAATCGATTAATATACCCTAAATATTAGTTAATAACAATAAATTATATCATAACAAATAATTATGTTCACTTTTGTTTCGTTATCAGGAGGAAACTTCAATACTGAATGAAACATCATTAATCAAATTGTGATTAAAAATAATAGTCATATAGAAATAGTTGTTATTCTTCATTTCTTTCATTTACCGAAAAGGTTCAGTATAGGTTTTGCTCAATCTCTCAGAAATAGATCGAAAATACAAAAGTTTATACTACTTTGTAACACTCAGTTAAATAATAATCAAATTCTTCTTACGAAGTCAGAATTTCAATATAACTTTCAGAATAAACAGTGATTTTTCTGATTATATCGAAAAATATTAAACTAAAATTCAAAGAGAAAATTATTCAGGCGTTTATCACTTAAATTGTGAAAAAAGGTCAGGTTAATATAAAGGCACAAGTATGAATTTCGTTACTAGGATTAAAGAACAAAATATAGTTTTACCCATCATAAAAGTAATTCCACTTTTTCACTTTGAATTTGAAAATGTTACACACTATTCTTAAGTTAGACCATTAGAATGGTAGAAATCGGTAGACACAAAAATTCTTAAAATTTGTTTTGTGAGCAATTGTATTTAACTAATTCACCATTTTTGAAGCTGTTCAGGTAAAGAACTTAGTTCAGATTTGGGAATACCTCTATGGCTCCTCTTCTTCGTATAAATTGTTGTCATTATTGTCTCTGAATACTTGCAAGTCAAATTTGTTGTTGAATCCTTTTATTTTTAATCTGAACAAGTCGTTATAACTCCGAAACGCGTCACGTTATGAAAATGAAAGTGATGTGAAGTATATTTTCAATAAATGCGTAACTGAAGTCACTCAAATAACTAAACAGCACAAAGTTCTATGATAGAAATTGAACAGATTACATATTCATCTTATAAAATGCAATATTATCACATACCACCATAATTTCTGCAACATAAGTTACGAACAAATTGGTTGAGGCTTTCGCGGACAGTCGTTGAACTAGTGTTGTCCTGGTTCGGGTCTAAGGGTTGTCGTCAGTTGGAATTTCTTCCCAACGTTTCGCTAGCACGAGTGGCGAGATTCTTCAGAGGTCGTTCCATTTCTGATTCCAGTCGTCACTTGCAGTCCACTTAAAGAATCAGAAATGGAACGACCTCTGAAGAAGTTCGCCACTCGTGCTAGCGAAACGTTGGGAAGAAATTCCAAGGACGACCCTTAGACCCGAACCAGGACAACACTAGTTCATACGGTACGGAATTGATTAGGCATATCCTAGTTCTACCAAGAAGAACTTAACAAATGAATGGAAACAAAGAGATAAAATAATTATATTACGTAATTATTACTCAATTGGCAATTTTAAATCAGAAAAATTCAGCTTTTACCCTTCCAGTTTTAATGATTCGCTTACGCAAAAAAAATTAACGTTCGTGAAAAGAAAACATGCATTCCTATTTAACATTCACATTAATTTGTTGAGGAGTATCATAATATGTGACTAACCCGTAGGTAGATTTTCTCATTTGATGTATTACCAAAGGATTCAAATCCCGTAGGCTATGGACGCCAGTCGAGCATAACTAAGTAATTAGATGTTGCACAAACTCTGTTCGCTAACAAGTTTTATGAATTGTCGCCCCATGTTTGAACGCGAGACGATGTTGTATGAAAGAAAGTTGAAAATCAACTTAAGCCCCGAGTTAGATTCATGCGAAAATGAATTTTAATACTACTTAATCAAATAAAAACATTTCATATCCTGACAAGTTTAATGAGGTACTTTGATGGATTTGTTGATCTTTCAAACTCCAACTCTGTGGCAGTTCTATTTGTATTTCATGGAATAGGTTATATTTGTTCTTTCAAATACTAAGCTTCGTTCATACTAATTGATATAAGACGATTTCAGTGAAGTCAGTGGAAAATAGTGCTCTATTCATAAAATGATATGATACGTCCATTCATGAGGTTATTTACATTCCAATAGTATTGTTTGAAGTTTAAAAAGTATTCTCACATCTCTGCTTAGTTTGCTAAAAGTTAATGAGAGCAATTTGCAACCTCTTCGTCATGTTTTTGTCTTCTCGCTTAACACTTGCTGAAAAATCGAATAACATTTCTACTATATATATATATATATATATATATATATATATATATATATATATATATATATATATATATATATATGCTGTTCGAATTAATTGGGACAAGGAGGATAAAAAAAAATGTCTCCGTAAAATCTTACCTCTTAATGAAGGAAATATATACAAAATAGCGTAAATTCGTCATATCAATATGAAAAATGTCCTCCTTTCGCAGAAATAACTTCTTGAACTCGTCTAGGCATCGATTTCACTAGTGTAGCGAAGATTTTTTTCAATTCGTCATCATGAAACCACACCTGCATTGAACTTATGATCATTTTTTTTTTGTAATGTCATTTTTGCCAGTCGTTTCTTCAAAATATTTCATAAATCCTCAATGGAATTGAGATCAAGTGAATTCTCAGGTCAATCGAGTACTTTTATTTCATTCTCACTCATAAACGTCTGCACTTGTTTGGAATTGTGGCAGAGACCCAGGCAGGGCTGAAATGTTCGTTGTAAGGGATCAAACGTTTCCATGAGTGGGTCAATCGTGGTGCGCAATATTTCCATATATTTCACTGAATTCGTCATCCCTGTTATAGGAGCTAATCGTCCAGTGCCATTGGTTGTGAAAAAACCCCAAAAAAATTTGTTTGGAAGGATGTTTTACTGTTTTCTTGATGTGATCAGGCCGCAAAGTTTCCCTGTCACTTCGACTAACAACACTTGATTTGTACCATTGAACGAACAAATGTGTCTCATCACTAAAAACCACATTCTTCCAGTCGTCCACAGTCCATGTACGGTACTTTTTGGCACATTCCAAACGTTCCTTCATCATTTTCCTTGACAAGCAGTTGCTCTCTTCTTGGTCTTCTTGCCTTACGTCCAACCTCCAGCAGTCGTTTTCGCACAGTTGAGGTGCGCACCTCCACACCAGAAACCGTTAAATCCCTTCGCAGATCAGTGCTTGTCTTTCTCGGATTAATTTTGATATTTCTCATCAACAATTTGTCTGTTCTTCGAGTAGTTTTGCGTTTGATGCCACAGTTTGCTTTTCGTTTTGGAGAAGATAACTTTCTTCCAATGTTTTTAAAATCGAAACGCTGGATACCAACGGCTTCAGCTATATACTGTCATTGATGTTTTTCATTGAGCGCAAAACATTCCGTCATGATATGAAATTACATTCATTCAATTGATTTAATAATTAGAACTAAGAAGAATGCTCACAAAAGGATTGAATTCAGTTTTGAGTCTGATCTTCCATTCAGCCATATATATATATATATATATATATATATATATATATATATATATATATATATATATATATATATATATATAATTTGATAAGCTTGATAATGAATCGAAACAGTCGAATGGTTTTTCGACGAAGAGATAAAGTTTTTAAATATATTGATATGATAAAATTGATTCATACATTATTGCCTACATTCGAATCATCGAAATACTCTGCCACACTTTAACACCTTTGTTAACAGCAATGACCTAACTCTCTTCTTAAACGAATGAGCTTTCAGTACTTTCAAATTCGATGGTAAATGTTTGAAGATTCTAATACACCGACAAAAAGAGAATAGCTCAAATTCAGCTGTTTTATGCTTAGGAAGAAGTAGCACATCACTGTTCTTGTTGAATACTAAAGATCACCATTCAATATAAACCTATCATCATTTTCTTTAACATATAGTAAACATCTATAAATATATGAACAAGGTAGGTGAGTATGTAATTATAAATGAAGATTGGTTCACAAGATGTTCGATGATGTATATTGAATATTAATTGAAGCACTCGCTTTTGTGTAATAAACACCCTATTTATTTCTATAGAGCAGCCCCACAGTAGAATATTAAAATTTAAATGACTATATACAAGACTGTCATGAACATTCATAACACACTTTCTATGTGCAATGTTCTTAATTCTAGAGATTGCAAAAAATGAGGTACTCGATTTTCACATAATTCAAGAATGTGTGTTGTCCAGGGATGTAACGGAGGAAAATTTATCTGAACCAAAGTCGGAGTCGCAGTATTTAAATTTGATTTATCGGAGTTGAAGGCAGAGTCAAAAATGGTGGCAAGAGAGTCTTCACTAAAGGACAAAGAAAAACATTATTTAGTCAACCTTGTTTTTATTTTAATTACAAAATAATGAATTTGCGCAAACAAAAATAAAATTTTAACATGTGTTTCAATCAAAAAAAAGTAAATGAAATGAATTACTTAAATCCTGAAGGTTGATACTTATTATATTTAATGAACAAAAGTTTTGAAACCAATTAAATCAAATGCATTGACTCCAAAAGTACTGTATTATACTTCAGAAACAGAAGCTTTGAAGCCTAGTCTCCATCCAATCTATTTCTTAACGGGTCGCAGATGAGGCCAGCGTCACTAAAAAGTTGTTCGCTAGCTACCGAGCCTGGTGGACACGACAAATATTGGCGGGAAATTGATTTGAGAGGCTGGAATTTTGTATTTCCATTTACTTTCCACCACAATAAGGGATCTTCACTAATATTGATACGTTTTTATTTATTGTACTTATTTACTATACTCTCCATTGTAACAAATTTGTCAGGATTGAATATAAACTCAAATTCAAACACTTGAACTTATAATTTACACTTTATTGACTACATAGCATGACGCTTTTCGTCGTTACAAACGACTTCTTCAGATGCTTACAGAATAATTACATGAAAAATATATTACATTATACATTATTATTACATTATAATTACATGATAAAAAGATTCTTACAGTTTGATTATTCCGTAAGCATCTGAAGAAGTCGTTTGTAACGACGAAACGCGTCATGCTACGTAGTCAATAAAGTGTAAATCATAAGTTCAAGTGTTTGACTTTAACTTTATATTCAATTATAATGGATTTACATCAAGTAAACGCCAACACTATATTGAATTTGTCAGGAACTGGTTGTTTTTCGGATGTGGTATTGTCCTCGTATCCGTCCTCGTCTTCATCGCTACTAAATAATATACTCGACAAAACTGTTTGAACATTACTTTTGCTAGTTTCTGCTGCTAACTCCATCCTTGCACGTTTTTTCACAGGAATGTCTTCAGCCTCATCTTCAGACGTATCTACATCATCAAGTAATTTCAATAATTCTGTTTCAACCTTCTCTTTAATCACTTCATTGAAGAATTTAGATTTATGGCGAGGTTCCAGATACGTTGCTATTGCAAAGAAATTGTTTGATTGAAGGTCACCAAATCTTGAATTTAATTGGTCGATGGTACATATTATTAAAGTTTTAAATTTTCCATTTGTGCCTGGTTTATTTTTCTTTTCAGTTTCTAATTTTGTTATTAAGACTTTAAAATACGTCTTCAAACACAGCTGCATTTACTTCAATGAATTCGTTCCAAATACAGTTTGTTTTCGGTTTCATGGCCCAAAACAAAATTAGGTCACTTTTAAAAGCCACTTGTGCGTAAAAAATAAACAAGTACCTAAAGAAAAAATCAACTGAACGCATGTAGCGGAGGTGGGGAATCCCAGCACGACAAGTATGAACCTGTTCGCAACGGTCGACACCGGCCACCGTCGCCATATTCTATGCTTCGACCTCCGATTAAAACCTCCGATTAAAAAGTTTCGGAGCTGAAGTAGTAACCGAAGGCGTAATAATAATCGGAAGTTTCGACTTATCGCAGTCGGGGTCGAAGTTCCATAACATCTCGGGTGTTGTCCATCACAAAGTTCTGTCTACATATATTCCAAGAAACTCAGTTGATTGGAATGATGACATAGTGGTGTCTCTATATTCAATATTCAGGTACGTATTCTATTGCCCTTCAGACAAAAATGAACACATACAGTTTTGTCAACATTCACCAACAGATTGTAAATATATACCAGAGACTCCCTTAGAGCATGCATAAAGTTTCGAAAGACATTTGAGAAGAGTAAATAATCAATAACCTGTAAGTCGTACTGACATAAAATTCTATATATAAACCACATGTTGCATGTTTCATCACTCCAAAACTTCGCGTAATCATAGAATATCTAATACTGCATAGAGGCACGTGTACGGTTCATCCGGACGCATCAATTTCCCATGACATTCATCACAGAAAATACGAGGCCAGAAGTTTCCAATTTGTATCTTATCGACATCTACGTCGTGAGTACACTGCTATAAAATTTAATATCGACGTCATCTGAATAAAAATGCGGCGTAAAAGAGATCGCCTGGGGGTTTTCTGAAAAAGTTATATGAAATTTATAGCCCAAAGCTGAAAATCGTATTTGATTTGGCTCCAAAACGATCAAAATGTAGTGCGAAACATTTTGTATTGAAGTTGTGATTCAATATCTGGAGATAAGAGGACCGTTTGAAATGATGCTCATTTCATTTCATTTTTTGTCATATTCGATTCAATTAGACAGATAGTTATCATTGTCTTTCAGTGGAATGGCTCAAAATTGAAGCTCTATTGCTTGATATACTTTCACAGCTTAGAGTGACTGAATGATTGGTTTGTAAATGAATGGTGTCGTTTGTAAATTGGTGCCGAATGACCAATCGAATCCTGAACGTTGACAAAACTATATGTGTTCATTTGAAATAATTTTGTACGAGAATTTGGCCTAGGAACACGAAACAGGGAACAAGGGAGGAGGATAGTAAATACTATTGTGTAGTAATTTGTACAAAAATTTGAGTGATAAAGTTTATCTCCTGTTCTTCAATGAGATTAAACTGAATCGACTCAATAATTCGTTATGATTGATGCCGCTCTATGGATAAACTTTATCCACCCTCCAAACTTTTCAAGAAGAGAATTTCAAGAACCTTCTCTGAATAGCCTCAAGATGGCGTTGATGGCAAGTGTAAATGGGATGCAAGATCATACTGCCTTACTCCAACTTGCTACGGATTAGGGAATTAAATAGTCCTATGAATTTCGAGGAATTATTAAAATATTTGCTATTACGTATAACGAATCCATATATTTTCGCAGCAGATGAAATAAGTTGGGTGATGTGTGGGACAAAGGACAGCTTCTGGTGGAAGACTACACCAACATCTCTCACCTTATCAGAACGAGAAAGACCACCGACGCTGTAATCACAGTCAATTCGGTCTATTTTCCTTGTGAAAAAAAAAACATCACACTTTGACACATTCAAACTCAAATAATTGTCCTCTCATCAACTAGCAACATAGTCCAGCGCAAGCTGAAGTAGAACACAGTTGAATCACAGTCCTGTGATCTAACTTCATGATATAGTTTCAAATCGTCAGTGAACATCAAATGTGGAGAGTGAATATTATCCATCAGATCATTTACGAACAGAATAAATAAGAGTGATTCAAGATTAGACCCTTGAGGTATTCCAGAGGCAGGTAAGAGTGAAAAAGGTTGGTGAGCTTTTCAGAGAATCCAAACTTATTGCCTAATTTCTGTACCAGAAGCGCACGAGCAACTTTATCAAATGTTTTCTGAAAACCTGTGTGAATCACATTAAATTGAACAGTGGAGTATAGTACTTCAGAAACGGGGACAAATATGGGGACAACACTATATCATCACATCAATCAACTAAGTTTCTTGGAATATAAAAAGACAGATATTTGGGATGGAAAAAACACACATTGGTATTTTATGTAAAATATGGAGTAATTCATTTTTTGCTTTCTGTAGAATTAAGAACATTGTACCTAGAAACTGTGTTATGAATGTGTATACAGTCTTATATATTCTCATCTGAATTCTAATATTCTGCCGTGGGGCTGCTTTACAGACATAGCATGTTTATTACACAGTAGCGAATACTTGGATTAATATTCAATATTCATCAACGAATATCTTGTAAACCAATCTTCATTAATAATTACATACTCAACCTACCTTGTTTATATATTTATAGATATTAACTATATGTTAAATATAATGAAAATAGGTTTATTGAGTTGAATAGTAATCATGAGTCTTCAACAAGGAACAGTGATGTGCTACTTATTTCGAAGCTTAGAACATCTAAATTTGAACCCTCTATTATTACAGTACTAAAATCTTCATCAGTCAAATTTGAAATTACTGAATGCTCATTTAATTAAGAAGAGAGTTAAGTAGTTGGTTAACAAAGACGTAAAACAGTAAACAGTGTAGCAGAGTTTGACGATTCGAATGTACGCAATAATAAATGAATCAATTCTTTTTATTATATGTTTGTTCATTCTCACCATGTAGAATTGTCAACAAAAAAAAGTAATTTTTTTCACAAACTTTGTTGTATATCATTGTGAATATAAACGTTAACTTGAACCAATATTTTTGTTCAAGGGCTGAATGGAAGATCAGACTGGAATCAGAATATTTTTATTATTATTATGTTGAATATACTCAATGATATTTACCAAAATATCAGCGAACATTCAATAAAAATTCATGAGTCAACTTAAATTTGTAGATATTTTCCAGGCTTAGATTTTGAATGCTCCATAAATAAAAGTACCTATAGAATAAGATCAGCTGAAACATTGATTTCCTAAATATATTATGAAATGAGGTACTGCAGTCACAAGTAAGGAATATAAGGCGGAGTGCAGGACTCACACATTTGAAAATTGAATGTCATTTGAAGATTGATATTAGAAATGGAACTTGTGAAAATTATCCGATATTCGACTGTGTCCATCAAATGGTTAGTAGTCCATTTTCAGCTTGAATAGTAATATGCCATAATAATAACCTTTTACCTACATCGAAGTCTGAGAAAAAAGTAGAACGTGCTCTACACCATAAAACGCCGATACTGTTGGTGATTGCAGTTTTACATTTGAGAAACTGTAGAAGAATTAAGATAGATTCGAAAAAAAAAAATTTGAAAATAAAGATTCTAATTCAAGCGTTATTTTGAATTCGAATGTCATTAGCATTGACTCGTGCGCGCTCATGCAATGTAAGTTATGAAATTCTTTCTCGCCTTACAGTGATCTTTGTAGATGAAATTTTCGATGAAATCTTATTTTATTTCTGACAGGGAACTAAGCACAGAGTAATGTTTCGTGATTTGTTATCTCAGTGCTTCAGTGAATTTCTCTTGGCTTTATATTTCAAATGTCACGACTTATTACTATTGTATATTCAATAGTGTTGGTGTTTACTTGATCCATTAGTATTGAATATAAATTTGAATATATGTAAGTTCAAGTGTTTGAATTTGAATTTATTTTCTAATACTATAGATATTATGATTTTGTATTAAAATAAATTAAACTCTTGGCTTAATGTTTCACGATTTATTTAACAATATGTATAGTCAACATGTTTCGAGCGTTAGCTCATTTTCAAGACTGAGAAGACATTTTCAGTCTTGAAAATGAGCTAACGCTCGAAACATGTTGACTATACATATTGTTAAATAAATCGTGAAACATTAAGCCAAGAGTTTAATTTATTTTAATATTCAATTATGTTTCACCAAGAGTTAAGCGAGAATTCAATCTCATTAATTATGATTTTGGTTATAGAATGATTTGTCAAACTTCTAGCATTTGTAAGAAAGTAACGGGTGGTTTTTTAAGAGTTTAGTTTTTCAGGTTGGCGGCACTGGTTGGTAATGGCATCCAAACGCCATCTGTGACAGTGAAACGTTTTCAGTATACTCTGCCATTTCATCATAGAAAGGCTTACAAACTTGCGAATTGTTGAAATTTTCTATCAAAATTCGTGCTCTGTGAAAAATGTGTATCGTTTGTTACGACCATATTATGGTCGTCATAATTCTGTATCGTAATAAACCTGTTTAATCGACAATTCTTGCTGTTATCACCAAATTTCGCACCAAGTTTACTTTTTTGGATTTTAAACCATTCTCCAGCATGCGTACAGTGCGTACTGAGGGGAATATTGCAGCCGTAGCGTACAGTGTTAAAGAGGATCGTGAAATATCAAGTCGTCGCCGTTCTCAGCAATGGGCATGTGTTACTCAACCACATGGAAAATGTTATGTGTTGATTTGAGTTTGAAATCCTATAAAATTCAACTTCTACAAGAATTCTTGTGACCTTCCGAATGACCTACCGCAACGTCTTATGTTTGGTGAATGGGCCTTAGAACAGCTTTATGAAAATCCGCTGTTTTATCGAAAAATTGTGTTCAGCGATTAGGCTCATTTCTGGCTTCGGGGATATGTAAATAAACAAAAACTATTGCGTATGGAAGGATGAACAGCCACATACCATACAATAATTACCGATGCATTCCGAAAAGAGACAGTTTGGTGTGGTTTATGGGCTGGTGGCATAATTGGTCCATTTTTCTTCAAAGACGACAGTAGTAGAAACGTTACTGTCAACGGCAAACGATAACGAGCTATGATATGCAAATTTTTTTTGCCCCAGTTGGCCGAGTTGAACTTGGTTGATATGTGGTTGCATTAAGACGGTGTCAAATGCCACACAGCTCGTGAAACAATGGACATGTTGAAGGATGAATTTGGTGAGCAGCTTATCTCGGGAAATGGGCCTGTGAATTGGCCGCCAAAATCATGCGATTAGACGCCTCTGGATTATTTCTTGTGGGATTAGTCGTTAGTGTATGTTGACAAGCCGAACACGATTGAAGCCTTACAGGATAACATAACACGCGTAATTCGTGGGATACAGGCCGAAATACTCGAAAAAGTGACGCAAAATTGGATCTTCCGAATGGACCAATTGATATGGAGCCGCGGACAACATATTCATGAAGTTATCTTCAAAATGTAAATGGCAAAGTCCAAGTTAACAATTTCAATAAAAATTCTGAATATATGATGCACTCTTCTACAAATACAAATTTCTCTACAATAAATAATAATTAAAAGGAAATTCCGCAGTAATCTTCGTAATGAGAAACGTTCCGTATATAGAGATTTCTTGAAATTCTTGATGAATGAGGGTTTGTTTCACCTGTGTATGAATGTAAGCGAAGACTTGTGTGACGAAGTCCCACGAAAGCAATTAAAAAAACTCCATGATTTATGATGAAACTGGAACTTGAACTATGGACTACTACTTCTATTAATGTTCGATTTCAACATTTCACACTCAGAAACATACTTCTGTACAACTTGTAATGCCTAAACAAAGATAATATATTTTCTCACAAAGACTGTAATATATATACTCACGTAGCCTGTGGTGAGTATGAAATCAGATGTTTCTTTTGATTCGAAAAATGGTTTCGACGATCCGCGTTTCTGAGGAGTAAAGAGTGAAATAAAATGTGAATTGAATTCTATGATGATAAAATTCTTAGAAGATTAAATTCATGGTACGATTTTGAACGTTTGAATGACTAAAGTATTTTTAACAATTTTCACGTGATCAAAAATAATATATATTCAATTTAATGTAGGAAATTTATATTTTCCTTCATCTTCGAATCAAACCATAGTATCACTAATATGTAAATTGGCAATTGGAAACCTTGATAAATTATTGACAAATATCACGCTCACAATGAGAAGTTGATTTTTTTTGCACTATTTTAGTACCCGAGTTTCATTTATGAAACTTTTTGGCGATAGCCATGAACCATCTCGGCCGGAGCCAATTTTTCCCCAACTTGGGACAAAACACTACCTAAGCTGAAGACTAAAAACTAGATAAAATTTGGAATACAAAATTTCATTATTTGTAGCGATAATACTACCTTGACTATATATTCCACATAACCATATCAAAATACAAGGTATTCGATGAAAAAGGCAGTTCAAATATTCTGAATACCAAGGAGGTTATAAATTGATATAATTCATGATTATTTGAAACAATTTTGAACATACCAAAGCAATGTTCAGCTTTGAAACAACTCTTCAACATTCACAACAAAATGTCATATTGAAAATTGGTATAAATATTCACATCATATTGAAACATGTAACAATTAAGTGAAAACATCGAATATGATAATGGTGTCGAAAGTACAATGCATGCTAAAACAAGCTTGCTAGGTGTTGCTTGCACGCATATCTACGAATTTTGCACGACATCGATTAGAGGAGAGATCTGTTTTGAACAACATTTCCAGAATTTTATTAATCGTTCGAAGTATTCTTCAGGGCTATAATTAACATAATTGTTGGGTGTAAGTCCACTTTATACCGTGTTATTTCAGAAAGTACGACCAAATTAATGACGGCAATTCGATCGTTTAACTAAGTTCCGGATTGGCAAGTGCAGCACAGCTCCAATTAAACATGGAATGTCTACTTGATTATGCTCTGACAGTCTATAATTTCCCTGCAGCACGGCACGTGTTTCGAAGATAAAAATCGAAAGTTATATGAATAGAACAGTTGTGTACAATGTCCGACGGATTCACCAAATCCGTTTTTGATATTCTGATAAATTCGTCGAATGAAAAACTATTGCGTGTTGAACAAGTTCGGATAAATTCGTTTTGGTTGCATGCCAGTTTTCCTTCCCTACAAATGTTTCTGTGAGCAATTTTTGAAAATTGGCATCTGTATTATATTCGTATATAAGATTAAATTCAAACACTTGATTCTTCGATTTCTACACTTTTATTGAAAATATAGCATGATGAGTCTAACGACGAAACGCGTTTTTTTAACGACGAAAAGCGTTTTCAAGTTTTCAGTAAAAGTGTGAATCAAAAGTTCAGAATATAATATATTCAGAATTGAATATAAGATGAAATAAGAATTTTATCTTATATTCAATTATAATGGATTTACATCGAGAAAACACAAATAGTATTCAAAATCTTTTAATTTCTGTAGTCATTCTGAAAAAACTTTTGAGATTAGAAAATATGTAAATCATGATTCGATAATATATTTTACTTATTAGAAATGTAGTATTATAAATGGCGTATGGTACACACCATGCGAACAGCTATGAAAGAAAAGTTAATTTATCTTATCTTTGTGGAATGCAAGTCATAATGAGCATAATAGGAAATTTGAATTCTAATCAAGAGGTTAACGAAAAAATCTTACAAATCGAAAAGTACCCGGCGCATGCACCATTTTTATCGGTTCAAAATGAGTCGGCCGATTCTATTCTATAAGTACTTGTGAAAGATCCGACAGACAAATTGAAAACTTATCGTGAAAATATTCGTTGGAACAGTGAAATTGTGAAAATCATCTGATAGATAGTGTTCGTCGACGAACAGGAAATTTAAGTGCATATTCGGTGGAGATTGCGAACGAAAATTATTGTTCCAAAAAGGCAAGAACCCGGTGCGGCTAGATGTAGAACAATAAAGAAACAGAAATTTATATATATTTTTGATCACATTCAATTGAAAGTCTGTATTTTGCGTAGTCTTAGAAGGATACAAACATATTCGAAATAGAAACCAGGTGTTCATTTTTTTTTTCAATAAGTTTGAATTGATACAGTTGGCTAAGTTGATAAAACCAACTCAATTAATATTGTTAATGCTCTTGATAATGGGTTATCGTTCCGAAACATATGGAAGTTTGTCAATATACTCAGTAAAATTCAGTCGCGTCTTTCAATTTGGATTCATTATTCAACACAATGTTTCACCAAATGGAAAGCGAAACCTCCATTGGTAACATTACCTCAGCAACTCTGCTATGATTTCAAATTACCCCATTGAAAAACTTATCACATTCCCAATTCCATCGAAGTTTCCACATAAAATCGATGTCGAAACCACAAGTACATTCCGTTCACGAAAGCTCGATCGGTTATAACTAACTGCACAATTTTTGATATTGCGTCATGTACAGAAGTTCGATTCCCATCGTCGTACCAGGGGAACGCAGGCGATTGAATACACTTCGAAACTGTTTGGAACTAACACAAAAGAGCATTAGTCGGTTTTTTCAACAACAGACGAACTTGAAAAACCTTTAATTATCTCGGCTCCATTCAGTCTCTAATGATAACTTAAGACTAGGTCCGCTTGTTCATTGATTTATCGTTTATTGGAGGGTGTAGGACTTACTAGATATGAGGGTGAGATTTATAGACTGAACCTTTAAAGAATTCATTACTACAATTCACAGATACAATGCAGTGTCGTGTTCTGAAGTATGTGATAAGTAGATATAATATATGTATAATCATTCTGTAATTTTGCAATGTTTAAATTTTCTGATTAGAATAAAACAGCTATAGAATTCAGCAAAAAGCCGTTCAATTCCTGACATAAGTTGAAGCTTTTACTAAATGACACGGAGGTTTCGCTTATCTCTTGGTAAAAAATTATGTTAGAAAATATAAAATTGAAAATTAACACACCTGACTTGTTTAACTAATATATTAAAAACTCTATATATGTTTCGAGTTAACCTATTATCAAGAGTATACAATATTACTGAATTTCAAAATGTACAACTTTCACTTATATTCCCTAAACCACAGAATTTAGAACCAGTTTCACGGAAAAATCCCCCTGATCATTACAAATAGGAAAATTTTTCTTTTTGGCTATCGGAATTTTCAAGACTTCAAGGATATCTAATCTTTTGCCCTTACTATCTGAGTGTACTATTTCGGTCTTCTTGGGATCCAAGAAAGGATTATGTTTCATGCAGTGTTCAGAAAATATAATTCCCGAATTAGGATTAGGTTCATCGATTCTTTTTTGATAGAACGTCCAGTTTGACCTATTTAAAACGGTCATATTCACCGCAAAATATTTTGTAAACGCCATTTCTGGAAAATAAGCCAAGTTTGTCCTTGTTGTTTACCAACCATGAACCCAAATTCTTTTTGTGGGTGCATATTGTATTCACGTAATTTTTATGTAAAGCTTTTACAAATTTTATTGCTCAAGTTAGGTATATAATTAATGGAATCGAATTGAATTCCATTCAATTACAAATTACAATAAAAATTACCGAATACAAATTTCATTGCTCAAGTTAGGTGTATAATTAATTGAATGAGAGGTGATAATAATTGAATTGAATGGAATTCATTGCATTCAAATGATTATATACCTAACTTGAGCAAAAAAATTTGATACAGATTCCATAAAAATAACGAATATTTCAATCGCTTCTATATAATTCAATATTTACTTTCGATATCACAAAACCACAACTTCAACAACTCAAACCACAAATCATTTCTTACTCAAAAATCGTTTGAAGAATCAGACAAGATATAAACCTTTTTTTGTCGAATCAGACCAACAAGGGCAACTACAATTCTTGAACTTTTCGGGTGGAGAGTCAATACTCCATTTTTGCATTCACGGCTGAAGGCTAAAACAACATTAACTCCAAGTACTATCCTACATGTATTTAGAAAAACAGTAGCAAAATATAAGAATCCTTTTTTAGTCTTCATTCGGATTGTACAACAATGAATTTCATTATGTTATGTATTGTTCAAATTCTTTGACGGGATTCTTGCAACAGATACTGTAGAATTGAGCAACCTCTGGATGTAGACTGATCAACATTACTGAACACCACTTGAATTTTGTATTTTCTGAGTATCGCTTGATTCAATATCGTCATTTTGTTCGCTAGGTGGTTGAACAACTCAATATATAAATCCTATGCAGCTTTTGAATAAGTTGACGAAAATTAAAACTTTGTTGTCGTATGTACCATTCCATAAATTTCATCTCTACCTATGTCTGTCATTTTAATTTTGAAGACAATAAACTTTATCTAAGGAACATGATTCACGATGATAAACAAGAGACAATTCAGAATAGGGAGACAAAGTGAAGTTGATTTTCTTTATATTATTTGACTCCTGGGGATTCAAAGGAAGAATCCGAATTGAACACTTTTTTTGAGCCTGAAAAAATCCTACGACTCTTTGATGAAAGGAGTATCTCCCAGATATCTCGTCAAATTGTCTGCAAAACTCTTTCGTTCACTAGGCCTCAAAATGAAGAAAAAAATTCAAATATTCCAATATTCCGGCGGATCTCCAGTTGAGATCACTAGACACCTTCAAAGAAAAATTTACTGAAATTTTATATTAACGTCAGAGTTCGTGAAAGTTAACGTAAGCTTGCCTACATCCTCCGCATTTAGAGTACATTTGATTAAACATTGATAATAAATTAATTGAGTTGCTCCTGCTGAGAAAATCATTTATTTTGTCTATGTAAGGTATGGTTAAGTGGAAGACTAGGTAGGATGCGTACCATGTACATGTAGTGAAGTTTGTCTTTCTGCTCTATTGAAAAAAAAATTAATTTTATATATATTTTCTTCAGTTGTTCGTAATATAAAAAAGAAATGAAGACTTTTTCATTATTAATATAAGAAAAATTCCTACGACTCTTTGATGAAAGGAGTATCATCGAGATATCTTCAAATTATCTGAAATACTCATCCGACCATTAGGCCTCAAAATGAAGAAAAACCTCCAAATGCTTCCCAGTAATTGAGAAGCAGTATATTATCAAAACTCCCTAGGCCCTTTCACATTCATCAATTATTTCGTATCATATTAAATTTGAAAAAAGCAGAGTTAGGGTACCATAACTTTACGCGACCATGTCGGAAGTTGTTTAACAGACCGTTGAAAATTTCAACGCCATCCAGCTCATTTCTGCTCCACCGATCTTCAATTAGCGTTTCTGGCTCACAGGACATAATTAAAAAAAGGCGAGTTACATCCATATTATATGAACTCCGAAACGTCGTCCAAGTTGTAAAGTTAAACAAGTTTGGACCTGAGGTATGGTGCATAGAAATTGGCATTTGTTCATGTTACCAAATTTGATCTTGATGGTCTAGTGCTTATTAACCTCAATAAATATTTACAGTCGACTACAAAGGATACTCTTTGGGGTTACCGAGACTATGTTCCCAATAGCAAGATATTGATCTTAGTTCCTTTGTTAATAATTCGTGAAGACAATTATATTATTCTACGTTCTACCTGTTTCGAAGACATGCATTTGAGTTATTAGTACTGAAATACATTCAGAGCATCGATTGAATTGTAACGTTAATGGAATACGAGGAGGACTGATGATGATCTGACGATTGGGAATTTACTAGGATTCTTTCGATTTGAAATTTAATCAACATTTTAATTCATTTTTATAATTTTTTTGAGAAAAGCATTGAAAATTTTCGAGTCAACAGGTGAGGAAGGTACTATGTGACAGCCTAATCTATTCACTGCTCAACTATGGCAATGTAATAATAATAATAATAAGCTTCATTTCCAAATTTAGTGAAACAGAAACAAGGTCACAGAAACATACACTAGAGACAGAAATAGGGTCAAAATATATTCACAATAATTCTCTATTCACAATAATTGACGAATTCAATTATATTATATGGCTCAATCCTGAGGAGATATTTATACATATTAGCTTTATATGTCCCTTTTTGCCCCTTCTTATATTGGATGGTAGTTTATTGAAGTACTTTATAGATTTATACAAAGGTCCTTGTTCTGTTTTTACCAGCTTGTGTATTGGAAAATCTATGCCCAATGTGCGGGTGTTATATGTAGTATTCTTTTCTCTTCAAACCTATTTCTATTTTTGAAAAAGATTAGGAGATACTCCTGAATGTGAATGGCAGGAGTTGTTATAATTTCGTCTTCCCTATTCACGAAAAGTAATTTTTAATGTTGTACGTATAGCTCTTTTTGAAGTCGAGTGGCTCTTTCTAAGTCTGAGTTACACCCATAAATAATAATTCTGTACCTGATTTCAGCCTCAAATACAGCATGATAAATAATTGTCATGATTTTCTTGTCAAGGTATTTGCTCAGAACTCTCAAGGAGTAATATATAGAACTCAGTTAGTTGCATAGTTCTGAAATATGTTCCTTACAATTCAGTTTGTCATCTGCATATACAATCAAGAATTTGACTTTTACAGTGTCAGCTGGAAATTCCCTAATCTTTTCAGCATTCATGACTAGATTCATGACTAACGTTTCGCTAGCACGAGTGGCGAGCTTCTTCAGAGATCGTTCCATTTCTGATTCTCAGTCTACTTCCAGAATCAGAAATAGATCGACCTCTGAAGAAGCTCGCCACTCGTGCTAGCGAAACGTTAGGAAGAAATTCCAACCAACGACAGCCCTTATACCCGAACTAGGACAACACTAATTCATCAAATTGTTTGTTGGGACACGGCTTCACATTCATATGTTCAGGCAAAAATTTCAGAATACGTTCCTGAATTGAGGATGAATTGAACTGATAACATTCAAATTATCCTCACAAAATGTGAAGAGAACTCAACAACTGCGACATATTTAACTGACATACAAAAATTTGATACTTGTACAAGTATCGACTCTCACGAAGTCAATGTTAATTCGTGATATTACTTTTTTTTCATTTGCAAATTACCCGCATCAACCACTAACCTTATTAGCGGAAATACATTCGATTTAGTACATGGTTCATATAAAGAATAAAAGTTAAAAGAAAATGTAAAGTTAAAGATAATTACAAATATAGATTTTAACGGAATGTCAAATTTGATTATGGAGATTAACGTTTTATGATATTATTGTTATTAACTGGTGATATTACTGTTCGTTAAGATGTGAGGTTTTTCTTGCTCAAACTCTCACTGCAAACTAACAACAAGGCTACGTAGATCAACATTACAATCAATACAATCGCAATATAAATCTACGAATTGAAATTTTGGAAATTAATCCAATTTGATGCCTATATTGCACTGAATTGAAATGTACTATTTTCAGTGAGTGTTTTACCTATTGAAATATCTGAGATAAACTACTAACATTTCCATAGGCACAATCGTCTGTTTAAGATGCGTACCTAAATCACTATATCGCCCCTGTTTCGCAGGCATATTTCCAGGAACGATGATATAATTACTGTAAGGGATCCCGAGGGATTATCCTGGGGATGTTTTCGGGCCGTCCGAGTCTTCGAACATTTCTATTTCTCTGCATTTGTGGTTACCTAGGAAACGCTTCAAATCAGATATAATTTTTTATTTCGTTCTGCCGTTAAATTGGCAACCGAAAAGGTTCAGCTCTATTTCTTATTGTGGCTTTGTGAGGAGCTTATTTTCCGGAAAACGGCATTTAGAACAATAATTTTGTGGCATTATTGTCCCTCTGAGGTTCATATTGGATTACACAAGAGTATGACAGTTCTGGTTGATATTCTTTCAAGAAATATGTATATTTGTATTATTATTATTAAACAATCATTCCCCATGAGGAGAGTGATTGAACTTGAATTCGAAATTGTTAGGTCTTTTGCTTCATGTTTTTTGACAAACTTCACATATGCGATTTCATAGCATCACTAAGTGCGGAATTCGAGATTTTTCATATTGATTTGTTGTAGATCTTTTTGGACCTCTTTTGGTCACTCTGTTACGTATTTACAGTTTTCTGAAATTCATTCTGAGGTCTCTTCATCCAATTGCCGTTTCTATTGTTTGGTCCGTAAATATTTCTGAGAATTTTCCTTTCTTTTTTTCTCATTCCTCTTATTGTTGAATGACCGTCAATAACCATTGTTTCAGCTGCGTAGATCCTTTCAGCTTCTGAAAGAATTGTTGTGTTATAATGTCTCAATTTGGCGCCTTTCGAAATGCACTTTTTGTTATAGTACGCCCATGTTATCTTGTAGGCCCTTTGGAGCTTGGTAATTCTCTGGTCATTAGCGATTAGGTTTAAACCTGAGGAATGTATATCTTCTTCCAGGTATTTGAAATGACCGAGTTGCAGAATTTCACCTTGCTTTGTGATAAGAGAAGAATCACTTTTGGGTTTTCTTTCCATGTATTTGGTTTTATCATAAGACATTTGTAACTCTTTCTTTTTTTGTTTTCTGCGCAATTTCATGCAGTTTTTCTACGCCAAGAATGACTTCAGTTCTATTGTCTGTGATGATAGCAACATAGTCTGCAAAGGCGAGACATTTTACATTTATTCGATTTTTTTTTTTGATACCTCAAGTGTATGCCCTTCACATAAAGTCCTCATTACCTAACGTTTTTTTCTAAAACAATTGAAAAGCATTGACAAAAGTTCGTCCCCTACTGCACACTGGTTCTGATTTCCGAAGGATCTGATGAATTTACTATAGAAGTTGTTGCTGTGAGTTGTGTTCTATAATTTTTCAGGTCTTTCGATTGTTCCCAAATTGTTTCATAATTTCAAAAATCATCAGAGTTTGATGAGAGCAACGAGCAACATAGTTAGCGGTAATCTGGTTTTTAAACTGTTGCTCAATTGACCAATGTCAAATTCATAGTTCACGCATGCACTATCTTTTTTGATGTCACATTTTAAGGAATAGTCTTGAAATTGCAATGTTAATCAAGAATTGTAACTTTGGAAAAATCAAACGTATGTTCTGTGTTTTTTAAATGTTGACAACAGCAAAGAAGTTTTTCATAAGACGGCTGTCATTTTTGTGCTGTGTTATCCTTTGTGTGAGCCATTGGTTGATTTGAATTATTCAGTCTTCAGTTTCCAAGCATGCTGGTTTGTATATTTTTTTCAGTAAGTTTGGTGTCCGCTCCTTAGTTTTGGAAACAATTTTTCAATATTTACTATACCATACTCAGCGATTCTGATTTCACGTATATCCTTGAATAATGAGGTAATTCGATGTGTCAGGTTACCGATGTGTCAATCTTTTTGTAGTCAGTAATTTGTCCATCGTCTTCTTCAGTTGGGTCATCATAAAAATTAGTGATATGAATGAATTTCTCAAGAATATGCTCTGGATATCCATTGTTGATAATCGCATTGAATAGTAGTTTTAAATTATTCATAAGAAACCTTTTATCGTTAAGATGTGTTAATGGGTCGGTAAGTTCTAACCATTTTATTGCTCCATAGTCTGATGACTGATGTATCCCATTTTAGATTTAATTTACTCCTGAAGAAATCACGAAAAATGACAAAATATTGGGTTTATATCAGGAAAATGAATTATTCATACAGGCCGTGATCCTGTTTTTTTGGTACTTAATTTCATCAATTGTACGGTTATTGAAATAATACTCAATGATTATAATTTCCTGTAAATATCAGTTCAATGACTACACCAATATGCAGCTTTATTGGTAAAAGAATAACCAATTTATATGTACCTACCCAAAAATGATGGTGACCAAAACATTAAATCAACGGTGTGTGCTATAATGTTGAATGTATTTTTATATGAGGTAATTGAAATACTTAATTCGAAAATTCTCTAAGATGTTTGAGTTCACTACCACCCACTGACGTATTCATCTCGTAAATCTCTGAAGTACCTTGAAAAATTCAAAGCATTATATATAGGTTCTTTCAATTCAGTATGCAAGGGAATGAAAAGAAATGTAAAGCTTTAACCAAGGTAAGCGAAGTTATCTGATGTCCTCAGGCGCACATATTCAAAGCAATGAAACTGCCCAAAGGTTTTCCGGTCTTGAATGCAGGAGAGGGTCATTAAAATTGTATTTAATGAAGTAAGTTTGCCTCAGATATATCGTTTACATTAGGTTTCAACGGAAACTCTGTTATATAATAGAACAAATTGAATGTGAATTATATCCCCAAACTAATTCTGAAATTTTCGTTCGACAGTGAAATATAATATGACCATCTGAAGAGGCGAACTTTGTATGCCCATTTGTTTTCGTCGTAAATATTTTCGAAAATCCTGAAAGACGCCTTCTACTATTTTTGCTATAAATTCATGGTTTCACTATTCATCCGGTGTGATGTCGTGGAGGACACCCAAACTGAAGAAAAATGACACTTTCAATAACTCCACATCATTTGGATTGTCCATCATTCCATATATTGGCTCGATTATTTTCTAGTAGCCCCGTGAGGCCCCATCACGTGTCTCTCAAAATACTTTGTCTCATTCCCTTATCAACTTTATTAAATGCACTCACTTCTGGCTTCTATTGATATTCAAAGAGTACAAACGTACTTTACTCCTTTTTCAATTGAAACACAATTTCAATTGAAACCAAACAACGTATTTTGCATTGAGACACATAGTGATATATTTCGTTATTGTGCAATATAGGCACTTTCAAATTTTCTTGAATAACTTTTCTTGTGCAAAATGAAGTCATTTGTCCTATATCCGAAAATAAAATTAATGTGGCTCTGGTGGCAGTACGAAAGTAATAAATTTGAGTTCCTTTCAATATTTCAGCGTTATAATTTGATGTTGCTTGATAGGGGACAAACGCAATATATCTTTGTTGATAGAGCGTTATTTTTGAGCGTTTGGTATAATCGTAAGCAATGTTATTGCGTATGTGGAAGATGACCATCAGTTTTCATTTTGCGCAATATTACAGGACTATATTCAAGGACCAGGTTATTAGTAAATCCACACGAGCATTCCATTCATATTGCTTCATTTCAACAAGATAATCCTGTTCGTTGGCGGAGAATCAATAGCTTCCATGAATAGTCATTACAGTGCCGCTTATCTTGTCGGTCAAACCACGTGCTCCGCTTTCTAGAGAAGAGTCTGCTCGAATTACAGAACCTTTCACAGGATTTAGCAGATCTTCCTGATAGAATGTGTTAACTAGCTTCTAATGTATCAATGAGTAGCAAATGAAGTCAAACCATTTATTGATTCGATATCGTGAAACCTCTTTATATCATAAACCAGAATATATGGAAGTTGAAAAGCTCAAGTGGAATAATACGGAAAAATAACCTTTCAGGGAGAAAACATCAGGCACTCTTGATGAACAATATCCGAGACGAGATTGTCTGAAACGGACTGTTGGTCGATTGTGCTCTATATCCCATTCGAAAACATTTGACTAACCGCTAAAATATAACAAAGAAACAAAATGTTCAAGGAAAATTTGAGGAAATTATAGGCAGAAAAAAAAATTAATTACTGACTATGAATAATAATGAATTCTGAGCAGAAAGAAATGAATGAAGGTCCAAATTTACACAGGTAGTGATATCGAAAAGAGTAGGGTTTTTGAGACATGTGTATAGAATGTATGCTACCGGTACTAATTGGAGTATCGGTTGAGAGCAAAACTGCAACTTTTGGAAATGAAAGAAACCTGAATTAAAAGAGCTTGTTAGAGAAACGAGGACAGAAGGCAAGGATGGATGGAAAAAAATATTGTGTAAAATCGATGTATATATACGATGGATCTCAATCTCGTGAGGTCTTTTGTCATTTTTTCACATCAATTGCCAAACTCAATATCGACAGGATTCAGCGACAGTGGTCAACATATTAGCGAACAAAGAAAACGAAGAGGGCTGGCCTCTTCCCATAATCGTACAGGATCTGAACTTCAAACGAACTGTTATTGCAAAAACGAAGAGACTCTGACAGCATCACATCTAAAAGTCGTTTTCTGTCTTCATCTACGAGTTAGATAGATAACAGTCACTCATGAAAAGAGAGTTTTATGGCAGCTTGCTCACAATGGTGTACTCACGCTGTTCCAAACCAGTATTGAGTCAGAGATGACATTTTGAGCCGCTAGGTACAAAGCGACTGACCTATATTACGGTTAGCACACAGCATTCCCGTTATTCTTCACGGTTTGGGGAGCTAATGTCGACACATAACCTCAAACTATAATTATTTTTACCTCCTTAAACTATATTACTTCTCAATAAGTATATATGTATTAATAACATTTTATTGTGGAACATTCAATCTCAACAACTAAGAATAATGCTCAAAAAAGAACTGAATTCCTTTCAGTTCTTTTCGAACAGTTCACGTTTATATTAAATTAATAATATACAAATATATTCAAGAAAAAAATAACCTTAGAAATATTGAACATTTGAGGCAATTTCACATGGTTAGGGACATGCGTTTTAAAAAAATGAATATATGATACAAAAATTTGATTCATACATTATTGCCTTCATTCGAATCGTCAAAGTACTCTGCCGGACTATAGTATGCCTTTGTTAACAGCAATGATTGCAAGATGTTCGTTGATGAATATTGAAGATTTGTCGAAGTATTCAGTTCTGTGTGATGAACACCCCACCGAAGAGACCCACCGAAGAATATTATAATTTAGATAACTCTTTACAAGACTGTAATACACATTCGAAACACAGTTTCTAGGTACAATGTTCTCAATGTAGAGTTTGCAAAAAATTAATTACTCACTTTTTAACATGAAACATCAATGTGTGTTTGTCCATCTCAAATTTCTGCCTTCATATATTCCAAGAAACTCCCCAAAAGTTGATTCGGATGATGATATAGTGTTGCTTCCATATTCAACATTCAAGGTACTGCCATTGTCCTCCGACAAAAATGAACACATACAGTTTTGTCAACGTTCATCATCACATTGTTCATTCGACACTAATATACCAACTCTCTCCCAATGCATTCACATGGCATTCAATGTATTCAGGAGTTCTGCCAGAAACAACCACTGATGAACCATCGTCCAATAGTGTCACTAAAATTCGGGACAACTTCGCAGGCAGATCATTCAAATATAAAATGAATAGAAGAGGTCCGAGTACAGGGCCTTGCGCACCCCAAGAGCCATGTCTTGTCTCTGAGAATAACTCTCACCTATTCTCACTACCATCGTTCTTTCTTCTTGGTAACTATGTAACCAATACATAAAAACCCCTCTGAAACCTGAATTGTAGCATTTACTATAAATTCAGAGGATAGTGAATTAATTGCCGAAGATAAATAAAAAAATAACCCCGGCACAAGCAAGTGTTTATCCAAACACTCGTAAACGGATTCAAAAACTTAACTGTAGCTGATTTGGTAAAGTGGCCGGTTCTGAATTCTGAAGTATTCTAGTTCTCTCATTTTGAGTGTTTTTTTTCATTTATTTCGTTCATATCTTGATCGATTCATTAGTAGGTTATATTGGGGAATGAAGGGGTTTCTTCACAAATAATATTTTATTCTGGGAGAACTCTAATCACAAGCATGCAGTCTTCATTAATCTATAATTGTTTCTAACCTAAACATGAAATTCTAGGGAAATTGATGGAATCCAGTGAACGTAGTAATTGTTCTTTTTTCGGTCAGCGAATGTTCAAAGCAAAGGTTTATAGAATCGATTTAGAGAATTATCGTCCATACAATTCATCAATCCACTGAATCTCACTTCCAAAAAGTGGCAATGACCGAGGAGTGGGCAATCTGTGTTACCGTCCGCATAACGTTCGAACATAGAACATTCGGTCACACCTCGATGTAGCGCTATTATTCCAATCCGGCTCAATTTCAGGCCACGCAATCGAACATATGAAATACGACCGAGCCGCCAAACACCCCCGGGTATTCTCTCAACAATAGGAAATGAAGCAATCTAATACCAGGAACCAGAAATGTTAATTCCAGTCAGAACAGCAATGTATTGTGTTTTGTGCCCGCCATTTGCATCATTCGGTGCAATGGCGATTGTTTTGTGTTCTGCGAATTGAGCGAAATATTGCCTAACTATGGTTTGGCAGTATTTCGCACCCTACAGAGTGTGATATATATAGTCCCGCTGCGTTGCAATCTGGCGGAACGAGATTCGAAATTAAACAAAGGAGATTATTGCAAATTGTGACGATTTCGTTACCGGTATTCTTCATGTTGGATAATTTTTGGACAATGTTATGATCTTCAAGAAACAACCTCTTATGGTTTCAAACAACGATCAAATTGGAGTTAACTACTCTTATAATGTTATTCGATTTCTTCTACAGAACTTGCTGCAGAATATACAAATTTTTCGTGGGAATATTTGACTAAACTTCACATAATTCTTCCATAAAGGAATTCCATGATGAACCAGAAGTTTAAAATAATTCTCAACTTTTTTTTCCTCCATGAATTATTGAAAGTACCTATTGAGTACTCACCACAACAAATTTAAGAAATTTGAATAGTCAATTGAAAAGTCCCCGACCTATTATAGTAAAACAAATTTAGTTTTAATTGGAAAAATTAGTTTTTTTTCAACATAATTCCCTTCAAGGGCGATACAATGATTATAGCGACACTCAAACTTTCCGATACCATTTTTGTAGTACGATTTGTCCTTTGCTTCTAAATAGGACTCAGTTTCATCGATCACCTCTTTATTGGACGAAAATTTCTTCTCAGCGAGCATTTTTTTGAGATCTGAAAACAGAAAATAGTCGCTGGGGTAAGATATGGAGAAAACGGTGGATAAGGAAGCAATTTGGATCCCAATTCATAGACTTTTGACACCGTTTTCACTGACTTGTGACGCGGTGCATCGTCTCGGTGAAGCATCACTTTCTATTTCTTCAAATGCCGCCGTTTTTCGGCGATTTTGTCCTTCAAACGGTCCAAAAACACTATAGTCGCTGTTGATGGGTCCTTTTTTCTTCAAGGTAGTCAATGAAAATTATTCTATGCGCATCCCAAAATACAGACGCCATAACCTTGCCAGACCACTGTTGCGTTTTCTCACGCTTTGGAGCGGGTTCATCGTGTGCAGTCCACTCGGATGACTGTCGATTGGACTTCGGAAAGAAATCATGGAGCTATGTTTCATCGATTGTCACATACCGACGCAAAAACTCAGGTTTATTATGCTTGATCATCTTCAAACACTGCTCCCAATCATCAACTCGCATTGTTTTTGGTCAAAAGTGATCTCGCGCGGCCTCCACTTTATTTCATTCAATTCAATTTCAATTTACGGTCACTCTGAATCATTTTGAGGATATTTTCATCGGTAACAACCTCTTTTGGGGACCCACTGCGTTCACTGTCTTCGGTGCTCATTTCACCACGTCTACACTCAACATACCAATCCTTGGACGGATTTAAATTTTTTCATATTCACCGATTTAGTTCATTTATTGTTACTATTACTTCAAGCAATGGCTGAATTTTGCCAATGTTAGATTTTTTTTTCACTTGAAGGAGAAAAATCTTTACCTTGTTAAGAAAAATTATGTTAACAGATGATAAGCAATATATAATAATGGTTCCAACCCTTTGTGGTTAATCTGAAAAAACCATTATCGTAACAATTTCATTAAATGGTCTATTTCAATTAGAAGCAGAGTGAAAGAAGTTGAAAAGTGAGTGAAAATAGGTGAAAATCCTGAAATAGTCATAGTAGAAGATATATGACAGTTAATCGAAGACCAATACATCATTCACACCAGTTCAATATGAGGAATACATATTTTTGAACTGGGATGTGTTGTCAAGAATGTTATGACTTGCTACATTCTCCTGTATATGGACATTTTCTGCTTTTGTTATAAATTCCTACAAAAAATATTTCGATCTCTCTATTTAACTCGGAATATCAAATTTCAGATTGATGAAAAAATAAGATTGAGCATTTATTCGAATCAATTTCAATATTTTTTCGATATTATGAAGAAATATCTCAACTAGAATGACGAAATCAATAAATCGAGAATGTAAAGAGAAGCTAGAAAAAACCCTGGAAAAATGTGCGTTCATTCATAGAGCAGATATCAATAAATTCATATCAGAAAGTAGAGTACAATAACATCAGAAAGATATTTGAATTTTTCATGTCCGCTCGAAAAACTTTTCCACTACAATTCACACTTCTGCAAGAACTGATCACAATCAATCCGACTTCAATAACTCTATACATCGTATTCCACTTGAATGTACATCACGATATCGAAACAAAATTCCCGCATCTGGAAATGGAATGATTGGTATTCTCATTTTATGAGAAGAATGCTTATCTGGTAGGTCTCATATACTTCCATTGTGAATTGATATTCTTCGAATAGTATTTTCATCGTTGTGCTTCATTCTTCAGAAGTTTTTCATTAGTTTTGAAGTATTCATGATATTAAAATCTCTTATAACGATCTCTTAGAGAAGGTGGACTGCATGAAGGGGCTTATGCGGACAATATTGAAATTTATAAGAGCGTGTCGTCTATATATGATTGTTTGAGGCTACAAAGTGGCTGAAGGATATCAGCCTGTGGTGTAATAATAATTGTTCACACCTGAATGTTCTGAAATTTAATGTGGCGAGTTTTACTAGAAAGCGAAATATGATAACTTTTGATTACAACATTGAAGGTGTTAATCTAACTCGACTTCTGAAGGTTAAGGCTCTTGGCCTAGTATTTAATCAAAAATTTTCTTGCATACTTGATATTAACCAATTAATTTTATCACGTAGCGAAGTTTATGGTTTCAACGTCCGTAATGCAAGATTGTTCTCGAATCCCTCAACACTGGTTCATTTATTTAATGCCCTAGTGAGGAGCAAACTTGAGTATGGCTGTCTTGTTTGGCCATATAATTGTCACATAAACCTGCACTGCAGAGGAAGTTCTTGAAATGGCTCTCATTTTGAGAGGGTGGTATACATCCACATAGGAGTTGTGATCACGTTTGTTTGATGTCGAGGTTTGACACTTGGAGCCTCCTCACCAGGAGACGTTTGAATGCATAAAAATTTTTATTCAATTAGCTCGATGATAATCTCGACTGTCCTCAGCTTCTGGGTAAACTCGATTTATTCGTTCCTCAGAGGTGTACTAGAATAAACCAGACATTTTACTCAACAACCCACAAAACCAATATTCTCTCGCAATCGCCCCTTAGCTTCGTTTCTTCTATATCAAATCAGGTATCACGCGGGTGATTTCCACTAGGACTCACTTGTTTCCATCATTAATGTGTATTGAAATTTTAATCATTGAGGTATCTTGATTTCTTCCGGTTTGAGTTCTAGGTGATTTGTTTTCTCATTTAGTTAATACTCATGGTTTAGAGATTCAGTTAAATAATTGAATATTTAGATATTGATATGAATTTAGATTATGTCTGACAATGTTTTTTTACTAAAAAAATTTTTGATATTCTATATTCATTTTATTACTGATATTTTCAGCCACATTTTGTATTCGATTTTTCATTATGTATTTTCCTCTAATTGGGTAGTTACCCTTTGAAATTTGTATATATATATATATATATATATATATATATATATATATATATATATATATATATATATATATATATATATATATGACAAAAACACAATTATCGGTATAGCCCGCAACTCAATTGGAAGCAGCCGTTGACACGTGTTTCGAGCATATTGGCTCTCCTCAGAACGGCGTAGCCAAGTTCAAGGTGTACGAACCTAGAGATGGAATCCACATCAAAAGAACACACCTGCAAAGGAAGTCTCCTCTGCTAGGCTTCCACTTTAACTCTCCGGGTTTGGAGATTTGGTCAACGTTTCGCCAATGTGGCGACTATTTATCCTTTACGGAGTCTTCAACCCACTAAGTAAATGAGGAATGAAAAATTTTTTGCGGTGAAAAGTACAAATGACAAAAACACAATTATTGGTATAGCCCGCAACTCAATTGGAAGCAGCCGTTGACACGTATTTCGAGCTTATTGGCTCTCCTCAAAACGGCGTAGCCAAGTTCAAGGTGTACTGCACTGCTAGGCTTCCACGTGAACTCTCCGGGTTTGGAGATTTGATCAACGTATCCCCAATGTGGCGACTATTTATCCTTTACGGAGTCTTCAACCGACTAAGTGAATAAGGAATGAAAAATTTTCTCGCGGTGAAAAGTACTGAAGACAAAAACACAATTATCGGTATAGTCGCCACATTGGCGAAACGTTGACCAAATCTCCAAACCCGGAGAGTTCACGTGGAAGCCTAGCAGTGCAGTACACCTTGAACTTGGCTACGCCGTTCTGAGGAGAGCAATAAGCTCTAAACACGTGTCAACGGCTGCTTCCAATTGAGTTGCGAGCTATACCGATAACTGTGTTTTTTTCATTTGTACTTTTCATTTTTCCATATATATATATATATATATATATATATATATATATATATATATATATAAATATATTATCATATATATATATATATATATATATATATATATATATATATATATATATATATATATATATATATATATATATATATATATATATATATATATATATATATATACATATATATGTTTATATATAAATGATTATATATAAAATATGCTAATGACTTTTTTCATTCAGTTAAAGTTAATTTGAGGATAATTGATTTCTCAACAACTTGCTGCAATATTTCTTCAGAAAATTCATCGATATCATTTATGATTATATCATTAGTATAATTTCCACAAATTCATGGAACATATGTTGAATGATGCAAACAATTTGTGAACTCTGGTCGAGAGTTGATATTCTCATAATCCTTGACAATGAATACATTATTTCTACCCATATTAGAAAGGTTCAAATTATAAACACCGTTCTATTCCACCTTGACTTACTCTGAAACAACCAAATACACAAAGAGTCTCATAAAGACAAAGCGTCGCTCATTGCATATTCCACTTCATGAATTCAATGTTTGCCTCCATTTTCTCTGTTGAGGCTTGTGTTTATTGTCGATGTTGAGTGCGCTGGAAAGTCGCCTTGCTCATGTACAATAATTCAGGGGCTAGGTAATACGAAAATATTTTGCATAATAAGTGGAAAATAATATGAACATGCACGTTACAGGGGAATGAAAGAATGTCAGGAGAAACGGGGTCGAAAGAGAAATTTAAGTTAATGTTCTTTTCGTTGAGGACTATACAGGAACAAACGTGCACATTTGTGCTATAAAGTTCGTCAAATATTCAGGTGAAGTTGAAAAGAATTAGAGCGAATGAAAACCCTTTACTGACTTTGATGTTTTCAGGGAACTAATATGCATTTCGCATTGAAGGAATTTATGGGGAAAAACCTAAATTAGATTTTATTTTCGTAAATGCTCTATGAAGTTTACCTATAAATGAGGAATTGTGTCATAAGGTCACGCTAAGTGAAAGTTCATCTATGACTTCTATACGCGTGATGAAAATATAACTGATCGCTATCTTCACATGAGAAACATGAAAAAATAAAATGGGGGTCTTCATCAAAGTAACAACAATTCAAAGAGAGATATAATAATTCAGTAATGTATTTTGGTTAGGCTTCATTCAAGTTTCAGTTCAGCTGAAAACATTTTTTTTTAATATTTCTGGATCTTGGTCTTTTCATGGATTTTTGTAACGAGGTTACATATATATATATATATATATATATATATATATATATATATATATATATATATATATATATATATATATATATATATATATATATATATATATATAGTTTCCAGATTCAAGAATCATACATAGTTAGTCAAACTGAGACTCTTAGTCGAAATTTCGAAGAATTATATATAATACTCATTACTATCACTGATTTTTTCTCGAGAGAGCGATCTGCAATGATCGAGGGAATTTATCTCGTTCCTTCGATAGAAGGAGCTAACGTGATTACTTCACGAATGCATGTTCACCCCATGTCGAAAATGCTCGTAGGACTTGGGTGCGTTGGAAAAATCATCGAAACCTAATTGTTTGGATGTATGCCACTGAATATTTGTTATAAAAATTATTCAAATTGTATGGTATTCCCATTCAACTTGTTCGAATATCTCCAAAACGCGCTTAATAGTCTGAGAAAAACCATTAAAAATGATATTGACTTGGCGTATAAAAATTTTATTCGAACAGTAGAAAATAATATTGTGCAAGACCCCTCTTCTTTCCGGTCTTTCATTAACGAGAAAAAGATATCTCTAGAATTCCTGGTGAGATGAGAGATGACGAGCGTACTTATTATGAACCAACATCCATAGCTAACGCCTAAACTAACGCTAACGCTGAATATTTCAGTTCGGTATATGATACATCTTTGAACAACAATTGTTGTTCAATGAATTGCAATTCATTTGATGTGAACCATTCTGATGGTCATGATGTGATAGGTGTCAGTTCCATAACTCCATTAAGTCATTATTGCCGTCAAGAAATTCTCTAATAAACTTACGTCTGGTCCTGATGAAATACTAAGTTTTATGGTGAAAGGTTTTATTTATGAACTTTCGGATCCTTTAACACATATATTTAATCTCATAATAAGCGAAGGCGCATAGTACATGTCTTGAAAAAGGGTGATAATTCTGTTGTGAACAACTAGAGGCCAATATCCATCTTATCAAACTTTTCGAAATTGTAGTCTATAATGCCATATATGCAGCCGCCAGAAACAACATCGAGATTGAGCAACATGGATTCATGTCAATGAGATCTTGTTCAAGCAATGTAATGCTGTTTTCTCAGTACGTTTCTGAAATACTCGACTCCGCAAATCAAGTTGATGTGATTTACACAGATTTTCAGAGAGCTTTGGATAAAGTTCCTCATGTGCTCCTTGTACAGAAATTACGCTACAAATTTGAATTATTTGATAGCCTCACCAACCTTTTTCATTCTACCCTGATGGACCGACACCAATTCGTACAGCTGGAGGGTATACAGTCGTCTGGTACATATCTAACTCTGGAATACCTTATGGATCTTATCTTGAACCACTGTTATTTATTCTGTTCGTAAGTGATCTGATGGATAATATTCACTCTCCACATTTCATGTTCGCTCTGACGATTTGAAACTTATCACTATATTAGATCACAGGACAATGTGTTCAACTTCAACTCGCGCTGGACTATGTTGCTAGTTGGTGTGAGGACAATTATTTGAGGTTGAATATGTCATAGTGTAATGTTGTCTCTTTCACAAGGAAAAGAGACCGAAGAGTGTAATTAAAACATCTGTGGTCAGGTTCGTTCTCATTCTGATAAGGTTGGAGATCTTGTTGTAGTCTTCGATCAGAATCTTTCCTTTGTTCCACACATGTGGAACCCAAATTATTTCATCTGCTGCGAAAATATATGGATTCGTTATACGTAATGGCAAATATATTAATAATTCCTCTACATTCATAGGAGTATTAAATACTTTTATCCGTAGCAAGGTGTAGTATGACAGCATGATCTGGCATGCTGTTTACACTTGCAATCAACGCCATCTTGAGGCTTTTCGGAGAAGGTTCTTGAAATTCTTCGTTTGGAGGGAGGACAAAGTTTATCCACAGAGAGGAATCAATCGCAACGAATTTTTCAATTGATTTATTTTAATCTCTTTGCAGAGCAGGAGAGAAACTTTATCACGCACATTTTCGTACAAATTACTGCAGAATAGTATTGATTGTCCTTTTCTCTTGTCCGCTTTGAAAGTTCGTGTTCCTAGGCAAAATTCTCGTAATACAGCACATATACAATCAGCATTTATGTGATTATCTTATGTCATTGGGTCTTATACCTGTTCAGAATTGAGAAATCATTATTATTTTTATTAGAAGAGATATGTTTTGTTTTCGTTGACATCTGTGAAGGTAGATTAGTGAGAAATTTATTCGAAATATTTCGATATTCAGGTTATGCACATTGATTCTTCTGTTCATCGCATTGTCTGCTTCGTTAATTTTGAGCAATTCTTTGATTTGAATGGTGAGCCCACCAATGTGAGTTCACGATAATGTGGAAAAACAGTTGGTTCATCAAACTTCATAAAGTTGTTCATTAACAGAACATTCTGTGTGTTAAGATTTCATCTGTCTCCTACAGTCACTGCTATGAGAAATGATGCGATCCTTCAAAATTAAAGAATTTTGCCTGATGTAACATAATATGCAATCACTTGAATTATCCTAAAAACAATATCAGGGCGTTCCAAAGTCTCATCGAGGTTTTTGCCAACCAAGAAAAACGTCGATCCAACAGCGAGTGAATAGTGCTGTCTGCGTTGAAATGGTAGAATCGTTGAAATATAAGGAAATATTCCCACTGACTGACATTTATTGCAACGTTCATAAACAAAATAACAACTAATTGGAAATTTGACGTTGTAGTCTTTTCGATTTTTATCTCAGTAATTATTTCATTAATGTGAAGCAAATGTTAAAAAACCAGATAGAAACTCAGGAAAATTATTTCTGTAATTATTACGGTTGCTCATCACATCGCAGCCCTGTTCCACACATCATAAAAAAGCCCAATTTGAAATGCAATATCCATTGTAGTATCTATATATATTCAATTGCAATTTGCGCATATATATTTTGTATGGTTGTCAGCTTAATGGGCTGGAATTAATTTCCATTTCCGCAATACAAATCCCGAAATTGTGGAGCTATCCTGCTGCTATTTCGTCACGAATCGAACGGTAACCTATAGTAATCCAATATAATGAGTAGTTTGAATTGATTCGTGTGTCTGACAAGGCAATTGATACACACACATATTAGAGAACATTTGGTGATGATCCTTCGACAGAGCCTAGCTGTGTGTTGGAACGACGCCAAAGATATATTTTGAGTGGATGAACATGCCACCGTTGTAACATCGAAGGAATAATTTGTACATAATCGATCGAACATGTTACGGACGAATGTAAGCGTCCCTTGATCCCAAAGAAGAACAAATCAGTGTGTAAATTTTGTCATATGTTCAGCAACAATTACTGATCGAGGAAGAACACAATTGAAACAATTTCAAAGACGAAAAGTATCAATTTAGCACACTCAGAAAATGTTGATATCGACTGTGAATCCCAGCAAAATGTTCATATTCTAACATTGACTGAACAAATTTTTGAAATGCAAAAAACCATAAATTAAGATTATATGTATTGAAGAAAATATCGTTCATCAGGCAGTCATAGTTGTAGACCATCTTTTTCGCTAGAAATTTCTCCTAACTGAGAGGAAAATCCCTCTTTCTGAATAACAATATAAAAGGAGTATAGTGAAAATCATTTTTTTCCACTTTCTTCTTTAAAGTTACTTTATAAGAATAGCTGATGAAATTTACAAAAGAGAAACTATATATATACAAACATCAAATAACATATTTCATCCTAAAATATTATTTTGTACAAAAAGATACAATAATCTTTTGAAATCATTATCATTCCCACATAATTTTAGTTGCGGAGCCAGACTATTAAATGAAACCATTCCTTTCGAACATAAATTTTTCAGGCATTTAGATGTAATGTACTTATCAATATATAAATCATTTTGTTTCCTAGACCTTATGTATGACCTATGTATTTTACAGGGTCAACGATATGGTTTGAGTCTTTGCCATATTTTATTTTATCAATAAAGTCTGATATTTTATATACTTTGTGCTGCTTAATATTCAAACAACTTAGTATTTCTAACATAAATGATACAAGTATGTACCTATTGCACTTCAATATGATACTTAACACTCCATTCTGAAGCTTTTGCAATAATCAGTTGAATAGAAATTTATGTGTTGTAATATTATCGACTTATACTTATACACCTTGTGAATACAATAACATAATTACTTATTCAAGCTAAAAAAATTTAGTTCTCTTGAAATTCCACCCATAACATACCTAAAATAATTTTTAAAACTCAAATTTTTTTTGATCATAACACCTAGGTACTTAATCTCACTGACTTGTTCCAATTGTTCATTATTAACTTTGATATGTATATCACAGTCCAATGTAGATAATTTTACTTCGTTTTCCACAATAATACATTTAGATTTATCAGTATTTAATGAAAAACTGTTATCACCCAGCGATATATACATTGATAAACTATCAATGTTTATTAACACTATCAACGATAGCGTTGATAAAACTATCAACGTGAATATTGTATGTCTTCTTCAAATTCGAAACCGTCGTCTTCCACTCGTCGAAACTACCCACTGACACTACCTATTCTTTTCCGCTGACTGAATCCTTGATATTTTCAATTGTAGTATGGTTTCTCAAGAAAAATTTTATTTTAATTTATAAGGTTTGATTTGTTTGATTTTTCCTGTTATCTTTTTTCAATCTTTCTGCAACCTTGTTATTCTTAACTGATTCAGTGTCCTTCTAGTTTTTCTCCCTTTTCAGAAGATACTGTTGCTATTGCTCCGAAGAAGCAACAAAGGAAACTTTTCGTCGTTGAGAGGGGTAGAAATTATTTGTCCATCAATTGTTCATTCTTGTGTCCATCTTCGATCTTTCCAGCCAAACATGATTTATAACAATCGTGTCCAATGAAAATGAGAATATTCCAAGTACTGATTTTGAGATTCTTCTTTTTGATTCTTGGACATCAGATGACCACGATTGATTTCAAATGAATTGTTAAATAGGTAGTTACCACTGATTTGTCGTATGAAATAACCTAATTGGTTATTAAATTTGCGGAACATCGTACCGGCATATGCATATTAATTTGTACAACAGAAATACGAAAGACAAGGATACAGCCAACTGTTGAGAACAATTTTCAAGTTCACCTACCTTCTTGAGAGTTCGATTTAGAGAACTTGAAAGTCACTCGTGACGGCATGCACAGTTGGACGTTATTGTCATATATATAATAGATGTTAAATACCTTCTGAAGCAAAGGAATTGTGACTATGGGACATCATAGGCTTATTCTATATCAAAATAAATCACAGATCAAAACTGGTTTATTACCTGAATTGAATATAAATCATGAGTATTCATGGAATAACAAATATCTGCTACTTATGCCCAAGCAAAAAACTAAATGTGAGTACTCACTTTATGAGCAGAGTATTAGAATCTTGAACCATTTATCGTCTGATTCGAAATGACTAAATGCTCTTTTTTTAATGAAACTAAGTAGAAGCTAACTATTACCTGATGATAAACAGTTTACCATCAACATCTGATGAAGCCACTGTGCAGTCGAAACAATATCGTTAGGTTTGACTAAATTATAATGACAATCAAAAAACCACTCAGTTTATTTGATTTATGTATTAAGATTTTCATCATATATCGGCCCAATCGATCATAAAATGCTCTCTTTATCAAGAAGAAAGTTGGGTATCTGCTATTAACAAGGCCGTCCTATAGTGTGACAGAGTACTGTGACGATTCGAATGTTGTAAGTAATTTATGAATCAATTTTTTGTTATGAACAATATCTTCGTTCATTTTGTTTTACTATGACCATCCTACACAATGTGACATTGTCTTAAAAGATTTCTATTTTTGAGGTTATTTGGCTTTTTCAATTGTCGTTGTATACTATTTTTGTTTGAAATCTAAGGAAATATAAGAATCAAAACTGGATTCTTTTGTTTTTCTAAAGTCTTCTTGTGTTCAATCTTCTTAGTTGTGATAACTGTATCAATTGAGTAAATGTAATAGACTAATGTTGAAAAGAAGAGTGATTTTAAGTCTTTGTACGGGCTTGGTAATGATTCCATGAAAATGAGGTGAAATAAATACTTCACGTTGAACTTATTGAAACAGCATGATAGATTCATCCCAATTTTCTTTCGATTTTTCGAAATTCGATTTTTTCAAGGACAGTCCGACATGTTTCGTATAATATATCTGTCAATGTTCTGAAAAGGCTTTTTCTGTCTGAAGAGATGAAATGATGAAACCTGTCGGAAAATATATCAGGAATACTGCTGGAAAATACGTGAGTTCATTGAAACTTGCATTTAGTGAGTGAAAGGAGAAATGTTTGAAAAAAGGAGAACAATTAAAAATATTCATTTAGTGTCATTAACACCATCAAAATAGGAGAACTGGAAAGAACAATAATACTGTACTTACATTAATTTTCTGAGTTCATCATCGTCACCGGAGATAATGGAACCTATCAAATATGTAATAAAGAATAATTTCCTTTCACGTTTTCCCAATTACACTTTACCTCAAAATGACAATGAAGAGAAAAGGACGATTAATGAATTTAATCCAATGTTCTGTGTTAGTGGGGTTAATGACCGAAATCTAAATGAAAAGCACACATTGAAAACTTTGTGTAGTAAATTGAAGAGTAGCTGAGAAAGAGTTGTGCTTTGATTACCATCGGAAGACATAACATTTTTGAAATGAATCAGTATTTCTAACGTTTCAGTCGCCTTCACGAATTTATGCTGATAATTTCAACTCTATTTTCACTAACAAAATGTCTACAATCTCTCATTTCTATATTTCTCGAATATCGGAGACTACAGTTTCATAAAACACTGTAGAATAATTCTTCGTTATTTTCACTGAACAGAATTCGAGAAAAGTTAAATTGTTTTGAATATATAGGTATATATTGATTGTTATACAGAGAAACTATTACTATGCAGTCTGAAAAATATTTAGCCGAAAACTGCAGATCTTTGATGATGATTTTCAATTTCTAATTCATACTCAAGCATAACTTTCTCCTATGTTATCAGTCTGGTATACTTATTTCCAACTTGTTCGAGAGTCGTTGGGCATGGAAATTTGCTCCAATTGATATTCAAGTTAAGATTATATCTTCATTTATTTTTTATTATGATTGAAATTATAATTTGCTGTCAATATTTATATTTCAGTTATTCGATGTAATTTCTATAAATATGCAAAATTCAGCAAATCTAATCTCACTCTCAAGACTTCACGAAACCATTTCATTTTCTTTTGGTAGAAAAAAATTTTTCTTTGCCTACCAGCACATATATAAGATATAAAATTTTCGGTTTAATATGACATCCTACTTAAATACAGAGATTCAACAAACTTTTTATCATGTACCAACGAGCTGTTTCAATTAACATTTATTGTTTAATTAACATTATTACACCATGATTATTTCACCGCCTAGATTTAAATTTTTGGGACATTACTTTCAGTTTATGAATTTTTGTGACTTAATAAATGAATTATTGACTGCCCCATAAAAAATAGCTCGAGAGCTTTATATAAACCAGAGATGTAGCATATAGTTACAACATTCAATATTTGTCTGTCAATCCATTAAAAAACTGCTCAATCTTATGCCTGAGAACGATTTTCAAATTTTCAGCACAACAAAGTCTATCAAATATTCCCCTTAACTAAATATTGGTTTTACTCACTACTCCAACGAAGAAATACCATGAAATAATTCAAATATCCTCAAGGAACTTCGAAACCTTCCAAGATTAATTTTTCAATTATAAATTGAATTTGAATTATTAGATTATGAGAGAAATTGTCCTTCAATTAATTACCGAACAAAATTGAAAGGATAATAACTGCCAGTCTATCAGAGCATGTTTTAAGTCCTTCCGTAGAAAACAATTCAACTTGAAATGAGTGGATTTTCAATTCTCGCTTACGAAGACCTTGCAGATTTATTATTTATTTATTTATTTATTATAATTATTTATTTATTTAAGTACTTTTGGAATTATTGCATGTGAACTTCATTTTTTTAATTCACAAATCCAAGTCAGAATGAGGGTGACAAATATTGTTGGAAATTTTGTATTACGAATAATAACTCGCGAACTTGAGTTGTCATTAGTGTTCTTCTCTATCCAGTCTGAGCATATCGACAAACCGAGTCCGGCAAATTTCGCGTTCGGCAGCGGTAAAACGGATGCCAGTGCAATCTATACCATGTATTTCTGTACAAATTAACATCCACGTTATCGTCAACCTCAACGCTTAGCAGCTCATGCGTTAGTTGTTCACCTATCAGTATCATTTTCATAATTGACTGAATTTCACTATAAATTTATTTATTTGCTGGATATACGTTTAAGATTTTTTTTCAATCATCTGAATTTCTTACAATTGATTTAAGACGTGTACCAATAAGTAAAGTTACGTTCTTGCCTCAAAAATATAACACATACCAAATTTCTATTTTTTGCTCATCACATATTCTTGGAGTGAAAACTTTTATGGACAAGTGTAGATAATGAATAACACATATAAGTCGTCATCGACACTGTCACGTGACGTGTTAATAGTAACCCGACCTGCAGCTATAAACGCAAATCATTGTAATGCGCTATCTGTATTTTGTTCAATTTTCATTCCAAATGATAAGTCTGAGATTGAATTCTCGCTTAACTCTTGATGAAACATAATTCAATATTGAATTAAATTGAACAATTGGCTTTATATTTCACGATTATATTTAACAACATGAATTTGTCAACATGTTTCGAGCGTGAGCTCCCTTGAGCATTCTTGAAAATGAGCTCACGCTCGAAACATGTTGACAAATTAATGTTGTTAAATATAATCGCGAAACATTAAGCCGAGAGTTTGATTCAATTTGATATTTAACAAGTGATAGGTGTTTTGAATGTGCAAAGAAAGTAGTGCGTATTGAATGCATTAGCATTTCATACTGATATTTCATATACGAGGGTGGGGTGAATACTTTCCGGCCTGACCAAGAGATGGAGCCACTGGGCCTACTTTTGGAGCGGCGTCCTACAGTACCATTCCTACTGAGCTTGAATGTAAAGTTTCAGCCCACTAGCTGTGTTAGTTTGCTTTGCGTTTAAGAGCACACTGCGCGAGACGATTCCATTGTTTACGTAAAAATGGAAAAATTGAGAAACGTGCTCTCATCAAATACTTCTATTTGAAAGGTTTTACACCAAAACAAATAAAAGAGAGATGGATTCGACACTAGATGTCTCCGCTCCATCATATTCAACTACTAGGCAGAGGGTTTCTGAATTCAAAATGGGTCGTGTGAGCACCTCTGACGAGCCACGATCAGGACGGCCCGTTGGGTCCCTGCTTCAGAAATTATTGAGAAAATCCTTCAAATATTATTAGAATACCGCAGATTGATAGTGCATGAGATAGCTGCGACCTGTAGGATGTGAGCTGAACGTGTATTTTTCACAAGCATATGAGCATGGAAAAGCAAAGCTGTGTTCATGATGGGTGCCGCGTTTGCTAACGCTCGCCTAAAAACTGATTTGAAAAATAAATTCTACAGAAAAGTTCGAAGAATTGTTGCGTGTATGCAATACTTTCGATAAGACTTGGATTCATCACTCTTGAAAATAAAAAACAGTCAAAACAGTGCTTTGGACAGGAGAAACCATCTCCAAAGAAGCCACAAAACAACTTCATGGGCAAACAAGGTTATGGCTAATGTATGTGTTTTGGGATGGGAGAATAATTATATACATTGATTATCTTGAATGGCGCAATAAGCATATCGGAATTGAAGCCAAGGCACGAATCTATAAAGCAACCGTAAGGCCCATTATGACATATACTGCAGAAACTAGACCAGAAACAACGAAAACCAGGCGGCTACTGGAGACAACCGAGATGAAGGTACTTCGCAGGATAACCGGGAAAACACTTCTCAACGGAGAAAGGAGTGAAAATGTTAGAAACATGTGCAAGGTGGACAGCATTAATGACTGGGTATTGAACAGAAAACAGGATTGGAATGACCATATAAACAGAATGGACGACAAAAGAATAGTGAGAATCGCCCGTGATAGATCTCCACTGGGGCGCAGAAGCGTGGGACGACCACGGATAAGATGGAGTGAAATTTGAACGTTCCGTAACAGACAAACGACCGAAGAATAAACAGGAGGCTTTCGCCTAAAATAAAGCAAGAAGAAGAAGAAGATTATCTTGAAAAGGGTAAGACTATCACAGGCCAATACTACGTAGACTTATTGCAACGTTTGAAGGACGAGGTGCAAATTAAACGACCTCATTTGGCGAAAAAAACTTTTTTTCATCACTATAAAGTACCAGCGCATTCGTCGATTGTTGCCATGTTCATAATACACGAATTGAAGTTTGAATTGATGCCGAGTCCTTCCACCTCTCAGGACTTAGCCCACAGAGACTATTACCTGTTTTCTACCCTCAAAAAAAGACTTAGCGGTAAAAAATTTGAGAGCGACGAAGAACTTATCGAAACTATAAATCATTATTTTAAGGAGCTTGACGTTTAAAACTGGTATAACTAAATTAGAACACCGTTATCAGAAATATATCAGTGTTGATGGAGATTATGCTGAAAAGTAAACAAAAAAATTTTTTTTTAAACATCGTTTTCCTTTGTCAGGCTGGAAACTTTCCACTCCACCCTCGTAAAACAATCGTTCAAATTACGCGAAAAATTTATTATTTTAATGAATTATCGGATTCTTGTTTCTTCAGTTTTGTTTTTAGTAATTTTCTTTTCATTTTTTGTACAGTCAATTACTGAAAAATGAGTATTGTATATTTATTTAGGTGTTGTTTTACTAACAACATGAAAGAAATTCTAAGTGTAATGATATGTTTCCATATATTGTAATATTTTTCACAATTTTGCGGAGCCCAAGCTTTTTGGTCAAGAATTCAATATGAAGATAATAATTGTACATAATGCAATGGATGTCGAAAGCAGATGAACGTTCAAATCCATAATTTTCAATTTGAGATCTTACAATTAGGTCGAATATCCAAAAATGAAATTTTTTGAGAATATGATTTCAAACTTTTCTAGTAAGGTGCCCTCTTTCAGTTCTGAGGGTTCAATTCTTTCTAGCTTTTGATTATCCATCTCATGTTCCTCTTTTTCGAAATGAAATATATGATTTAAATTTGTCCCTTATAAATCTAACAATCTGAATATTTCAATTCGTTCAAAACATATGTCTGGTGAATATATCACTATCATCGGAGTGGGCTAGGTCTTCAAATTGAAACATTCATCAGAAAAATATTTCAGCGAACGTTAAGTGAGAAATTTACGGACATAACATTAGCATATCACGCTCATATGAAATTTTTTCATTTATTTCACATTCAATCTAAGAATTAAAATTCTGTGTTAATTTAGAACGGAAATATCCGAATGGAACAATCCTTTTATCCATAAACATTCAACTCAAGTAATCATTTCATCGTGTTGTTATCCCGAGTAAAAATCATTCCACGCGGTTACCTATTTATGTAAAATTATGTAAAACACGACAAGCTCCAAATTTGGACTATTTGAAGTTTATCGTGTCGGTTATAATGAATTTATGTAGAAATATGAATAACATTGCACTGCTCTATTTCACTCAGGGCCTTCAACTGGGGAGCATACCATTGGGACCCTTTTCACGAATCCTTTCATCAAAGGAAAAATGCTCCAGTTATTTAGGGGCCGGAATGCGGTAAATTAACATCACGCAAACATCATTTCACTGGTCCGGTAACAAGGTGAAGTCCGGTAAAGTAACTTTTCGTCGCGACGCTCGACTCGTCAGCAAGTTAACGACGGACATAACAAATGCAGTCACTTTCGACCGTTCATGTTGAAATGAAGTTATCAAACTCATTGAAATTCAAATGTGAGGAAACTATTCACAAGTATATAGTTCTTTTTTAGTTGAATCTATAAAGTGAATACATTCAATGTATTTTAAGTTTTCGCAAAAAATATATGCATTCTGGAATTGAGGCCAAGAATTTAAATGTAAAATCACTGCGCCTATTTGCTTCATTCATTACGAATAAGCCATAAAAATTCCTATGACTGATGAGAGTCCTTGTCTGAGATTTTTTCATGCGAATGCATTCAAAATTGACCTAATGCTCTTTCAGCTCTTGTTGAAACTTGTTTGGAATGTTTAGTCCTCATAATGGACTTTCTACTCGAAAAATTAAGCCAAATTTTGCATTCGAATTAATGTATTATATGTCGAAGCTCAACGTTGAAACTGGAAAATCAAAATCTCGATTAGAATATGTCTTGATTTAACCAATTATTGCATACAAGAGGTTGAAAACATCACTACGTGTAACTCTACCGCAATGACATACGCATACATAACCTGGGGCTATGCAGCAGGTTATCTACACTCAAACATTCTAAGTTATGCAAAACGGATAACGGAGAATGGCCATCAACACCTTCTGGTATATGAGAAATGTCAGAAACATCAAGATGTTACAATTCCGTAGACACAAATACCGAAGGAATGACTTCAGTGGGAAAGTCCGTAGCACTTTCAAACAACCCGAACCCCTTGTTGGCACGCCTATCGAGCTATGAAGAAGATGCTTCTGGAAATACAACAGGCTCACGCTAGTGGTACGATAAAATCAGATTAATGTTGTTGTGCTAGCTCGACTCATACATATTGCAGATTGCTAATATTTATTCGTTTACACATCTTTAATAATTATAAATCATTGTAAAAAATAACTACTACTAAGAAATTGTGTTATGCTAAAATTTTCTTAAAATTGCAACATTGAGGACGAACTGTAATTCGAGCTACGACTTAAGACCCTCTCAGAGCAAAGAATTAATAAATATCGAAAAAAAATATCAAGCAATGAGGAGAGTTTTCGAATTATTAGTTTCATTGAGTATAAGATACAGAGTGTTTCATTGATGAACGGATATATATGAATTTAAAACACTGGATAGGTCCTAGGAATATCCATTTTATTTGGTCTGACGACCTTAGTTACTAAGATACAGGATGTTTCATTACTATTGCTAGTTTCTTCTAGCTGTCATTACTGCTATACCAATGCATCCATTCTATTATATTTGGCATTTATATTTCTTATGCACAGCCCTGATAAACATTTAGTAATCACGTGAAAATCAAGGTACTGATTGACAAAAATGTAGATAGCAATTGAAAATTCAGAAAAGTATTGGTTACCCATTTGTGTATGGTGCCAAGTGAACGAATTGCATAAAATGGAAATAAGAGAGATTGAAAAAAGCCACCAATGAAGAAGAGGATTGAACTCAATAAATAAAGTGTGTTGAAAAAATAACTGCCGGAAAAACAAGTTTCAGATATATGGACACATACTATATATTTTTCAAATTCTGTGGTCTTCTTGAACTTTCTCATTTTCAAAATCTTCATCAATTTCAGTTTTTCATTTTTATGAAAATGTGTTTCTTCTGCATTTTTCACTTGAGAACTTCATGGTTCAAATATAGCGAATACATTATAAAAAAAAATATATAGTACCAAACGAGGGCAATTTCAAATGATATTTCGATAAGAATTGATTGAAAATTCCCTTTATCAAACAAATTATATCCATTAAATGATTCAATTGATAAAATTTGCAGATTTCTTTTGTATTTGTATCATATTTTATTTCTATTAGATGTTGATTTTTCAAGGACTATATAACAGAACATAGAAAAGCATATCAAACTACACGCAGGGAAAACACCGTTTAGGTGAATCAATAACTGAAAATCAATATGCATGTTTTTTTCATAGCTCGAAAAATTCGAAACTTGCATTCTGATTCTGCGAATATCGAGAAACTGATATTGCTGAGACTATAAAAACATATTTCAAAAATGAAATTGTAAGGTAAGATATTCGGTTACTAAATTCTACGTCTGAATCAAAATTAAACGTACCAAGCTGTATTTATGTGCGAGTATCTCTCATAAATAACTAATTTAAAACAAAAGGAAACCTTATTATAATGTCAACATGTCTACTACTTGAATATCCAGATTTTCTCGCTCCAGGATATATTACCGCTTCTCGGAATCCACAATTTATAGCTTCCAACGAGGGTGATGATCTCTACAAAATATACAGAGGTATGGAGATTTCCAGGTGCACAATCACCATTTTCCATATTAATTTACGCCCTCTTGCGGTTCGGTAAGGAAACGGGAAGATGTTTTGAGAATTTCAGATGGAATTTTATTCATAGTATGCGTAGCTTAATATTCGAGTGGAGGCAAGATATAATTTCAGTAGAAAATAGAATGGTCGATGAAAATAGTTGAATCCCCAATTTTCACAGAAATTTGGAGAGAGTTAATAGTGATTCATCATTTATGATGAGTCCTTGAGGCTCCTAAAAGCTTATGTGAGGTCTTCTCCTTAATGCATGTTCATTTACTAGATACATTTGGTGAACTATGAATGTATTGAATATTTTATTATGCATTGTCAGGAACTCAGTGCACTTTAAACCTGGCAAGACCAAGATAAATGCTGCATAATGCTCCATCCTCTTAACTTGAATTTAGGTGGAAAGAATGATCAAATTTAAAATATTGAATCATCCTTTAGTAATATGTTTCTTACACTAAAGATCAATAGATATTCTGTTAAAATTATGCTGAACTCTTTGGAACAAATGTCTGTTAAACAAAGAATAATCTTTGCTTCATATATATTCATTCATACTTAAAATAAAAAAAAAATTGCTTCCATGTAATGTAATGAAAAATATTAACTGAAAATAGGATATACTACGACAGATTTAAGGCTTTCAATAATTTACCAAGTATATCGAAAACCAGTACTAGTATTAAGATATTTAAGCGTGATCTAAGAACGTATGTAACTTTATAATCCTGTATATTTATATGGAATTGCAGTTTTTGTATCTGAAAAAGTAGATATAAATTACTAGTCATTTTAGTTTTTCTGATATTTATACACTAAACACTAACTCTAATTCAATTTTGAGGCATTTATGTGTGCTAGAAGTGTCTTAGAGTTTTGATGACCGGTCAGTCAATGAGTGACGCTTTTGAGAAACTTTGACTAGTTATAATTTTTGAAATACTAGTTCAAACTGAATGAAATTTGAGATAATTCGGGTTGTAACAATGCTTGCTAGGTTACTGAATAGGGTTCTATTTTCAGCCACAATGAAGTCATAGGGAGTCGAAAATTATCTGGAGTGCTTCGAGAAAAGGATGGTACGGACGTGCCGCATTTTTGCACAACTTGGAGGGGCACTACCATCTTGTTCAATGTTTCGAGATTATTTCCTATACAGAACGTGTGATGTGTATAACGGGGGTATAGATCTGTTCAACGCTTCAATTTTTAATTATCCGCCTAATTTTGCTACCTCAGGGCTCTTTGTTTAGGTCGTAGGTTGCAGCTCTTAGTTTTTTCTCAATTTCGTTTTTTTTCTTCCTTTTCATTCACGTGTATAGTGTCAGCTGAATTGTTCAACAAAGTGAGTTATTGTCAATTAAGTTGTGTCTTGTTTTATTTCTCCCTATTGTTTTCTTTTACTTTTTTCATTATTGTCAGCTGAATTTTTTAAACATTCAGTATTCCTTCTGTTACAGTGATATTCATTATTCATACTATCACTCGTACAATTTACGTATATCCTTAAATTAAATTACACCTCAAAATTTGGTTTATCAACATGTAAGGCATATATTCTAAACGAAAAAAAATTAATAGAAAATTAAACTGTTATCCTGGAAATATGAGTTCGAATCCCAGGTAGGCTTTGGATTTTTGTACCAACCAGTGGAAAACAAAGGTGGGTACTTTGTAACAAAACTTGCGTTTTTCTAAGTTCATTTGCCTCAACACAAAAAGTTTATTTAATAATGAATGAAACGACAAGAAAGGAATTGAATATACAACAGTTAAACACGAAGAAGATAAACGACTTATTCGATTCCATTCTAACCTAGAGTAGCATGAAAAAATTGAATCCATTGTGTTGATGTCTTCTATAGTTACATGAAAGGCTCTCGACTGAACGAAATCAGGTAGAAATAAATGGAATATGCGTTTAGGAAAAAGCTGCTTAGTAGGAAGAAAGCACTTCTCAAAAATACCACAATGAGATCTCAACGTAGACATTCACTCAAATGAAGGCGCATGAGAAAAACAGCGGAAGTTATGGTGTGAATCATTTCGCGTCTGAGGGAATCGTAAAAAATCGATAATGCGATGAGAAAACAGTTTTCCAGGATTTACCAGTGTTGTTTGCGCGCTCGATTTCCTTTTATATGTACCAAAACATCTTTTCAACTCAACGATGGGAAAAAGATTTTAGAAATAGTGTTTTTTTCCGGATTGTAAATCCACGAACAGTCGGAGATATGAGAAGCGGAATCACCGTGAATGAATATTATATACGCTGACACATGTTGGATGTTTCTCTGATTCGTATATTCAGAAAAAATCAATATATCCGAAAAAATTTGAAAGCAAATAGATCGAAAACGTATAACTGAATTATACTATATTCAAACGCTGACATTTGATTCATACTCTTATTTTCATAACGTGACTCGATTCGTCAGGTTACAGACTTGTTCAGACAGTTTCAAAATATGATTTAACAACGAATCTTACTCTAGAAGTGTTGAGCATAAACCACAATTGATGCTATGAGAATGAGAGCAAACAAAAAGTTATTTTCAAACGCCTTCTGTGCTAAACAAGGTTCTCTACCTAAAAAGGGCCAACAATGGTGAATTATTTGAATCTAATTGCTGAATTTAATCTTATGGTCTACTTTCATACTGTGTCAAATTTTGAAGATTGAATCGAGTGTATTGTTAACTATGCTCGTTTTGTTTTGATTGTAGAACTGAAGAGTATTGAAAAATTCTATATTTGTAAACGTAATGTAGTACATCAAGGTATCATTGATTCGACGTCCTATAATTTCGAGAGATCCAAGAGGCGTCAAATTGAGGAATTTAAACACAACGATTCTTCCACTAGCAATCTACGCAGCTGAAACAATGGTTATTGACGATCATTCAAGAATTAGAGAAACAGAAAACAAGAACAGAAAATTCTCAGAAGCATTTACGGACCCATCAATAGAAATGGTATTTGGATGGAAAGACCTCACAATGAACGTTATCATAAGACAAATAGGATAACGGGAGAAATCAAAAAACGACAAGCAAGTTCTATGCACATGTCTTCAGAATGAAACAGTCCAGAATACCGAAAAAACTACTCGATATAATTATGAAGAGTAAATGCGGAACATTGTGGTTAAGAGAGATCGAAAAAGAGCTAGAATAGATCAATATAAAAAATCTCGAATATCGCAATGATTTGAAGTTTATGCAAAAATCAACGCGCCAAACTGAAATAAAATGCACAGATGAACGGAAGTAAGAGCATTCATAGAGGATGAAGAGTTTTTGGGATTCGAACAAAATGAAGCAAGAGTCCTAAGAATTGCGAATTCAATCTCGATCGCTCTCTTCATGGGGAACAATCGTTATAATGATAATAATAATATCAGGTTGAATCTATATTAATCCTCAGCTTTTTTAATTCATATTGTTAACTTTTCTCATTCAAATTCAGCATTTTGGAATGTTCAAGTTCACTTACTTTCAACATCCATCTCAATCTAAAATAACTGATTCACTTATAACCCTCAATCACTGAAAAACTTCATTTTCTTCTTTCTACTACGCATTGATAATAACTGCAAGAAAAAAGACAAATCGTTTCTGACTTGGTTTAGAGTCGAAACCTTAAGTTATTCGCAAGTGCTCGATTACCAGAAATCTAGAAAAACAAATAGCAAAATCCAATTTAGACCTGGACTCGAACCTTTAGCTAGAAGCTGTAATGAAATCTCGACTAAAACACTGCCCACGAGAAATTAACTTACATATACGTACGCAAAAGGAAGACCCGATATTTATTCGATTAAGTCAACTCTATTTGCCTCGTGTGTTTGAATTCGAAAAAGAGTCCCTACGCACCTTAAGATCGGTAGGGAGGACAAGGCCACCTGAAAATGAAATTATTTCACGAAAGTTATCTAATTGTGGGAAGATTACCCCAAGTGTGTGTTTCATTATGGATGCTGATAATGTCGGCTCTAAGCAAATGCAAAAAATACGTATTTCTCTCCGTGGGTCTTCTGTGGTTCACATGGGTGGAAATACCATGATGAGAGAAGCAATCAAGAGTCATCTTGAAAGGAATCCAGCTCTAGAGAATGTTTCATCACATATCAAAGGAAATGTTGAATTTGTATTCAATCATCAAGATCTGGTTGAGGTTCGTGATAGACTTTTGGAAAACAAGGTACAAGCACCAGCTCGTCCTGGAGCTATTGCGCCATTGCCCGTTGTTATTCTAGCTCAAAATACTGGTCTCACTCCAGAAAGAACATCTTTCTTCCACGCTCTTTCAATTCCAACAGAAATTTCTAAAGGAACTACTGAAATCATCAATGATGTACATATTTTAAAGCCAGGTGATAAAGTAGGAGCTTCGGAAGCTACTTTATTCATTATGTTAAATATTTCCCGATTTTCTTAAGGTTTGATAAAAGAACGAGTATATGACTCTGGTACCATATTTTCACCAGAAATATTGGACATTAAACCAGAAGATCTCAGGCATAAATTCTTGACAGGTGTTGCAAATCTTGCTGCTCTTTTGTTTATCGATCAATTATCCAACTACTGCGTCTGCTCCTCATAGCATTGCTAACAGATTCAGAAATCTTTTGGCTATTTCTGCTGTAACAGATGTTGAGTTCAAGGAAGCGGAAACTATCAAGGAGTACTTGAAGGATCCTAGCAAGTTCGCTGCAGCCGCACCCGCTGCAGCAGCTGCTGCTCCTGCTGAAGTTTCCAAGAAGGAAGAAAAGGAAGAGGAATCTGAAAGTGAAGATGAAGATATGGGTTTTGCTCTTTTCGACTGAAACACAGCTGACTGTTGTTATTTTTTTGAGTCAGACCATCAAAGAACGATTAATATTTTCGAATATATTCGAAATATCAACTCGATTTCATCGATTTAAACTGCTTATATATGCAAACAAATTCGAGAAAAGCGTGAAAAACAAGAACTCAGAAGAAAAATGAATGAATCGATATTAATAATAATTTAGGAGTTATAAAATTGCGATTTCGCCGAAATAAATTGATAACTTCATTAAAAGTCAAACACATTCAAACTCCTTCTTTCGATTTCTTCAACAGAAAAAAATTAAATTAATGATAGGGGATAAGATAGCGATTGTTCTGCAATAATCACTAGTAGATATACTAGTAGGTAGAACAACTAATTCTCAAATAGTATAACGAATTAAATTTCTCATTTCACACTTTGCATGTGTTTTGTACCAAGAATAACATTTGTGGTTTCTGTCGTTCGCTCCCCACAGTTCAATATTTTACTTCATTCATCAGCTCGGAATATGAAACTATGTCATTAATACTGATTATTAGAAGGAGTCATAATGGAAAACAATGTAGTTCCATTTATTAATAAAACGATAAATACTGAGAAAGCAATTTATCTGAAATTTAATAGTCGATCCACTCCAACCCATCTCACCTGGAGATACCACTCAAAATTTTGTCCTGCTTAATGAAATTTTCCTTTCTACCCGTTTAAATCTACCTTGGAAAGCCTGAGTTATTCGGGAAATTTCATTCCGGGGTGCTGAACTCTTCAGAAACGATTAGAATCCCCCAGCGATTCGAGAAAGTGACATTAAACGTACCGATGAATTAGCAAGTAAAATGAAAAGAATAAATCTATCGATTTTATCTGAAAACATCCACTATGTTTTTCAATTAGGTTTCGTTCTGATGTGGATTTGATTATATCTATGTTCAGAATTATGGAAATGACGCGACTGTTATTTAGTAGAAATACATTGAAGTATTATTGTAAATGTGCACATATTTTGAAATATATCGAATGGATTCTGAGGAATACTATGATTTAATGAATGAGTTGGCGTTTTACCACATAGGAGTTTGGTCGGATAAAATCTTTATTACACGTTGTATGAAAAAATTCCATGATAATATTAGAGAGGCCAACTATGATAGTTTTTTCGAAAATTTTGTTTTTGTGTCAATGAATTATTAATTGGAATTAAGATATGATACTCCATATATAAATGTCAACAAAAACCAATTCAAATGAAAAATGGATATCACACGAAAACGATATAATGCAAAGAAAGGGAGATATTTCGCTGAAAATATTTAAGTGCCAAGGGGCATATTTAGCCACCCAAGAAAACTGGATATATTTTGTGAGTAATATCATTTCGCTAAATTTTTGTCTAGACCTAGTCCAAATAGCGCTCTTCTTTCAGGCGCCTATGTGTAGATTTATTGAAACAGTAAACAATGATTCTGGTCGTGAAAAATATGAAATTTTCTTCAAATATAGAAGGGTCTAGAAATCTTTCAACGTATTCTAATGGAAACTGGAATGTTTGGTGATCATTGAGTATCAAAAAGAGAAATCGCAATGAAATCGTTGAGAGTAAGACAGGTTATAAAAGTAAAACTGATAATTCTTAATTTTTAAAGCTGAAACTGGAAGGTCACCCCTATACTAACAGCTCAATTTGTAGAATATCCCTCTGAGTTTTAGGGTAGTAGAAGCTGACAGTTAATGACAATCTAAATATATAGTGAATGTACAACAATCTTTGTAATTTGTAATTTCAGAGGAAGTTTGTCCACCCAAACGTACAAATTGATAAATTTCGTTTATATTAAAAGAAGATTCATCAAGTAAATAATTTGGAGGTTAATCTGAAAACTGCGTTATTTCAAGAAAAAACGTCAACAATAACTCAATATGTACTTGAAGACGTCAAGTGCCTCCAGTACCAATACACAATATCTGAAACCTTTTAGCACGTTATGAAAAATTGTCCTCATCACCTGACTCCAATAACCTGACATATCTTTCTCCGGAAACAATATTTTGGCGGCAGTTATAGAGAATAACGTTATATTGTAATGACATCAGTGATTAAACTGTGATATACTAAATGCCGCTCCCCTACTCAATGAGGAAGCTGAAAAAATACATTTATTGAAGTAATTTATCCAAAAACCGGTTGTGAATACTTGGATAAAATGATGGAATATGGAAAAAACATACATCAGGTTTCTTGGGCTTGAAGATTATCTCAACAAAAAGAGCAGAAGTAAAAATCAATTTTTATAGTTTCGAATATCAGGATATTTCTGGAGTATCTCAAATGTTGCAGTTTTGTTATATGACTTATGAGACGTGTGAAACATTCTTTCTAAAATATTGTGAAGGACCTTAGGGCCCGAAATCAGTGTTATGATTACGAAATGAACAGTTAGATGAAAACTACTGAATATTTGGAATATTGGTTGTCAATGATTGTTGGCTCTCCTCTCTCTTAGAGCGATGATATTGGAAGGATGCACTATGAAAATATTGCAGAACAGAAGGAGTCAGTTGCCGAAAGTAAAATTTCCCATCTGAAGGTAGAAAATATAATACAATATAATATGACATAATAATATTTATTCAGCTGAAGCTATACAAAAAATCTACATATGTTGAATTGTCAATTTTGAATCACATACCTATCTCATTAATTGAAATATACGTTACATTTGCAGCGAAAGAATACCTATATGTGTAAACTATCTACAAAAAGAAAAGGGATGCCATCGAAAAGAAAATCAAGTTTCGCAACTCAGTTCTTTCACGGTGAAAATTTGTGAAACCCATGTCCATAATACCAATTCGGTTCATTTAGAATCGAGTAAATTAACCGACTTGGTTTTACATGCTTCACAACTTTTTACCGTAGAAGTGAAAAAAAGTTACTGAGTTGCAAGTCTTGTTTCTTTCACAAATTCCGTTTTTGTTGGCATTAATTATTATTTCTGCAGTAATTTGAGAAATAATATACTGAAATTGAAAAAACTCTTCGACAATTATGCAAAATATTATTTGGAAAATAATGTAAAAGTCAAGTATTTTCGTAGTCTTTTCTATAATTATTATCCCCAAAACGTCAATGAATACTTTCATCCATTTGAAAGAAGAAACGAAAACAATGGTACCAAGCATTGTGTCGAACTAAAAATTTAATTAGTTCTTCAGCGTGGTTGGCGCTTCAACCCTGACCTTATACGCCAAACTGAATGCTCACACTATATCGTTATGTGAATATTCAAGCAATTTTCAAATTTCAGAATGTACAATGGAAACGTAGAACCGTGAAAAATATTTCAAATTACGTACATGTTACGTCTGGCTGTACGAATGATCGATGAGATGGTCTAGCATGAAGGCCATTTGTCTTCGGTACGTGCTTCAGATGAAATTTTCGTGTAAGTTGCCAACACGGGCAAATGTAATACATAATATATAAATATACTACTGACGTAACGCCAAAAAATTGGTAGGTATGTCACCTGAAAAAAACAACTGTGAAATTGAAAATAATGATCTGTGTTTAGGTTCCTTCTGTAAAACACATGAAAATTATCCAAATATTGGGTAAAGAAGCTCATACAAATTCAATCAAATATTGAATTTTTATGAGTCTGGAAAAGTCAGTCAGTGTTATTAATCGTAGTCAATCGACATTTACTTATCGATTCTTGTTTTAGGTTTGTTGTATTTTAGAATTAAGTTATTATTGTATTTATTGAATAAATTCTTTTTTCAGTTTTGAGTCGAGAGTCATTGACTATAAAATATAAAAGAAAAATAGCTTCCGTTCATCTGTCCACTTTACTCCAGGTTGACGATTTACTTTTTGCTCAAACTTTATATGTGCGATTTTATAGCGGCATTCAGTGCGATATTCGAGATTTTTTATATTGATCTGTTGTAGATCCTCTTGAACCTCTTTTAGCCACTCTGTTCCGCATTTACTATTCATCATTATATTGAGTAGTTTCTTCGGTATACTGGACTGTTTCATTCTGTAGACATGTGCATAGAACTTTGCTCGTCGTTTTCTGATTTCTTCCGTTATCGTATTTATCTTTTGATACAGTTCATCTTGAGGTCTCTTCATCCAAATACCCTTTCTATTGATTGGCCCGTAAATCTTTCTGAGAATTTTTCGTTCTTGTTTTTCTATTTCTCTAATTCTTGAATGGCCGCCAATAACCATTGTTTCTGGAATAATCATTGTGTTATAATGCCTCAATTTGGCGCCTCTCAAAATGCACTTTTTGTTATAGTGAGCCCATGTTAGTTTGTAGGCCCTTTGGAGCTTGGTTATTCTCTGTTCGTTAGCGATTCGGTTTAAACCCGAGGACTGTATAACTTCCCCGAGGTATTTAAAATGGCCTACTTGCAAAATTTCACCATGTTTTGTCATAAGAGAAGATTTATTTTCTGGTGTTCTTTCCATGTATTTGGTTTTATCATAAGAAATTTGTAACCTGGTTTCGGCGCAATTTCATGTAACTTTTCCACGGCGCGAATGGCTTCAGTTCTGTTGTCTTTGATGATAGCAATATCGTCTGCAGAGGCGAGACATTTGACATTTATTCTATTTTCTTTTTTGATACCCACTTGTATGCCCTTCACGTGAAGTTCCCATTCCCTAATGATTTTTTCTAAAACAAAATTGAAAAGAATTGGCGAAAGTCCGTCCCCCTGCCGCACACCGGTTTTGATTTCAAAGGGATCTGATATTTCGCCCATAAATTTTACCTTGGAAGTTGTACCTGTAAGTGTCTGTTCGGGTCTTCCGATCGAGTCCAAATTCTTCCATGAATTCGAAAAGGGTTTCGCGGTCTACCGAATCATATGCTTTCTTGAAGTCTAAAAATATATATATATATATATATATATATATATATATATATATATATATATATATATATAATAATAGTAAAGTTTATTCAATTATAAGCATAAACATATATATATATATATATATATATATATATATATATATATATATATATATATATATATATATATATATATATATATATATATATATATATATATATATATATATATATATATATAAATATAATAATCATTATTCTGTAAGCATCTGAAGAAGTGGTTTGTAACGACGAAACGCGTCATGCTATGTAGTCAGTAAAGTGTGAATCATAAGTTCAAGTGTTTGAATTTAAGTTTTTATTCAATTATTGTTGTATTGTTAACTTAGAATACTTTAATAATAATTTATAATCACTCTTTGCCCTCTTATACAAATTTAAGGTTTGCGTAGTCTTTAATTTCAATAGTTATCCAAGCGTTATTACAATTTTCATTTACCCTAACATTCTTCGATAGAATACACTCATACATAGCAAACTGCAATAAATCAGAAAACTTCTTGAAAACTATATCTATATCCGAGTTGGAATACAAGTCAACAAAGTCAGTGTTTGCAAGTATTGTACCAAAGTTATTCAAGGTATATATATTTATATATATATAAATTTTATATATATGTAATATGTGTGTGCATTTGAAGTTCGAAATTTGCTGAAAGTCATATATAATACTTTCATTATCAGTTTATGTCAATAATTTTGTCTAACCAATCAAAATGAAACAGATGAATTATTGCGACTAATTTTGAATAAATCAAATCAAAATGATTGTTACAAATCATTCAAAGATTTTCTCTCCACTTTCAGCATATCTCGCGACATCGTAAACCTTTTCGGAGAAATGCGAGAAAGCTAATGAAATTCATCACTAGATCGTAACTAATATTGACGTGGTATTTTTTCCTGTAACTCTTAAATTGGGTATCTGTCTATTTTTCCCAATAATTTTGAACTTATTTTCTATCTGGATATATTTGAAAATTCGTTTTCTTTATTGGGACATAAAAATCACCGTCAATTGGGATTAACAACTCAACAAACCACGCTTTAATTTCTATCGCAAAGTTAATCGTTCCAATTTTTCATTTCCAGGATGGCGTGTCGTTGGAAGGGGGCACGATATCTGTGTCAGCCGACGGCAACACGACCACTAGCACCCTCTCCTTCACCCCAACTTCAGCCGATCATGGCCTAGTTTTGAGCTGCAAGGCGTCCAATCATCGAATACCTTTCAGCGAACAGCAAAGAACGTGGATGCTGAGAGTTCTGTACCCGCCAAAAGTGACAATGACATTAGGCCATGGTCTGGATGCCACTGATATCAAGGAAGGGGCCGACGTGTATTTCGAATGTCATTTGATTGCTAACCCATGGGTAAGTGGACAATTTTTAACATTTTCATGTCTCTTTCTCGGATAAATTTCGAAAAATCAAAAATTTGCTCCCATCAACAAAATGGAAATAACTGTTCACAATATTACAATTTTTATAGTTATACTAGCTGAGCCGGCGAACTTTGTACGCCCATTCATTATTAACTGAAAATTTTTCAAAAAGCCAGAAAGACATGTTCTACTATTTGTGGTACACTTTCTTGTTTTTAATATTGATCCCGTGAGGAGCCAGGGACATGCTCACTTCCCTAGGGACAGCAATGTTTCTGTTATTTCAAATCAGTCGGATTATCAAAAAGAAATGAAATGTTATGAAAGTAATGAAATATGTTATGGAAGTTATTAAAGTGTCCATTCTATAGTTGAACGGCATGTTCCTAATTTCGTAGCAATTACTTGTCCCATATATCTCATCATTAATTATATGAGATATTTGATGGATATAAGTAAAAAAATGTTCAGAATTTAGTCCATTCCCGGAAACCAATGAATATAGTTGCTCTGGTGACTGTACCAATAGCGTCTATTTGAATTGGCTTTTCAGCAATATTTTGTTGCATCATTGGTAGTATTTTGTTATTAATAACAATTGAACTTTGCCGTGCCATATTGACACACAACGTTCATTGGTCCAATAGCAACGATTTGCTGTGAATTTTAATCTATTTCAACGTTATAATTGAATGCAGGTCGAAAGGAGTTAAACGCAACCTTTTCATATTGTTCATTTCGATTCCATCGATTCCGTTCAACTTCATTCCGAGCTTTCGTTGCTCGTCAGTTTGACTTGCTTTTTCATATCTTTGACTTGTTGCATTGCGAGTTCTGCGACTTAAGTTTGTACATCTAATAGCTATCATTTTTAAAACAAATTTTCAACCGTAAATTAAAGAAAACTATGTAATTTTTTATACAATCAAATAAACCACGCGCTATGTTAATAACGTCTATATTAGTCTATTCAAACTTACCAAAATTTTATATTGTATTGAATATTTGTATTGATGACTCTGAACTAACCGAGATGTGTGATTAAATATTCAGTTTTTTCACATCCTCTTTTTGAGAATTGATGAATATTTCTTATATTATCGATTAAGTTTCCTCAAATTTCCTAATTTTACACGCACTTTTTGAACTTTTTGTATGGGAAAAATAAATGGACTGTTATTAGGGTTTTCCCGGAAATTATTCGAATTTTTCTTCGTAGAAACCATACTTGGACTTGAACGAACATTAAAAAAAAAGAATTGACAAAATTGGTCCAGGCGTTGTCGAGTTATGCGAACCAACACAATTTGCGATTCATTTTTATATTATATTTATATTTAATATTCTGCTTGTTTACGTTTTTATCTTATTGAATTAATGGGAACTCCCCGTAAAAAAACAGCATGCCTATGTCTTGAAAATACTTGTAGATATTATAACACAAAATAGTTGTTAAGACGTCTGTTTTTAATATATCTTCGCTTAATCCTTCATTCCATCCAATTTGTTAATTCTATTTCACGAAAAGCGAAATACATCACGATATTGACAAACTACATTGTTTTCTTTGGATTAGTTTTGTGTGGATCAATTCTCAGACGTATTTGGGGACGAAAATAATTTTCGTTATCTGTTTTGGAATATCTGGGGATTAGGAGTGACACGTAATATTTCGGGATCGTCAAATGTCAGATTGTGATCAGAGTAATACAGTATATATATATATATATATATATATATATATATATATATATATATATATATATATATATATATATATATATATATATATATATATATATATATATATATATTAATTGATTATATATATATATATATATATATATATATATATATATATATATATATATATATATATATATATATATATATATATATAATATTTACTGCCTGTTTAAGATAGTTTATTTCGAATGTTTTATTCGTATGAGGTACAAAAGTTAATTTCTGATCAAATATTATACCGAGGTCTCGAATTTCAGAGATCCTGGTCAGAATGCTTTCTTTTTATGCATATAAATGATCATGAATATTAAAGCGGATTCATACATGAGCTTTGCTGAATATAAAAGATATGCACTGAAACTCCATTAAGAGCCAACGTAAAATTCCAACAATGAACTGTAAACATCAACAGTTTGTTAACTAACAACTAGTTAATTAACTGTATATTCATAGTATATGGATTCGAAACTGCATGCAAATGGGAAGTTAATACCGAAATAAGAAAACTTAGCACCAGGAGTCCCATTCGAAGTTCCACGCAGTCTTATATTTACGTTCGCGCATAAAAGTTGCGGTTATGTAATTTCACCACTCGCAAACTCCATTCGGTTTCTCGTTGAGTGTACCACCGTTGTATTTCCATTAAAGTAATTACGTCAAAGCCGCAATACAGAACTAACACGACTTCCAGAATCTAATACGACAAAAGGGGCGTGTAGATACTGGAGGCGGATGCCTGGTTTATCATTTTCATGGAGCTAATTGTTATTCGGTCCATTTGCCGCTCCATGTTTCTCTGGGATTACGATTTTGACGATGTTTATTTTACTACGACAATTTGCTACGCTGAAATATAGATCTGGGTTTGACGGGGGCCCTACCATGAGAATTATGTGCTAGAGATATGCATCAAGGGGATGATGTTAATCTGGTGTCATAACTGACCATATCGCTAATATAAGATTATGTTTCACTCGGTGATAATGGCCGAGAACTAGAAGTGGGTGATTATAAATCCCAATCGTAATATCTGTTTGGCAGTTAAGTGAGGATTATATTTCTTGTTAAAATGGCACAATTTACGAAATTATTACATTTTAAGAAATCTGAATATTTGGCTATTTATAATTCATCTTATTAGAAAATGTTCTAACAATCTACTTGTGCGATTGATTCTCAAAGTGTTTCCCTTTGCGGTCCATCGAGACTCTAGATGGTTCATTTTTGGAGGACAACAAAAATGTTTCTAGTATTTAAATTTCAGTAGTTAGTAAAGAAAGTGTTATCGACGTTTCATCTAATAATGTTGACAGATAATACGCCGCTCCATGAAATTGAAAATCGGAAAGACGCCCAACTCTCTGGTGATTTGCTTCATTGTGTAACAAGAAAAAACAGAATGAACGTAACAGAACAAAGAAATTACGTGATAGTAGTAATAATATTTATTTAGCTGAAGCTATACAAAAAATCTACATATTTTGAACTGCCAATTTCGAATTACATACAAATCTCATTATTTAATATATACTTTCTTAGATCACGCTCAAATATCTTAATACTAACACTAGTTTTCAATATACTTGCTGTATTTTTGAAAGTCTCAAATACGTCATAGTATATGCCATTTTTAGATGTAGAAAGCTTACAACCTTGGATATAAAAACTAACAGTATTTCTAGTAATATACTTATATACATCACTGACATATGTAACTTTTTGTTACATTTTATGGAAGTATTTGATTTTTTATTTTAAATATGAACATATATGAAGCGAAGAGTGTTGTTTGTTCAACAGGCATTAGTTCCAAAGAGTTCATGATAATTTTAACACAGGGGGTATACTTATTGCACTTTTAAACTTTTCGCATGGCTCTATTCTGTATATTTTGTAATTGTAGAATATTTTCTTTATACCAAATAACAGAGTGGAGCAATATTCAAAATGTGGCATTATTAATGATTCGAACAACAATAATTTCACATATGACGGTAGATTTTCTCCTATTCTCCATATTTCCTAATTTTTTATTCATTAATCTTTATAGTTATATCCTCATTTTTATTGATGTTGAAGATTTTACTTGTATCCTTAACTTTCACGTATATTACAATTGCTAAATAAAAACGAAATTTGTTAGGGTCACTAACCCATTATAAAGAATATAATAAACTTGAATTGTTCAAGTTACCTTCCCAAAAATTTGCTGTATTGTCAGTTCAAAATATATGAAAAATTGGTACGTTGTGCTCGAATAACTCTTCAATGTTGGCGTTTACTTGATGTAAATCCATTATAATTGAATATAAACTTAAATTCAAACACTTGAACTTATAATTTACACTTTATTCACTACATAGCATAATCTACATATGTAGTGCTATGTAGTCAATAAAGAGTAAATCATAAGTTCAAGTGTTTGAATTTAAGTTTACATTCAACTGCAATAACTCGTTCGAAAATCTTTTGAAGAGGATCTTCATTTGCAAAACTTGTATAATCCAAGTTCGAGGATAAGTAGCCGAACAGTATTATGACCCTATACCCTTTATCTTACTGGTGCTGGTTGGTTCGAGTTCCATCGCGTTATTGGAACGTTCGGAATCGGCGTTAACCTATAGATCGCATCGGAATACAAACCTTCGCACATGAACAATACAACGATAGAAGTATGACTTGAAGACGAGAGTTGAAAAATTTATTGAAGAGAAGTCTTAGTAAAGTAGAAGTCTGTCAAAGTAGTTTGCTGAAACAGCTAATATCGATTTATTTTCCATAAATTTCTAATTGGAAAATCACAATTTACTTTATTATAAAAATACATAAATCATATTTGTATTTCAACGAAAAACAAAATCAATTGGATTTGAAGAGTTGAGGTTAAGTGAAACTCACCTCTTTCAGACATTTTGTTTCTAACTGCGATGGTCATCTTCTGGCAAGTTGATGGCAAGTCTCAAGTTTTTCAATATATATTCATGTACAACTTCAACGAGGTGATATCAATATGTCAAAGTTTCTCCCAATTGAAGACAAATAAATTGACAAGAAGCCTTTCAGTTAATAAGTCCCTATCAACCAGAAAGTTAACTTAAACTTTCCTCTTGACCGATTTTACAGTTTTCTTCTTTGAATTAATTATCGAGGTTTCAGCCTCAAACCACGTTCTAAAGTTATTTAATTTATTAGCGGCTATATAGTCGAAACACTCCTCAAATTTAGATGTTCTACACTTACTATGCTGATCGAATTAATTGGGACAAACATTTTTTTTCAATTAAGCAATTCAAGCTGCAATATTTTCAGGAAAAATCTCAACATTGACAGAAAAATGAACATGAAAGACAAATTGAATTCTTTCTTAACTCTATTTAAGATAATAGAATAAGATAAGAAAACATAATTAAACATCAAATTAAATCAAACACTAGGCTCAATGTTTCACGAGTATGTTTAACAATATAAAATATTCAACATGTTTCGAGCCTGAGCTCATATTCAAGACTGAGACAAGAGTCTTGAAGATGAGCTCAGGTTCGAAACATGTTGACTATTTGATATTGTTAAATATAATCGTGAAACATTGAGCCAAGTGTTTAATTTAATTCAACATAATGAGTTAGATAATTAAAAATGAATTATTAGGAAAAATTTAAACTCCATGATACTTTCGAAAAAAAAACGATTATTTTTATAATATGTATGTCGATATAATCATTATTTCGATAGATAATCTTCCCTCGACCTACGATTCCATTATCGTATCGTTTTATCACTCAACTCGTCGCCCTCAAGTCTAGACGCATGTAGTGCGAATTCTACTTGACCTGATTATATCGTGTTCTGTGTCAGTCATATCCTGGATTCTGAAGGTTTATCCCTCTCAATTGAACCTGTAATATCTCGTATCTGCACAAAAAAATGTTATTGGACTATTCACATGTTGAGTTTGATGTTTTGCGAATATTCGCGTAAAATACTAATTGTGGCACAAACGATAAATTGTAATAGGGGTTCATTCCCATACCGTTAATAATAATGGAACCAATAAATTCCCAACGGAAACGACAAATCATGTTACGGTCCACTGTTCGGTTACGGTTTATTAACAAATTTTTATATGCAGATAATAGTACTTGTTTACTCTATACATTTCTAAGAGACAACAAAAATTAACAAATTTTAGCTGAACTAGCTGACCCGGCGAACTTTGTACGCCCATTTATTTTTCTATGAATATTTTTCAAAAAGCCAGGAAGACATGTTTCATTATTTGTGCTACACTATCTTGTTTTTAATATTTATCCCGAGTGGAGCCAGGGACTTACTCGCTTACGAAGGGACTGCAATACTTCTTGTTATTTCAAATCAGTCGAATTATCAAAACATTCCTATATTAATACGTTTGATGTATTGAAAATTATTATTCTGTCCGTTCTATAGTTGAACGGCATGTTCCTAATTTCGTATCAAATACTTGTCCCATATATCTCATCATTAATTAAATGAGATATTTGATGGATATAAGTCAAAAAATGTTCAGAATTTAGTCAATTCCCGGAAACCAATGAATATAGTGGCTCTGGTGGATGTACCAATAGCGTCTATTTGAATTCACTCTTCAGCAATATTTTGTTGCATCATTGGTAGTATTTTCTTATCGATAACAATGAAACTTTTCCTTGCAATATTGATACACAACGTTCATTGGTCCAATAGCAACGATTTGCTGTGAACTGTAATCTATTTCAACGTTATAATTGAATGCAGGTCGATAGGAGTTAAACGCAACCTTTTCATATTGTTAATTTCATTCATCGATTCCGTTCAACTTCATTTCGAGCTTCGCGTTGCTCGTCAGTTTGTCTTGTTCTTTTATATCTTTGACTTGCTGCATTGCGAGTTCTGCGACTTAAGTTTGTACATCTAATAGCTCATTATTAGAAACGAAATTTCAACTGTAAATTAAAGAAAACTATATATTCTTCTTTATAATCGAATATACCACGTGCTATGTTAGTAACGTCTATGTTAGTCTATTCAAACTCACCAAAATTTTATATTAAATTGAAGTTTCAATGATTTTCGTGATAGCTCTGAACTAACCGAGATGTGTCATAAGATATTCAGTTTTTTTACATCCTCTTTTTGGGAATTAATAACTATTTCTGACGTATATTATTCATGAAGTATTCTTAAATTTTCTAATTTTACACGCAATTTTCAAATTTTGAATAGTGAAGTCGGTCCAGCCGTTGACTCTACATTTAAGTTGGAAATCTTTACTATTGGAAAAATTAATGGGCTGTTTTTAGGGTTTTCCGACAATTATTCGAATTTTTCTCGCCGTAAAAACCATTCTTGGACTTCAACGAACATTTTAAAAAAATAATTGGCTGAATTGGTCCAGGCGTGGTTGTGTTATACGCTTACCAACACATTTTGCGATTCATTTTATATTATAGATGACACGGAGGTTTCGCTTATCTGTTGGTGAAACACTTTGTTAAAAACAATAAATTAAAAACAACACACTTGGCTTAAGTTTCACTGAATATAACTCTACTCTACATATGTTTCGGGTGGTTAACCCATTATCAAGAGCATACAATGTTTTTGATATTGTGACATTGTACACGAGATACAATAACATATTACATGCTGTAAGTAAACTCACTTTTTGTACGTATGACCTCTGGGAGTCAAAATTCAGAATCAAAATATGTAGTATATTTTGCTAAACAATCGTTCAATGAGTATTAATTTTGTAATTGATGTAAACAAGAAACAGTATTGGTTCAACAATGGATCCCTGGGGTACACCATTCGCAACTTGCACTTCATCACTTTCCTCTCGTATATTGCATTCTAATTCATTAGGTTTTTCACTTCCACGTGTTCTTTGCATTTCAATTCAATTCTATTTAGAATTGATATTATCAAACAGTGATGTAAATATCAAGCAAGTGATACATATTATCCAATATGTATCACTTTCATTATATAGAGTGTTGCACTGGTCCAAGGTAACGAGGCAAGATTGATGGCCTCAAATTGGTTTGCCTCGAACAGATTAGTTTTCAATGATGAGAAGACGGTTGAGATGATTTTCACATTGAAGAGGATTCCTGATTGTTTTCTGAGTAATTCTTCAGTGTTTTTGGGAGTTGTGTTGGATACGAGTCTCCGATGGGGTGCCCATACGATTTCGTTGGCTTCTAAGATGTGTAGGGGTGTTTTTCTGCTCAGATCTTTGGCTGACTCATTCTCACCTTATATATTGAGGGCGGCATATTTTGCACTGGTGGAGTCCTTGATTCGCTATGCAGTTTTAGCCTGGGGTAACTGTGCTTCTCATGTTAGAGTTTTTAGAATTCATAGAAGAGCCATACTTATATTGGCAGGTTTGAGTTACCGAGAAGATTGTAGGGCAGCATTTATTAAACTAAAAATTTTAACATTTCCAAGTGTATATATCCTTGAAGCCTTAAAATTTGCACATGTAAATCGACTCTCATACGTCGAGACTGGCAGTACGCATGGATACTCCACCAGACATGGCGGTCATCTGAGGATGGACCTGTGCAGGTTAAGTATCACTCAAAGGGGGCCATTTTACATGTCAAAAAAATTATTTAATAAGCTTCCTCTGTCTGTTAGGAATTTGGAGATGGCTGCTTTTGTTAAAAATGTTAAGTCCTTTCTGATCCAATCTGCATTTTATGATGTGAAAGAATTTTTAGAGTATAAGTTTTGAGAATGATGTCATTTTACTACGTTTGTAATTGATGATTTTAAGTTTGATGGTTTTTATTTGTTTTTAAACGTTTCACACTATTGTGTGTCGACGAGTGCAAACAATGTGAAAAAAATTGTGAAGCATGAAAATAAATATTATTATATTATTATTATTATTATTATACTATCAGTTTTCTGAACTAACCGTGACCGACCTTTCTCTTTATAATGTCCACAAACCATAACAATATAAGTTAAAATAATGAATATAGAAAATTTTGATCAACGACAGGATGAGCTTCCAAAAAAAACTTGAAACAATTAATTTGCTTCCAGGAAATAGCATTTGGTACAAATTGTAACCATCCTAGCAAGGGTTTCATCTAGATCTTTTTATCAAACTCTGAGATATAATGGAGTATTAGTTAGGCAAGCTGCTGAATTTAATTTCAGCTTCATCATCTCTTATAACTATATTAAAGGAGTTAGTGACGTTCATAAATTCCGACGGATTGGCCTGAAATATGCGGACTGCTTCTCGCAGAATTGTATAATTGCGAAATTTAATAATTAAAACTGAATCCACTGAGGATGAGACTTTTAATATCTCAAACTAATCAGCAAGATAAAACGTTCGAAGCAGAAGATGGATCTGTGGATGGAAAACTTAATCGTTATCAAAATATTGGAAGCAGATTCCAATAAACTAATTCTATGAATCCATTCACTATTGAAAGTTGAGGAATTCTGATGATTAATACAGATACACAAAATCTAAAGCCATTATTCAAGTGTTGATTTATAGCAATGATTGTTTAGGAGAAAATAGGTATACTTTTATAGATAAGTAATGTTTATTCACAGGAAAACATGAATTTAAACTTGAACTGGGCTTGACAAACGAATTAATAGTCATAATATAATGAAATAAATAATAGAAGGATATAAGGCTTCAAACCATTCAGGAAAATCATCGAATCTTGATCGTTAAGTTGACTTAGAAAAAGGTTATATATATATATATATATATATATATATATATATATATATATATATATATATATATATATATATATATATATATATATATATATATATATATATATATATATATATATATATATATATATATATATATATATATATATATATATATATATATATGTACATATTTTCTGTATGACGCTTTTACCTGTTGATTATCTATAGTTTTTTTCATTTTTTTTTTCAGCAGTATCAGGTTTTATTACATTCAAAAACATGAACAAGCCACCGATCACGATATGAATTACAATGCCACAAAAATTTTAGATTACGCAAATAATTACAACAGACGCCTTTTCTTAGGAAATGGTTTATATCGAAAAGATAGAAAACTGTATTAATAAAAAATCTGGCACTATATCTGACAAATAATCTAAGCAACAAATATATAAATCTGATTGGTTCTTCTGATAATGGCTCATATATTGGTATCCTATTTACCAAAAAATCCACTGTCAACACACTAAATTCATTCTCTTTTTGTTAATGATAAGAATTTCGACCAACGTCACGTAATTTAAAAAACGCACGGGGCGCTTGAAAAACACATCTTGAAACAAACCACTTGAAAAGGCGAATTGAGGAATTCAGTCAGTGTCATTCTTATTCTTAAAATTCAAGGAACGAATGAACATTCGAACTAACTTCACAGTAATTGTAACAATTTTTTTTTATATAAATACAGTATATATAAAGCAATAGTGCTTTATATGAACTGTTAATATCGTACAATTTTAGCTCTGAAGAAGAAAATGAACATTTACGAAAGTTTCAAAAACACTAAGGAGGTAACTTGTTTCCTTTTTTTTATTAAAGTTTAGTGCGCTTCGATAACAGAAATCATCAAGCACTACGATACATTTTTACATTATATTTTAATTACATATTATTTCATAAGAAAAATTTTTTTTTTCAATCACAAGAATTGACAAAGTTGTGATATACAACGAAATGTCAACAAAAATAAAGTTTCCAACATAGAAAATAGCCTGTTTTTGCTAAAAACATTGAAAATAAACTATCTTAAACAGGCAATAAATTAATTTTGAAAAAAAAAAATATATATATATATATATACCATTCGTTCATTCTACCATTCGACCCATCTTCCAAAGTTTCGGTTTTCGTGAATGAAGTATTCTATATAGGAATGAATATGATATTCTCAAAGTAGCAAGGCGTTAACCTCATTCCACATTTTATAAATAATGTATAATGCCTCGGGTAACGAAACCCAGTCTGAATATTTCATAACCAATATTTTGACATATACATTCGCCTTCATTTATGTTGGAATTTATAATGCACTTTACAAAAAGTTTTCACGCTATATCCCTCCATTAAAATGAATCTTTGAATAAAACAAGCGAAGCTTCATGAGAATTTTTCTCGCACTGCCTGAAATGTTCAGAGTTAATCAAACTTCACGGAGTTTTATTAATTCGTAGATATGAGTTTCTCAAGGCGACCAAGCCTAGTAGAATAATTTATTCATATCTGTTGAATTCTGTTTATATGTAATTGTTATCAATTAGGAAACCGAAGGAATATTTTGATTTTTGAGTTTTCCACTTGACCTGTATAATAAGTCTTTACTGTCCTACAAGAAAATTCACCCAGGTACAGGAAATATTCGAAAAACTATATAAACAGTATCATTACCTAATGATAATGCTAACGTTCAAAAAATGATTATCATTAAAATAAGTAATATAATGAAAAATAGACAATGGGAATATAGTTATACTTCAAAATTCATAATACATGAAAAGAGTCCAAGTAAACTCGACTTATGAAAGCAAAGAGTCACTGTTGATATCGCATTTGTCAGATACATGTTCGAATAGCGAGCACATATGGTTGTACAATGGGTGATTGTACGAGGGAATTAGTTTTCGGAGTACACCATGAAAAAAATTGACTCAAAGGTGAGCATTGTCTAAGAACATGAAAATCAATGGAGCCAATAGGGGTTGGCCAGTCTATATAACCATGTAAGAGGTTATACAGAAACTTCAGAGATAACAAGTCCCTGCCAACTTTGAGTGATTTAGTTCCAAACCTGCTTAACAAATCACTTTGGCTATGTCCTCTGGCCGAATAAACGTGATCTTCCCTCTAAATTAGATATTTGAGAAATTCTCGTTGTATCGACTATAAATGATTTTTATGAGAATTGTAAATGGGACGCCAAATCATACATCCAAATTTCTTCTTTACGAGGGCATTAAATAATTGTATATTTGTTTTTGTATTCGAAAAACATCCAGCATTACTCACAATGAACCCTTAAGATTTGAATGCTGTTGAAATTGTTTTATTTATATGAGGTACAAAATTGAATTTCTGATCAGATATTATACCGAGGTCTCGAATTTCGGAGACCCTGTTTACAATGGTTCCTTTAATTGTGCAGTCACATTGTGAACGCCGTTTCTTATTATTGAATGTGACAAGGTTACATTTAATTACATTAATATTGCGTTAATTGCGGTAACACCAATCGGAAACAGTGCTTAGGCCATCCTGTAAGCTTATGTAGTCCCCATATGTTTCAATTTTCCGATATATATTTTTGAATCATCAGCATACATGCGACTATGAACTGCAAGAATATGTCAAATAGCTATTGAATCTTTCATCTAGACCCCGAAATACCGAACAAGAGTTTTCTACACCAGAAAATATAACTATAGCAGAATGAATTGGTGTTCTGGTAATTGTTTGATGCGAACAATTTATTTCATAGTTTTTAGGTGATTATTTCTGGCTGACACGATTTTAGTGAGGTAAAAATTCTGTCAGAATGTCTATGGCAAACTGTCAATGCAGACTTAATTTAAAATGTCAAATATTCATTCCTGACAGCACAAATCATCAAAGCCTAGATGATTCAAGAAGAACAAAACACGAGCATAGTAGTAAAAACATATTTTCATAACTCACAATTCACATTTGTAGAAAGTAAGTACATATTTCTGCATTAATTCTTAAAAACTGTCACCAATTATTTATCCACATGTTTTTCAACTTTAACCGTAGACGTACTTGTTAAGTTAACAATGTATTCATTCAATTATGGAGATTAATTACTAACTCCAATTAAGAAACCGAGTTTGGCCTGGTTGAATACAACTATATCTTCTCTAGAGAATATTACAATAAAGTTCCCGGCAACACTGAGATGGTAATTAGTTAGCATTTTCTCCGTCACGTCTGCACTGAGTTCGACTGAAAACGAGGTGGAGCAATACAAACGACGATAGTGCAGTTGCATTGAACCAGGATCATTTTTGGCGCTTTCGCAGATTCAGACTTCAGCTTGTAGATTTTCACCTTCATTAGTGTTTGAAATTAGCGGAAACCTTATGAACTAGAGGAAGTTTTTTCGATTTACGATCTTTCGGAAACTTGAACCATCGATTCACTTGTAAGGATTAAAATAACAAAGGTATTCAGGTTGAAGGAAAACTTAATTTCTCAATGGAAAACATTATTGCTGAATACTGTGAGGAATTCTATGGAATATGAATGTTATAATTTGTAGGTACATTTATATACATAAAACGGAATATCAATAATATTGAGAAGAATATTCAGGAGAAAAATATGAAGTGGGAGAAAATATAGAAAGAACTATAATTGACACATGAACAAAATTATCCACTCGACATTTCTTGACATTTGTTATATATACTAAAAATCGGTCTAACTGTTCTTCAGTTATGAACGGTGTAAAAAAGCGAGTTCTTTTGATAATGTTCAAGAATAATTGAAGTGATCCATTTAAGCTCACTTCAGATTATGATTTCAATGGTCTTGATCATTACAGATCATTCGGTAAACCCTTCATGTATGAAGGGTTGACTGAATGAGGGCTACAAGAGAATAGCCACAGAGAACACAGTGACTAGAAACTTTAAATGACATGGAGGTTTTACTTATCTCTTGGTTAAACATTATGTTGAAAACAATAAATTGAAATTCTTTTCTACTGTGGGTGTAGTCGTTGAAATAAAATTTGAAGTAATGACCTTGACTAAATTCCTTCAATGAAGATCTAATGATTAAAACTCATATGATAGTCTGATATATGTAATTTTCTTTTTCAATAATAATGAAATTTATTGAGAAATATTCCATACATTGTAAAATTGCATTCAATAATCACAACTAAGAAGAATGCTCACTAAAGGACTGAATTCAGTTGTGAGTCGGATCTTCCATTCAGCCCTCGAACAAAAATATTGGTTCAAATTATATTTACAATAATATAAAACTATATTTGAAAAGTATTGAACATTTGAGACAATTTCACATGACGAGGGACATTCGTGGTAAAAAAATAAACAAACATAAGTATGATACAAAAAACTTGACTCATACATTATTGTCTACATTCGAATCATGCAAGTACTATTCTGCAACAATACAGTATGCCTTTGTTAACATCAATGACTCAACTCTCTTCTCAAACAAATGAGCTTCTAAGAATTTCAAATTTGGTAAATGGTTGAAGATTTGACTAATCTGATAATAGAATGAGTGCTCAAATTTAGCTGTTTTATGCTTGGGAATAAGTAATACATCACTGTACCTTGTTGAATACTCACGATTACTATTCAATTTAATAAACCTATCTTCATTTTCTTTAACATATAGTAAACATCTATAAATATATAAACAAGGTAGGGTGAGTACCTATGCAATTAATAATGAAGATAGGTTTACAAGATGGTCGTTGATGAATAGTGAATATTAATCGAAGTATTTGCTTCTGTGTAATAAACACCCTATTTATTTCTGTATAGAAGTCCCACAGCAGAATATTATAATTCAGATGACTATATACAAGACTGTTATACACATTTATGACACAGTTTCTAGGTACAATATTCCTAATTCTAGAGATTGCAAAAAATGAGTTATTAAAATTTTTACATAAAGCATCAATGTGTTGTCCATCCCAAATTTCTCTCAGATATTTCAAGAAGCTGAGATGATTCGGATGATAATAACGTGTTGTCTCCATACTCAACATTCAAGGTACTAATTCCATTGCGCTTCAGACAAAAATGAACATATACTGTTTTGTCAACGTTCACTATCAGATTGTTCGTTCCACACCTATTTACAAACTCCCTCTCAATGCATTCACATGTCCCCAGAGGTTATTCAGGAGTTCTACCAGAAACAACCACCGATGAATCATCGGAAAATAATTTCACCAAAAATCGAGACACCTTCGCAGGCAGATCGTTCATAAATAACATTAATAGAAGGGGTCAAATACAGAGCCTTGCGGTACCCCAAGAGTTATGTCATGTCTCTGAGAATGACTCTCGCTTATTCCCACTACCATTGTTTTTTCTTCAAGGTCTTTCTACAGAACCCATCCAGAAAAACGCCTCTGAAACCTAAACTATAGCATTTATCACGTATAAATTCAGAGGATAGTGAATCAAATGCCGGAGATAAATAAAAAACCAACCCCGCCACAAATAAGTGTTTATCCAAACACTCGTAGACGGATTGAAAAAACTTAACTGTAGGTGTTTGAGTTGAGTGGCGGCTTCTGAATCCATGTTGCGCTGAGTCAATTATTTTGAATCTGTTGAGATAACTCATCATTCTGTCGAAAACAATTTTCTCAATAACCTTGGAAAACACGCTCAAAATGAAGATATCCCTCGAAATAAATTCTGGAGTGAAATAATGAACAATTCGAACAAAATTGTGATTCTACTATGAAATAAATTAGGTTATCGAACATATAATAATGAAATTTCACATAATTTTCTAATTCAACTCCAGAATTGAATGGCTTGAACTGCTTCAATGGGAATTGAAAAAACTCCCATGTATTTCCTCAATCAAGTCAGATAACGTCCATGTAATAAAGAAAGTTCAGATGAAATTCTAGTTGCAACATTCATTTAAACTAGGACTTTGGACTTGAAAAAACGAATTGTCATTCAATAATAATCTCAATTTCAGTTAATAATAAGAATTATCATTGTTGTAGCTTATAGGTATATATTGACAGCAGTAAGGAAGTATTGCAAAAATTTTCAGGTATCGGGATAATATTTATTATGAAATATTCCCCATATTGTGGTATTACATTCACTCAATTAATATGGTAATTACAACTGAGAAGAATAACCACAAATGTACAAAAGTCAGGTTGGAATCTGATCTTCCATTTCTTCAGTCATGTCTCAATTCGGTTGATGTCCTCCAACCAAAATATTGGTTTAGTTTCACAATAGTATACAACGACATTTGAATAAAAACGACCTCAAAAGTCGTTTATTTTTATTGTTATTCCTTTAGCGAAGGATAGACGTAGTGAAAAAATCTACAAACATATGATACAAAAAACTGATTCATAGATTACAGTCTATAGTCCAATCAACAAAGTACTCTGCCACACTATAGTATGCCTTCGTCAACAGTAAAGACTCTTTTTTAAACGAATGAGAATACATCTTCAAATATATCACCCATGTAGGGTGAGTTGGCAATTTTTGATGAAGTTAGGTTTACAAATTGTTGGTCGATGAATATCGAATATCAAACGAACTGTCCGCTTCTATGTGAAAAACTTATTTATTTCTGTAGAGCAACCCCACAGCAGAATATTATAGTTCAAATAAATAACAATGTAAAGTTTCTAATGACACTAAATTGAAACATCAGTAACATTAACTTTTAATAATGGGTTAACCACCCGAAACAAATGTAGAGTTTTCAATATATTTAAAGAAGCTTAAGCTGAGTGTGTTAATTTTAATAATATTTCAACAAGAGCGAAACCTCCGCGTCATTTATAATTTTATTATATTATCATTCATTATATTTAAGAAACATCAAGCCAAGAGTTCGATTGAAATTGTTGTTCAATCACATTCGACCAAGAGGTTAGCGTGAACTCAATTTCAGTTATTCCTCTTTCTTCATTCTCAAACTGTTTTCCCATCGGTTATTACCGGAAGTTGAATTGAACGCATTCTGAACCACAGGTACCTCCCCAGAACTATAAGATTTCACATCGAAAAACGAATTCACTTCGAAGAATAAATCCTAACCGAGTATAATTTCAAATAAATAATTGAGCCATTATTCATTTTCAATCGAACAGATGCAAGAAAACTTGATCCTAAATAAATACTCGAAAGCTGTTTAATATATTCACCTACCTGAAATCTAGTGAAACCTGAAACGCTGATTTTTGTGGTCAATGAGTAATTTAAGTCAACAAGTTTTTTGGGATGTCGAATTTTCCTTTCATTTTTGTGTCCGTATTCCATCTACTTCCATCAGCCTCTGCCTAAGTACACTGATTGACTATAATTTCAGCAAAGTTAGTAAATAATCTCCAAAACTTTCACCAACTCTAAAAGCATATTATGTGAAAATAATTCGTTTCAAACAACTTCCAAAGTATGAAGGGTAGATGAGAATCCTTTTCCTAAACGATTTCCTTTCCCCTTGGGGCTTCTCGTCTGAGAATCTGGAAACATTACTTCGAAGATTTAACAACATTCATTCCATTATTTCTGGCCAGATTTATTGTTGAAAGAGAATTGTTTCGAAATATATACGAAAGTAGGTAATTATCGTTTTCATATAACGCGGTTCAACTATATAATTAAATTCTCTATAACTTTTTTGATTTCAGTCCTCTAATCTTTAAGAGAAGATTCGAGATGTTTTTGTTAAATCAGTAAGATTGAGTTTTTATGAATTGGTGATATGTTATAATATTTATATAAGAGTCCAAGTCAATGTTTAGCGTGTATTTGTTGCTTCTGCTGGTGGTTGAGAGATTTTCATCAAGGTGGTTTTTGTATTGTTCAGTTGAATAGTCAGGAGCTAGACTAACACGAAGCAGAAACGCTATGAAACAAATTGTAATATTCTTTATTATGTTTATAACATTCATCTTTTGTGCAATTTTTATTTTGTTTCAAATAAAAGTCATTATTATCATTATTATTATTTCGAGTACTTCTGAGAGTGTTTGCAACTTTAAGAGGCAAAGAGTTACACATCTCAATTTTTTGATTCCCAATCGCCTCTCAGCTATAATTGTCTGTTCTCATAACTTCTCATAACTATAAAAAAAACCAAAGATAAGAAAACTGGTTTTTGTGAGAAAAACACAAATACTACACAACAAATCGATAAAATGAAAAAAATAAAAGACTTGACTTGCTCATTGAAATTGAATTAATAGAAAAAAATTTTATAAGTAACAATTAAGCAAAGAAGAAAGGATTGGGAAGTTGGAAATATTTTTCTTATATATATTGGAGACCATTTTGAAATTTCATGCAAAATTGAAAATGTAATATGAGATTCAAAAATTCTGTTGAAGAGAAAAATAATCGATGAAATGATCAATAATTCGAAACACTTACCGCTTACAAAAGCACTCAAAATTTATAAATATATATATATATATATATATATATATATATATATATATATATATATATATATATATATATATATATATATATATAACAATGGTTCAGTATTAACAAAAAAGGATATAGATAATAACAATATATATATATAAATCTCATAGGTTTTTGATTTATCTAATTGCAATAATTCTCGATAAGAGAAAACCAATATCGGAATGTATCTATACCCGGAATATCATGTGTAGTTATGGCCCTTCATTTTGACTTCATGCATGCGGTTTCAACTTAGAGATAATACTTATATATATATATATAAGTCTATATATAATAAGTACTTATATATATATATATATATATATATATATATATATATATATATATAATTATAATAATTTATATGGCAAAACAACGTTGGCCGGGTCAGCTAGTATATATATAAAACAATCAGAAAGATTTATCAGTTGCAATAATTCTCGATAAGAGAAAACCAATATCGGAATGTATCTATACCCGAAATATCATGTGTAGTTACATCGGCGCATTTCGAATTACGATCACTTCATGCTCTTCAACCAGTGTAAAGTATTTTAAAACGTTATATCTGTTAACATGTTGTGTGAGTTGAAAAACTATATTTGAGATAATGAGAAAGTATGCTGAACCAAAATGTTCGACATTTCAAAATGCGTTATTTTCTGCATAATTTACTGAATAAATGTTTTTGTTTTTATTCGGAAACTCGAAGATACCAAGCTTCCAATTTGAGCTTCAACTAATAATTGGCAGAAAAATCAATTCACTCCTACGATCGCAATGCTAAAGTGGCGCATATCCATCAAGTAGTTTACTCTGCTTTCAGCAATGGCTAATGGATTATTTCATCATTCGATAAATTTTGCATGGTTGCTCTGGTGAAGTGCAAATAACGGTCAACTGAATTAATTAAAGCAATTCATATTTTGAAATTGTAATAATAAATATGTGAATAAATAATCATTTATCTCGTTCATTACGAAATTCCGTGCATATTAAATTGATATTTTTTCCAAATATATCAAACGAAACAGCATTCAGTCATTTATCCCTTGTGAAAATATGGAATATTCATATTAATGAGAATTTTCAATGGCGTATGATGTTATGATCGATGTGCGTATTATTATTTGATCTAAAAAACAATTATGATGAATCTATCTCATTATGAAACCACATAGATATATATATATATATATATATATATATATATATATATATATATATATATATATATATATATATATATATATGTACACAACAATATGATACTCACTACAGGCTACGGTCTTTGTGAGAAAATTATTATCTTTGTTAGGAAAAATAATTGAAAAGATAGATCTCAAAATTAGAATAGTTACTTTTGTTTTACCTATATAATTGTATTACGAGAACCTTAAATAAAGAATTAAAAATTATATATATATATATATATATATATATATATATATATATATATATATATATATATATATATATTAATTGATTTATTGCCTGTTTAAGATATTTTATTTTGAATGTTTTCAGCAATAACAGGCTTCTTTTAATATAAAAACTCTATTTTTGTTGACGTTTCGTTTTATATCACAATTTTGTCAAAACTTTTTTTTGTTTCCCTCCATTGTATCCTAAGAATTTCAAGAACCTACTCTGAATAGCCTCAAGATGGCGTTGATGGCAAGTGTATATAGGATGTCCGATCATGCTGCCACGCTACTGACGCTATAATCACAGTCAATTCGGTCTTTTTTCCTTGTGAAAATTACATTTTGACACATTGAAACTCAAATAATTGTCCTTACACCAACTAGCAACAGTTGGTGTAAGGAACAATATTGTCCAGCCCGAGCTGAAGTTGAACACAGTTGTCCTGTGATCTAAATTCACGACATAGTTTCAAATCGTTTGCGAACATCAAATGTGGAGAGTGAATATTACCCATCAGATCATTTACGACCAGAATAAATAACAGTGGTCCAAGATTGGTCCCTTGAGGTATTACGGATGTAGGTATGAACTCAGACGAGTGTATATCCTTCAGCTGTACTAATTGTCGTCCGACTAATTGAATGGAAAAGGTTGATGAGGCTATCAGAATTTCCAAATTTGTTGTGTAATTTCTGTGCCAGGAGAGCATGAGAAACTTTATCGAATGCTTTCGAAAAATCTGTGTAAATCACATCAACTTGACCGGTGGAGTCGAGTACTTCAGAAACGTACTGAGAAAGCAGATTGCTGTTAGATACTGCAGCATACCTACTGGAGAAGATACATAAGGAATTATTTTCGAACTCTGAATTCCTTTCTCAATATTCAACTTACTAATTATGTTCGGAAGCAACTTCGAGAGCATCATCTATTCTAATGCAATAAATTTTCATTTCGTGTAGCAATGCATTCCCTAGCATATTTCAAGAAGAGCACACTTGCAAGGAGTCCCATTCTAACATTCATTCATCTTTCATAGCATTCCATTTGGAAGTTTCTGTGTTGCAAGTTTGCGATCTTAACGCCCACCCTTTCCATCTGCGTTTGCGGTTAACCATCATATTGTTGAAATATGTCTTGACGCTTCACCTACCGACTGCGCCTCTTTTCCACTAACAAACTCCTATAAACAACATGCTTTTGGGAGCAAGAAGCAACGAAATAACGTGGCTCGTAACCACCTTGAAAACACGACGCAAACGAATGTCTGGAGAGAGTAAATGAACCTCTTATAACGCTCCGCGTCGAGAGCTGGATGGAACCGCCCCTGCTATGAGCCCTCGGGCGCTGAAATATGTTAATTGCATACTCCCATATTTCGCTGCATTAACGAGATAAGTCAACATTTAGCACAAACTCTCTCAAATATGCCGGGATTTCTCGAAACTCATATAGGTTTCAACATGTTTTCCTATATTGCGTTTATAAGTGAGCGGATACGTTCCTCCGAATAGTAAAGATGAATGGGTGATTTTTTTCGATGCTAAGAATTTATATTCATAGTTAATCTCAAAACTGTGTAAATAGAAAAATTCATTTCTCGTATACATTTCGCTTTGTTCAAACTGCGAAATGAGTAGTTTTCGCAGAATGATTGAACTAGGGATACAAACTAATAAATATGTCTTTCATTATTACTGTCATTCAGTGAAAACAATTCAGTCAAAGTTAAATGATACGATGCAAATTTATAACGAAACTCGAAAATATCTCCGTTTTCACCTGAATTACCTTTTTTAATAACTTTTTTATCGTTGAAGTATCAAGTTTGAATGACAAAAGACAATAAAACTCTCGAGAAAAAAATTTTATTTCAATATATATAAGTTAATGCTTTCTATATATATATATATATATATATATATATATATATATATATATATATATAATATATATATATATTTATATATATACGGCAGTAAAAGATTATTACTGATTGGTTGTCATGTTAAATTATCCAGTATAGAAAATAAGTTTTAAGTTTATAAATCTAAAATAATTTTATTTTCGAATATATTCAAAATATTGATGAATACATGATGAATAATGATTTAATTGGAGTTTGGTTCGAAGTTATAACAAAATTTTTATTTTTCACAGAGGTAAAGAATGATAATTATATTCATGAAAAATTCAATCGAGCTAATAATAATAATCCACCAGACTGAAACAAAAAAAAATATAATAATTTAAATTAAACTCTTGGCTCAATATTTCACGAATATATTGGAAAATGATATAATAAAATCATAATTTAATTTATAATTCAATTATGTTTCACTGAAAAGTAGGCGAGAATTTAATCTGAGTTATTAAAAACCAACGTAGATAGCTCACCATTCCAAATTTCTACTCAAATCAAATTTCATTGAATTTAAATAAATGGTCTTGAAAGTATTGAATTACGAGTGTTTCTGATTGATTCGAATTGAGTTTTAGGTACTATTCTTCTACCTTTTCAAGATATCTGAGTACTCTTCTTACTTCTCGCTTTCTCAATTTTCCAGCTTTCAAAAATTTCCAGTTTCAACCAGCAAAAAGTTCAATTATTAATATAATTTCCCCCAAATTTTCACTATTTGTCAGATCCATTCTTACCTAATGTTTATTTTCTTGTTCTCGAATTATATTTCGATTGTTCTCTCTTTGGTATGTGGATTCATTCCCTAGCAATCACTCATTTCATATTCTGAATTTTGAGCTTAATTCCATTGAATTTGGATTTATCGACAGTCATTTTTTTTTTTTTTTTTTGGTCACTGTGTTCATGTAAATTAATATTCTATAACTGAGATTATATATACAATTAATTGTAGAATATATAAATTTTTCGAATGAGTATTGCCATGCAGAGCACTCCATGTGTTAAGGTGGAATACATTTACATATTTGTTTATAAGTATGTATACAAATAGGATCTAAAATGACAATATATCTATATTATATCGATGCCTACAATTATTGGAAGCGTAAGACAGTTAACTGTTTCGTACTTCAAGGTACTCATCAGTTACGCCACGTTCAACAAATCAAAAGTTCAAACAAACTTCAATACTCACATACCATCGCATCGCTGTAAAACAGTAAGTCTGTAATATACAGATAAGTAATATACAGAAAGTCGTATGCATATATAATGCATAGATTAAGGTACATCTCAAATCTTAGTAGTCAACGAAAAGCACATGAACACATCTAACACTGAAATTATTCCAAGTGCGATAATATGACACGGGAACTATAGAATTCTTTTTCTTGTAGTAGATTTCTTTCATGTTTTACTGATACTTCGACAAATTACAGCGAGCGTTTCTACAAACGTAACCTAGATGGCATTATTTCATCAAGCTAGACGAAATTATTGAAAAACTAGAGTTGTAAAATGTACTATCTGAATTGATAAGGACGTGTGAAACTTTCATTGTTAGATATATACATGTGCTTTTCATTGACTCCTAAGATTTGAGATGTACATTAATCTATGATTTGTGTATGCATACGACTTACTATATATTTCTGTCTTACGATCGATAATAGAGTACGTGAGGATTGAAATTGTTGCGTTTCATTTGTTGAACGTGGCGTAACTAATGAGTATTTTGTAGTACGAAACGGTTAACAGTCTTACGCTTCCAATAAATGTAGGCATGGATTTCTATATTATTTAACATTCATCCCTAGAAGGATAATGGATTCATCGCATTATTAATGTTTCACATAGAAAGATATTCTGCTATAATGTTCTTGATATTGATGATATCTGATAACTGCAAGTGCAATAACATAATACGAGAACTACATAACACTTTTTCTCATAGTAGATTTCTTTTATATAGATATATCTATAGTTGACAGGAAAAAGAAATACCAAAAGCAAATACGAATATATAGGTAGTCCAAATTTCAGCAAGGTACATATTACGGCAGTTTCCATTTTCATTGAGCTTTTCTTAAAGAAATGTACAGCAGATTTCAATGGATTTCTCGAGAATCCAAATCAAGATGAGCACAATCAAAGAAAACGTTATCGTTAATTTCGAGCAACTTATCAACAATCCTGAATGAGTTTTATCATTACAACTGCTGTAGACACTGATCTGCCAACCAGTCTAATTTGTACCCAACGAATTTGCGAGGAAATCCACACAATTATATAAACCTGCAAACAACCCAGTCAGGGACAAATTATTGTTGTATCTGCAAACTTCCTCTCTATAACGGCATCCCCTTCTACGCTCCGTGAAGAACAGCCTTCAATGCACAATACATTGTGTCACTTCATCGCCGAGTACATTTTTGTCTCCGAACTTTTAGTTAAAAAGCTTTTCCGCAACATCCCTGGGGAATACACAGCCATTAAGAGAAATCCCAGTGCAACCTATCACATTTTTTCTCTTTACAAGAGGAAAACTTGTTTCCATACGGGAAAAGTAATTTAATGTTACTCGCTACTTTAAACTCATGAAGCAAAACTGGAAGAATTGCGCAAATGGAATTAAATTTCAAGGGTTGGTACAAGTACATTGTTCCAGTCAATGGAAGTTGGTTGAATAGACATAAATCATTACCGAATCAAAGAAGACTTGAATTTTCTATTTTTTCCTTCTTCGTATATGTATATTTTATATGTGTGTTTATATTGAGATATCTCAATTTCCTTCACATAGTCACATACAAATTTGAAAATATGTATATAGATACATATATATATATATATATATATATATATATATATATATATATATATATATATATATATATATATATATATATATATATATATATATATATATATATATATTTTGAAAGTTTTAGCAATAACAGGCTTTTTTAATATGAAAAAGTTTATTTTTGTTGACGTTTCATTGTTATATTACAACTTTGTCGAAACTAAGTCTCAACCTGCCTACTCTTCGGATTCAACTGGACTCAGTTGAAAATTCAGCTGGAATAGTTGACTCCGAAGAGTAGGCAGGTTGAGACTTCGGAGTTAACTATTAGAAACGATTTGGCTCGTGGAGTAGGCAGATTGAGGCCACGCAACCGAATCATTTCTTATCGTTCCTAGTTTCCCTCATTTGGTTCGTGGAGTAGGCAGATTGAGGCCACGTAACCAGGTAACCTTACCTCATTTTCCTTCATTCAGTTCGTGGAGTAGGCAGATTGAGGCCACGTAACGGAGTAACCCTTACCTTTACTAATTTATTCCAACTCCTGAAGATGTCTTCGCAACGGAAGCCGAAACGTCGAGATTATATAAATCTAGAACGCGGCTCATTCCGAGAACCAAGTTTTATACATACTTCTGACCGCGGAAACCTTTCTGAATATATATATATATATATATATATATATATATATATATATATATATATATATATATTAGTAAATTATAACAAACTTTTTTTCACATAATTATTCACTGGAAAACTGGAATGATATATGTGCTCACGAATTGTATTAAACCCATTATCAATTGTCTCCATGGTGTTATCTTCTGGAAAAAATGATCACTTGATTATTATAAACCAATATTAGTAAAATGTCCCTCTGTAGAAATAAGAGGTGTACTGAACAAATGAGAAGACTGGTACTTTTTAAACAGTAACCGTTATCAATTTGAATGAACGGTAATTCAATTATATTGTAATATCACACTTTGTCTGAAGCATTTCCTCTTAAGGAGCAAGAATTGCCGCTAATCTGCATAAACCCACGGGGGTTGCGTGTTTACGAATTGAAACAAGAAAGTTCATTTGCATATCTCTGTTTAAAATACAGAGGTGATTTTTCCTTCATTCATTCTCGCTACCGAATACAATTTGTTAACCTTCGTCATCAAGAAAATTTATGGACTCTTAAATACATACAGATTAAGGTGCTTTAACTTCAATTTTATGGTTAAGGATTGCCCACCGAAAAATTCAAATTAGGTAAATCAATATTGGAACGAAGGTGGCTCTGTGTACGGACGTTTGACGTGATTGGTTCTGTTTTTTTTTGATAATAAAATCCGAATATTTACCGGCATAATTAAGGGAATATTTCAACGCGCACTCACATTGCAATCATTCGAAGAATAAAATCAACAAATACTCAAAACATCGCAATCTGTAGGTGATAAGGAGAAAACTGTACTACAGATCACAGAAGTGTCATGTAATTTAGACGAGTATTCGTCCTTATTCTTCTTCTTCTTCTCAGTCGTTCACTCGAGTCGCTCAGTCGAGTGGTCGTGGTGATGTCTCGGTCTTGTGCCACTGCGTCCCACGCAATACGGTGTCACACTGTTCTATGCTTAGCGGATTTAAAGTTTTCATTGACCCTAGAATGCGTCACAGATTTTATCAGATCTGTCCACCTTGTTGGAGAGCACCCACGCCATCCTTTGCCCTCGACCTTCCCTTGGACCACCAATCGTTCGATAGAATCTTCGTTTCGCGTTATATATCCAAAGAAATTAAGGATTCGGAGGTGCACACCCGACTATAACCTCTCTTTGATATTCAGCTCCTTCAAAATCGAGACATTGGTTCAATGTGCAGTCCACGGCATTCTGAGCAAGCGTCTCCATCACCACATTTACAACGCATCAATTTTTTGACGTTCTTGCATCCTCAATGTCATTTTTCAGCTCCGTATAAGAAGATTGAAAAGACTACGCATTTTATTAGTCTAACCTTGGTGTTTTTGGTTATTCTGCGGTCCCTGCAAATCCCTGTGAGCTCTTCCATTAAAGATCTTGCTATGGCGCAATGCCTCCGGAATTTCGTCTCCAGACGACAAAGCGGAATCTCTATGTCATATTTGGTGGAGGCTAAGACAGTTGTATCATCCGCATATCGTAGATTGGACAACTTACGGCCTCCTATGGATATTCCCTTGTCCCAATCTTCGAGAACTATCCGCATGATGTATCCAGTGTATATGTTGAACAAGGCGTCAGTAGCCTTGGACCTAAAGAGCCCAAAAGGTACTGGCGCAGAAGGCAATGGGAAACCACTGCACTAACTTCCCAAGAGACTCATGAGGAAGTTGAATCCGTCCTTATATCGAGAAATATTCGTTCAAAACAATAAATTAAAAATTAAGACTCTCGACTTAATTTTCACTGAATATATTGAAAACTATACATATGTTTCCGGTGGTTAACCCATTATCAAGAGAATACAATGTTAATGCAATATAGAGAAAGTCAGTTGGATATCAGATATCCTACTGACTATCTGTATAAATAAGCTGACATTGCCTTGTGTATTTCAATAGACTTATCAAAAGCGTTCGACACTGTTGTACATACAACACTTTTGAGCCTTCTAGAGGAGATCGGAATTAATGAAATCCGCCTGAGATTATTTGAAAGTTATTTATCAAGTCGAAACCAAACAGTGAAGGTGAACAATACAGTCAGTAATATAAGGACGATAGAATATGGGGTACCTCAGGGAACAATATTGGGGCCAACACTATTCACAAATTTATATGAATCAACTTTGGTTTTCGGAGAGTGAAGGTAAAATAACCAGTTTTGCAGATAGATAGTTTGCTATAATTTATTGAAGCATCACCTCTTAACTATTGATATAGATAAAACGAAATACATTCATTTTGCTGTAGATAAGTGCTTACGTCCACCCAGTGAACCACCGTTCACTGGGTGTAGGCCGTGAGGAATAATATCCAAATTCAAAGAACTGTCAATTATTCTAGACGTAAAATATCTGAAAATAATTGGACTGGCTGAGTCTCTGGTACGATATGTTATTGTTGCGTGGGGTGGTGCCTATGATACAGTAGTAAAAAAGCTCGAAATTTAACAAAAATGGCTGCTGAAAATCCTTCATAAAAAAGATATGAGATATTCTACTGACTTTCTGTATAAAGAAGCTGGCATACTGGATATACGCCAGCTGTTTGTTCAGTCGCTGCTGAACTTCACGAAAAAAAGGATAGTCGGTTGTTACTTTATTTAACATAGCGTGAATACCAGACATAGCAGAAACTCTTTATCAATTCCTCAGTACGGTAAATCAATTTATGTCTTCGTAGCTACTCCTATTTGGCACCAAGATATTATAATGAATTGTCATTTGAATTAAAAACTATGGTTAAAATTAAAAAATTCAAGTCTACTATAAGGAACTGTATGAAAACGAAGAACTATATGATTCATCAATTGGAGAATATTTGAAAGCTAAAAAGGTTGTGAAACAATATATGACAGTGTTACACATTTTTATAATATTGACAGTCTCTTCTCCCCAATATTGTTATCAAATTTTTATATTGTTAAGTTTTTTCTCAAATTATGAAATAGATACCTTGATATGTATGCATATAGGTACTAAGTATTGCAGAATATGAATGGTCATTCTTCGTACTCACCACACGCCTTTGTCTTGTGAGAAAATGTATTATATTCGTTTAGGCAACACAATTGACAAGATAGATTTCAAAATTAGAATACTATTGTTTCACCTATCCTATAATTGTATAACGAGAACCTTAAATAAAGACTATTATTTTTATATCACCTTCGATATCTGACATGTGGTAGAAGTAACGTAACATCATTTTTTTAATTAACTGAATAACCTATATTCTATCATACGTGCATCTTTTCCAGCCCAATTATTCCAAAAGCGTTCGAAATGACGAATCCAATTAAAACTTGTAGTTATAAGCATTCAGCAAAAGTATCCAATTAAAATCATCCGATGTCAGAAAAACTTCGAAACTCGTGAAAATTTCGTGTCCCTATGGATCGCGAATTCAGCGCATAACATGTTCCAGATAACGAGAAGGCACCTCGATCGTGAGAAAAATTTTCCTTTGATATCGAGATAAAATAAACTGCATCTTTTCCGGAGCTCGGCGTGTTCAATAGCAGGTTCCCTGAATTTCGAACTTCATAGAATACATTTTTATTGCACGCTCTATTTATTTTGATTGGATAGTAACGACCGCGTCTTCGATATGAAGGCTGCAATACGAAAATATGTTTTCCTTTGACTGTTGTAGATGGCGCTTCTTTTGAATTATCCTAAGGATTATGGAATTTGTATGCATTTGGATAAATTGTATTGTTCCTTTGTCGGTAACAATCAAGTTTTGTTGCAGCAGAATTTCCTTTCTCGGAACGAAAATGGATTATAATCAAAGGATTTAATATTTAAATGCACTATTTTCCTTTGACTATTGAAGTTGGAGGTTTCTTTGTATAATCTGGAGCACTGTGAATCGTTCTGATTCATTTTCGAAAATGAATGCTTTTGTCGCATGTTTTTTGAAAGAAAACCGACGAATTATATTTTATTTGAAAAAAGAAAAACCTTCAATTATTACAGTGATATGTTTCCACTATTGAAGTTCTTCATCTCAGTTTATGATTGTTTTTTTCATAATATATACAATATATGAGCTGAGTTTGCGATCAGTTATTTTTCTGCAATGAGAATTTATTGAAATACATATCGCAACCGATTAATAAATCAAACACGTTTTGAGAATTTCGAATATATGTCAATAGCATATCGTTTCGGTATACAATACTTTCAACAGATGGGTAAACACTTGGTGTTTCATACCTCGATTTTGATTTGATACCCCGATACTTCTTTCAATGTATGAAAAGAATGAAATTTCTTTCATACCAATATGTTCGATATTGAGAATTTTATATGAAATTAATTAATAAAAATAATAACTCGACTGTATTCACTCACATACATGATAATTACAGAATTACAAACTTGTGAGTAAGCATGGAATGCCTATGAAGGCGAAGTTCAGCCATGAATATTCTTGCACTCAACCTACAAAGCATTGCTCGTCGATGATAGTTTTCTTATAACTAATAAATACGTATAGAAAAAAAGGAAAAAATATAACAAAAACAAAAGGCCAATAATGCATATGTGTATGACACATCTGTAAATACTAAATAAAATATGTTCCTTAATTTCAACCTTGAAATGAGAAACCGACATATTCTTATAATTGTCATTAAGAGCATTATAAAGAATAACTGCGACATATGAAAATCTCTTTCGAAAACCAGATGTGCGGTGCTCTAGGATATTGAGGACAAACCGTTGAGTCATAGCTCTGTTATAAGATTCACACCTATAAATTAATTTATTCTACACATATTCTGACTGAAAAGTCTGCAACACTTTATGAATAAACACTAGATAATGATAGTTAACTATATCGACCATCCTCAATCACCTCAATAAACAATATTTCTCTGAAACATGGTCAAACTTTCTAACACCGAAAATGAACCGAACGCAGCTGTTTTGAATTAGTATTAAATTTTTTGTTAAATAATCGATAAAAGGAAAATAGACTCGCACAATTTTTTTACGTAGTCTGAAGTTGAGAATATATCTGTTAGCATATAGAGCCGTCAGTCTCAAATAATTTTTTTTTATTAAATTTTTAACATGGTCAGTAAATTTCATTCGGTCACCAATCATAGCCCCCAAAACCTTCACTGTATTCTGACTATGCAAACAATGACCATCTGCATTAAGGTTGAAACTATTATTCAACAGAACAGAACTAACCCTGTCTTTGAAGGATTGATAGTGAGCATTCTTTGCTTTGCTTATTTTGGATGAAATGTGAGGTAGGAGGTTCTAGATGATTACTTCAGTAGTTATTTACTTTTTTAGACATATGGCAACCCTCACGTTGTCTTCGCTTGAAAACTTAACGCATTTTCTGGGATTACCGCAAATGATTCATATGTTTAGGCACTCGCTCCGAACCGAGCAGGGGAATTACCGCGAGTAAAAAGTGAACATGCACACTGATATCAAAGTTAGACCTGCAAGAGTCGCTAGTGGTTGTGCTAAGGAACTGATGTCCATTATTCAAAACCTAGAGCCCGATGATGTTGAATGAACCGATGAAAATGACATACATATTCCAAAATTGGATGAATGTGTTAGCAGACTCATAACACTGAGCAGCAAACATCCAATGTCATCGAAAATTTATGAACATGGATTCGAGTATCATGGTCTGACGACTGTTAATTCGAATAAATATGTGTACCAAAAATTTTGAATACGTTTTTATGTTTGTGATATTACTAAATATCCTAATATTTTTGTATGTTACCCAATTTTGAATACCGTATCAGTTAAATCTATCTCTATCCTAAAATTATATTAATATTTTTCTGAATTATAACTTCTGTCCATGAATCATTGAAAAAATCAATATATAAATTTAACAAATTTTACGTAAGTATGGGGGAGAGGGTAAGAGGTTTGTTTACTTCTGATGACAAGGGGATTGAGGGGTAAATAAATGTAATAAATCTGCTTACGTTATACTTGAATGGCCTCATATAAAAAATGACATATTTTCACACAAATCGTCCCAAAAGCTCATATTGTATAGGTCATTCATGTAGTATTTATCATGGTCATCAAAATCAACACTTAACATTTTCATGGAACATGCTATATCGGTAAGACTAGGATGGTGAAGCTATAAACGCTCCTGAAATGTTTATATCTTAAATGTTATATCAGTCATTCCAACATTCAAGTAGAAATTGAATGGATACAAAAAAACTCTAATGGACCTATAAAACTGCGTACTTTCAAGTCTTTCCTCAATTTGAACCGAAATGAACGAAGGAAGGAATGAAAATTAACAGATTAATGAAAATACAAGATACATGAACAAGTAATGAATGATTTCAGGTCTACGCTGCAACCTAATAAAAAAATTAACTTATTAACGTCGAATGAAACAATACTCTTTATCAAAACAAGAGTAATTTCATCTGATATTCAATATATCGCAACGACTATTTGAAAGAAATGGACAATCTGGTTTTTTAGGTAGTACGTCTACCTGAAGTTATATTTGCAATACTCTTGAAATTGAATAAGTATAGAGAATTCCAATAGGAAATTAACGGGAATAGAACAATTGAGGTGTAGCTATTAGGTAAAATATTGAGGAAAATAAATTATTTTAGTTTTAGAGAAACTTATTTCAGGTTTGTAACTTCATTTTATTCACAAATAAATGGGTTCACCGATCTCTTCTACAACAGCAAATTCAGTTTCAGAAGAACTGAAAACAACTCTAATAAATAACATAGAGAATAAATCGAAATTTTTCAAGAGTTATGTAAACGATTTCATAACTTCAAAAAAACCAGAAAAAATTGTTAAAAATTCTCAATTCGTACCATAATAGGTTGCAGTTTGCGAAACAACTGGAAGAAAATAGCAGAAACTAGTGAAAACCTAAAAATATTAGAAACGTTAAAAGAATACTAAAAAATATCCAAAAACGTTTTACAATAGTTAAAAGAAGAATACACCAAACTTATAATCTCAAGTAAATAAAAATACAAATAGTGAAAGTTAAATAAACTATATTGAAATTGAGTTTATTCCTGATATCCCATATAACATCATTAATGTCATGAAGAATTATAGTATAATGATAAGCCACAAACCTAACAACATAACAGGCTCTACTGAATTAAAACAAAAAATTGAACAACGAAAGGAAACACGTATCATATACAAGATAAGTTGTATATCTGATTGCAATTCTTGTTATCTCTTGTTATCTGGCAATTGTAAACATTATTTAAGTAAAAGATTATGCGAACATCAATACACTATACGGACAAATAAAAAACAACGGCTCTTTCCAAAATATGCCATCGAACAATTACATTCATTTGATTTCAATAATACAAAATTATCAGTAGAGAAAAGCACTATTTGAAAAGAAATATATTGGAAATGATAGCTATCCAAAAGGAAGACAAAACAACAATAAACTCAAGAACTGAAGTAGAAAATTTCGGTCATATTTACTACCACATCATTGAACAAAGCAACAGAGACCTGAAAATATAGGGGAGATATAGAGAAATATAGTATATAATGTGATCTTAAATGTAAGGTTATATATTCATTGCTTGAAAACGACTGGTAAGTCTAAACGCGTGACAAATATGAATAATAATTGTTACTTATGTAATAGTTATTTTGAAATGAACTTATACTAGTTAAAAACAAAACCTGAGTTTGTTGTTGAAAACCTGATATATATATATATATATATATATATATATATATATATATATATATATATATATATATATAGTCCACTACAGTTTCGTAAATAATGTTAATTTCAATTTTCATTTCAAACATACTGAATATCTATGGTTTAAATATCGTCTCTTCTATAGGAGAAATGCAATCCATCTAAACTGTGACGAAAGGAACATTTTGCGGCACTATGTATGCCAAAGTTCTGCCTCCCTCTTTTATGCGGTCTCAAATGTGGATCAAATTTCCTAAACTGAATGAAAACCTATTGATTCCGTCTAGTTATGGGGAAAATATCCACGCAGTTGAATCACACAGTCCATTGGAAACGTAATATTGGTATCACATTCCCGTGCATGAAACGTACGTGACAAACTCAGACGTACGGGCTCGAAACGTTTTCCAATTTGAAAGTCAATAGAGGGTCAAATTCCGAAAATATATTCGGTGGGCATGACCTGAAAGTTTGTAGATATGGCGCAGACTAGTGTAGAAGGAAAAGCGCGCAGATATTTTCATATGGAAATGGATATCTTGTTCAATTTTGCTTTCCGTTCTTCCCGGATGACGGATCGAATTCGGAAAGAAGAAAATCTTCGCCAAAAATTTATGACGGGTTCGGAGGTATATGGGCCGTGAAAGATTAATCGACGAAATATGTCGCAATTTACCGGGAGGCTATCGAGAAGAAGATATCTGTAATTTTGATTACCTGATAGAAATTCCAAAGAAATATATGCCGAGATATTGGAAATGAAAAAAGGGTATTTTGTCATGAAATGTTCATGTCTTCAGAAAATTGCCATTTGTTCCAACTTCTGCTAATTCATTTTTCTCATATGCACCAAATAATAAATATGTCATCTGCAAAATTTCATCTCCGACATTTTGTACAGATATTGATATGTATTGAATGTATTGTTATATACTTTCGAAAAATCCCAATATAATACGTAGAATATTACTTATTTGTTTCGATAATGTGGGGTCATAGTTTTTTGCCGGAAGGGAATTTCCGGAATACTATACTCGTAAAAATGTCCCTTCATCTCTGAAATTACAGTGCTGCTTTCAGCAAATATACTGCCAGCAAATTATTCGTATTTTCAGTGTTGCTCACTCATTCATCTACCTATATGATTCGGATATTGTTAGCTCCGTTATTATTCAAATAATACCCATAAAATGTTTAGTTTTCAAGCACGATTTCAATAAAATTTTCTGTAGCGCCTGTAACTACTACCACATAAAATCATGAATTTTATGATGTAGAAATACGAGTATCCAATGAAAATTTAATTCTTGTTCAATTGGAGAACACGCGTGTTACGAGTATTCATATTTTGAACTTTTCTCTAATTCGATTCGAGTTTGGGAATAACCTTTTCATGATTTCACCAAGGGAATAATAATTTCAATAGAAAAGAGTAGAAAATCGAAATAACCATTCATTTGAGAATTTCTATAGATTAAACTGAAAGAACTTTTATTTCAATAATGCATTCACCTATCATACCGTATACTACTCATCCGTCGACGTTATATATACAGATTTCCAGAAGGCTTTTGATAAGATAAATCATAGATTACTTAGGAACTATTTAGTTAAAACTAGGAAGCTTTTTGGATTTGCGAATAATTTATCACTTCTCGTGGGATCCTAATTGAGTAATCACAGTCAATTCATACAAATAGGGAATTGCAAATCGAGAAAATTTCTATTAACTTCGAGAGTGCCACAGTGATCCAATCTTGGACCCCTACTCTTTCTCCTGTTGGTTATATTTAAGAGATGGTGGACTGCATGAAGGTGGTTTATGCGGACGATATTGAAATTTATAAGATCATGTCATCTATTCATGATTGTTTGAGGCCACAGAGTGACATGAATATCAGCCGGTGTGTAACAATGATTGTTCAAATTTGAATGTCATGAAATGTAATGTGGTGAATTTTAGTAGAAAGAGAAATGTGATATATTTTGATTGCAACATTGAAGGCGTTACTCTGACTCGACTTCAGGAGCTTAAGGATCTCGGCGTAGTATTTCATCAAAAATTCTCATTCTTTCTTTATTTCAACCAATCAATCATATATTATTACAACCAATTTTCATATACCAAAGTTTATGGTTTCATCGTGAGCAATGCTAGATTGTTTTCGAGTTTCGAGAAGCAAACTTGAGTATGGCTGTATTGTTTGCCGATCTACATATAATTGTCACTTAAACCGCCTGAAGGCAAGACGAGGAAGTTCTTTAAATGCTACTCATTTCGAGAGGATGGTGTATATGCAACTAGGGGTTGTAATCACGCTTGTTTGCTATCGAGGTTTGGCATTAAGACTCTGCACAACAGGAGAAGTTTGAATGCATTGAAATTTTTATTCAATTGGCTCAATGACAATCTCGATTGTCCTGAGCTTCTGGGTAAACTTAATTTCTTCGTTTCTTAGAGGTGTACTAGGATTAGTCAGACATTTTACTCAAAAACCCACAGAACCAATCTTCTCTCGCAATCGCCGCTTAGCTTCGCACGTTCTACTGCAAACCAGGGATCAAGTTGCAGTGATTTGCACTGGGACTCACTTGTTTCTATCATAAATGTGTATCTATATCTTAACAGTGAGGTATCTTGATTTCTTCCGAATGGAGTTCTGAGTGATTTTTTTTCTCGATTATTATTGTAATTGAACATTTAGATATTGACATCATAGATTTAGATTATTATAATTGATAATGTTTTTTATTATTATAATTATTCCTTAGTATAGAATATCTACGTTGTTATTCATATTTATAGTAAACATATTTATTCATTTTGTATTTTCCTGTAATTGGGTAGTTACCTGTTGGAAATATATGCTTATTATTATTATTATTATCAAATTTTTGACAAATGTCTTTCTTGCCATCTGATTCAAATTTCACACTCTTCTCTGATGTTCTGCAAAAATGTAAACCGATTATTTGAAAGATGCAATCATTGAGCATGTTTGAAGAAGAATAATGTTTCATACAATTCTGTCAAATACGTTCAATGTTTGTGAATAGGGTAATGTCTGGAAACAATTGTCAAGAAGCAATATGATTTTATAGAGAAACCAAGCCAAGTCTTCACATTATTATTATCGGAGATCAACTGAATATAATGAACTGAAATCTTTTTTGTACTGAAATTATTCATTGAAGGTTTTCATTTTCTATTGTGTATATTTTTTTCAGTCCTGAACACATTTCACTGCTCTTTAAATGCGGTGCAAATTATCATAATTGAAACCTCAAACTGAGGTGTGGTTTTGTTTCAAAACCGATTTCCAGGAATGTTCCAGAAAGTGTAAGCCCCCTCGTCTATGCTCCATAAGTTTCACCTTTTTTTTTCAAATTTGAATTTTTAGAGAGTTTTATTGAGATAATAAAACATTAAAGCAGTGCTTTTCTGTTATAATGTTTGGAGTACCTTTTATTAAATCACTACTCTACAATTCAACACTGTTTTTATGAGATGAATTCTTGATTATCATAATTTTCACATTAATGAGTTCTTAATGAAATAAATTTTTCAATATCGTAGGTACTCGTATTTTTCAATTCAGTTCATATTGAATTTAGAGTTAAAAAGTGTCCAATTGTTAAGGTTATCTCCTATTCCATTCTTCATATAATTCTTGTTCGAAAATATTTGAAATTACTCTAAAGATTACACCGATTACATATTTTGCTGTTCAAAATGAAAGAAACGACATGTCTGGAATATAGAACAATTCCTATGAAGGAAATTGCAAAAGTAACTTAATAGAGTGGTTTGAAATATTGAAGCCATTTGTTGCGACGCTGCCACAATAATTTTCACGATACGCTACCTAGATTTGCAGCGAATTTATTTTTATCACTGTTGCCAGTTATGGAATGAATTTTTCATTTCGCATCAGAGCGAAAACTTAATCGCCTAAAAACTGAAAATGTTGGATATGTGAGTTACTCGACTTTCCGCTTCGAAATAGCTATTATTTCTCATGACAAGTGTTCTATCTTTAAGACTCGTAGGAGCTAGAAGACTGAAAAGTCCCTCCTTGAATAAAATTAACGTTCTCTCATGAATTCAGAGAGCGTAAAATTCAAAACAGAAAGCAATTGTAAGTTAAATGAGATTCGTAATATTCTTTATTTATGATAGTTTATATTTGGATATATACCTAATAATAACAACCTTTGTTCAGAAACATTTCCCACATTGTAAAATTACAATCATTCAATTGATAATTACAAGAAAGAAGAATGCTCACAAAAGGACTGAATTCAGTTTTGAGTCTGACCTTCCATTCAGTCCTCGATCAAAAATATTGGTTCAAGTTTACGTTTACATTCACAATAATATACAACTAAAATTGAGAAAAAATTACTTTAGAAATATTCAACATTTGAGACAATTTCACATGGTGAGGGACATTCGTGGTAGAAAAATAAACAATATATGATACAAAGAATTGATTAATACATTACTGTCTACATTCGAATCATCAAAGTTCTTTGTCACACTAAAGTATGTCTTTGTTGACAGCAATGACTTAACTCTCTTCTTAAAAAAATGAGCTTTCAGTAATTTCAAATTTAACGGTAAATTATTGAAAATTTCAATACACTGATAATAGAGTGAGTGCTCAAATTTTGCTGTTTTATACTTAGAAATAAGTAGCACATCACTTTACTTTTCTGAATACTCACGATTACAATTGAATTTGATAAACCTATCTTTATTTTCTTTAACATATAGTAAACATCTATACATATATGCATAAAACGGGTGATTTTTTGAGAGTTAAGTTGTATAGGTTGGCAGCACTGGTTAATAATGGCATCCGAACATCATCTGTCAAAGTGAAAAGTTTGACTGCATTGAAATTCTTATACAATTTACTCAATGATAATCTCGATAGTCCTGAGCTTCTGAGTAGACTTAATTTCTTTTACCTCAGAGGTGTACTAGAATAAGCCATTTTACTCAAAAACGCACAGAACCAATCTTTTCTCGCAATCGTCGCTTATCTTTGCATGTTCTACTGCACACCAGGTATCCTGCTGCTGTGATTTGCACTAGGACTCGCTTGTTTTCATCATTAATGTGTATTCAAATCTTAACCATCGAGGTATCTGAATTTCTTCCGGTTTGAGTTCTGAGTGATTTGTTTTTTGATGAGTTATTACTCATTATTTGGAGGTTCAGTTAAATAATTGAATATTTATATATTGATTTTATTGATTTAGAGTATTATATTTGATAATGGTTTCTTATTATAATCATTTTTCAAAATTGTATATCTATGTTGTTTTTGATATTTTTAATCATCATATTAATTCATTAAGCATTTTCGTGTAATTAGGTAGTTACCTGTTAGAAATATATACTTTTCATTATCATTACTACCTGTTATTTTGTAGCAGGTGTGAAAATCGTTGGCCATTATTCCAGATACGAGGCAGTGACAACATCTTTCATAAAAATACACGAGGGGGCTGAGTTATTCCAAGAGAAAATTGACAAAGTTTTCGAATTTTCTGGGAAAATTCAACACCTCCAACTGACTTCAGATCTACATAATGAACAGAAAATTAGACAGTTTCGAATAAAATATTCCCTCTACATACTCTGTTCCTTTCTTTATTATCGATCCGCCCTTCTTGAACCAATTTCTATTCAATTTTAAATCCGATTCGATTCAATTAAATTCAATTGATGCTTTTTGCGTCTAGTCCGTGTAGCACGTCCCCCAAAACTCGTAGATTTCATTTGTAAATCCCCAAGGTGATGCTTTTAGATCTTCCGTACCGTCGCGTCTAGTCTGACAATATCCCGGTGTTTTTTCTGTTCTACAGTTCAGTTTCAGGCACGGAAGCGCGGAACTTCGACCTCCGGATTTTACTGACACGACGGTTCTTCGCCACGATCACTGATTCCTGCGAAGATTGATGAGTTGAATAGTTGAATCCTGATGAAATCGTGGGCAATGAGTACACGGCTCACGTATTTCGATTCTAGGCCAGTACACTTGAATTCGTTAAATAAAAGAGATTGAATGGCGTTTGAACTGAAAAAATAATGGAGTTGTTATATTTTGGAAAGAATTCAAAAGTTATTTATTCAGCTCGATCGAAAAAAGTAGCGTGGTTGAAAATATCCGATAGAAGAGGTTTTTAAGGGGTCATTCAAGTATCACGTGAGCACTATAGGGGGCGGGGTTTGATGACATAGAGGTGGGAGTGCGCAATAGTTATCAATTTTTTTATACATGATTAACCCACATCTTCTTCTTCTTTGGCCTCTCCTTATCCCTTTATGCGGGGTCGGCTTTCTTGATCTTGAGGCACCATTCAATCCGCTGTTTAACATCGTCATCCGATAGCCACTCTTCATGTCCCTGTGGTTATTCTTTAACCAAGAAGTTGGTGGTCCGCCCTCCCTCTCTTTTGTGTAGCCATGGCAAGGTACTTTTTTATTATATAATCTTCGAGATGTCGCTTAACGTGACCATTATATCTTAGCTTGGACTCGGCGAGTTTGTTCTCGATTGGTGCAACTTTAAAACTACCCCGAATGAATTTATGTCTTATTTTGTATCTCATTGTAACTCCTCCTGCCCATCGCTACATACGCATTGCTGTAGTATGTAGTTTTTCGTCATGAATCTTCTTTAAGGACCCTGTTTCGCTACCATTGAGCTAAACATATAGTTTATTTTAAAAACAAAGGTATTTTCGGGGATTTAATAAATAAGTCAGTACGTTTTGGTACTCTTCAAAAACCGAATATTGGAATTAGAGCGTGCTTTTTACTTGTCTGAATTGTACTTCAAGTTGATGGAATCGTCCATTAAATCGTTCATTATGGTCGATCATAATGAATCGTCTCAAATGTAAGACAATAGATAAAATAGTTTAATTTCGTGTGAGAAGATGGAGCCTGTCGTTTTTAGTTTCCCCGTCATGTCCCAGTTAAAATGAATGCGGCTTTTATTCAACATCAGCTCAATTTCCAGCACCAGAGAATATGTTACGTGCTCCTTCTATTCTGAAAATTTACCACTCGAGAAACAGCAACTAGAACCATACGTCATGCGTTCTCATGCGTGTAGACCGTCTTTACAATGATGAAAGGACGTGGTTGAACACTTACAAAAGCAAGTTTTAAAGTCGATAACTCCTACTTGACGTACGGTTAGGGTGTGAGAGGGCTTTACAGAAATTTACGACTGTTAAACATCTCTCAGTTGTTTATTATGATTAATTTCTTAGCGGTCACAATATTATGAAATGTTAAAGTTGAAATGTTAGAAGTTTCATTAAAATTTCTTGAAAATCAAAACAAATTCTTATATAATGAACAATGAGAATCTGTACAAATTTTCACATATACGAAATTTTATAGATCGATATTCGTTTCCTTGAAACCTATTGGAACTCTTTGTTGACATGTATATCTTTCAAAATTTTTCGACGAATAACCTGATGTTTAGATGTGGAAAGGCATCTGACAATTGTGGAAAAATTCTGATTTCATTTTCTGCAGAAGACTCATACGTCAGGAACTTCTTTGTTAATTCGTATGAATGTAGATGAAACTTGACACGATAATTGTTTGTCTAGAATTCTTCGAATAAAACTATCCCAAACAACAAAATTCTTGCTCTCGATCAGAGTATCGACAGTTAACAAGTTTCAGAGCGAGAGTGATATATTTTTGGAATCGATCTATCTGAATAAACCAGCAGTCCGTCAACAATTCCACTAATAAAAACACAATTTTTCCATCAAAAACAAGATAATTACCATTGCCAAATTCAAATTATTTGAGCAGTGTTTTGATGAATATAAACTTAAATTCAAACACTTCAACTTATGATTTACACTTTATTGACTACATAGCATGACGCGTTTCGTCGTTACAAACGACTTCTTCAGATTCTTACAGAATAATTATTCTAGTATAAGCGAATATATACAACCAAAACATTAATTTAAAGTAAATTGAAATAGTATTGAACAATAACCAGATAACTAAAAATAAAATAACATATTGTCTATTACCAAGTTACGTATGGTCAGCAGAAGTTGACCATATAGTAACGAAATAGGTTTGATGAAGAGAAATAAAATTAAAATGGAATTGCAATAGTAATATCTAGTAAACAAATGAAACAACTAAAATTAAAAAATATTTATAACTAAGTCATATGTAGACAACAGAAGTTCAGGAAAATATCACGACACCCCATTGCGCTGTTCTGAGTGGCATGCCAAGATAACTGATAGCCGATCCAAATAGATATCACATCGACCGCAACACCCATCATAAAGATTACATATACAGTTGATAGGAGAACGTGACATAAGATTTGATCTGCTGTAAGTGACATAAAATATATTATTCCGCTTCAGACCAGACCTTGGTACACGAATATTTATTTTGCTGAGAAGAAATGGTGAGTGAATCGAATTGTGCAAAATTTTGAAGAGAAACGTATTATTAAAGTGCTTCATTACGAAAGAGCAATTATTCAAGTGACGAATTTTTAATAGATAATATGTGATATACTAACTATAATGTCATATACTATTTTATATTTTCATATGGATGACTAGTGCTGAAAATGTAGAAATTGCTTCACTCAATACGTATTTATCGTGTAGAATCAAGTGGATTAGAATATCAAAGACCGCAAGAAGCAATTTGTGAAAGCTCTACCTTCAACCACAAGAGTGATAGATAAAATGAACGGTAATGTTGTTCAAGATAATTCCCCTCAATGAGTTTCGATAATGAAACATTGCGAATAATCTAAGCTGAAACTCTTATCTCAAATAAACGAAATATCTGAGCCGGAATTAAATCTACTCTCAAATACTCTCATTTGTTTTTCAGCATTATGTAGATATGTTGATCATCATTTCAATCTTCTTCACCATGTTACGAACCATTAGGTTTAGCTGTAATGGACGTTCTGTATAAAATTCGGTAAATCACTGAGTGGAATATATGGTGCGCACAAATGGATCTGTAGGCTTCAAACGAGAAACTATCATTTGTTTAGGTCCGTTAGTTGCCAAATGGTAGATGAAATTACTACACATCGCTCAGATTCCAACCCAAATTCTCGTTTGATAAAATCGTTATTATCAACAAGAGAAAGAGATTGTTTTATACCTACATCCACTGCCATGTTTAAGTCTATTGGATTTTTAACAGAGGTTTATTGCTGACATAAAGGTAACACAAATAGACACGAATTTCAATCTTTGAGTGGTGCAGGAACTATTAGATGGATGGCAGGTTTTCAAGCCTAAAGATGATATCTTTCAGGGATAACCAAAATGTGAGGGGTGCCCAATGTCTGCCTTAGCAGTGAAAGAGGACATCATCATTCGATCCCCTATCGTTATCGAAAACCATAAGTTATTATCATAACTCATTATCATATTATCTTGTGTACCTTCAGAGCAACACTATTTTTAGCGATCATACCGTTAAAATACCTTTAATTAGATAGCTACGCAATAGAAACTTAGTATATCAAGGAGTACCCAAGCCTTAACCTGCTCGCTTTCTCTCAGTTATTGATTCGCAAAGATTATTTCGTCAAAAAGTTCACGCAGAATGAACAGTTATTCATTAGACTGACATGTCGGTTGATCATTTTGATTAAGTATCTACAAGTGTCGTCCGAAAACAAAGAAGCGAATATATCTTAAATACAATGATAGTTATCGTTGACTTCGATAGAAATACCTACTCATGGAGAACGACCGCAACGCAGTGTGTGACGTCTTTGAAAATACTCTCATCTTGAACGTGCTTGCCAGTAAGTTGAAGGCACGTCTTATTTCATCTAAAAGTCCCTGCTTTCGTATATACGAATTTCCTATTCTTATGAACTTCTCTCAATAAATAAACCTATAGTCTACTGCAACAATTTCAATCGAAACGCCAATAATAGGCATGATGACAATTTTTGGAGAAACGGGCCTATAATGTCGAAAAATTAAATTTCAAAATAGAAATTTACTAGTTTACCTGAAACGCTTGTCAGTGACATGGTGGCGCTTGTGACGTCACTTGTAGGTAACTAAACACTAGGCGCTGAATTCGCAATAACTTAATTATTTTGTGTTATTAAATATGAATTCGAAAGTGTTGAGTGGTGTGGGGTCCTCCAGTGTGCAAACACATCCATAAAAACTCCTAATAAGTTATTTGTGTTCGTTCAAAAAATAAAACAACACAAAACAAGTGGCTTCAACTTGCAAGGCGAGATTCAAATGCAATATTTTCCAGTACTGTCCTTTATTTTTGTGAAGATCACTTTGACGTAGGTTTTCACATTGTTTTGTATATTCTTGTATACTATATAATATTTGGTAATAATATTTTGAACGAGGTCTAAATTTAAAAATATTAACAATCTATTTCGAGGTCTAACTTCGAAATTTCATCTCATTGATGTTATATTACATATTTCATTCAAATTTTAGTCACCCAATGTCATGGATAATTATATGGAATATCATCTGATGGGATCGGTGTCACAGATCCGCATAAAACCGTGCCGTATGCCCACTAAATTTCAAATTCTAGGCAAATTAGCGCTGTTTGCCTTAGTAAATCCTTGATCCATGACTGGTATTATTTTAATTCGATTTTAATAACATTCACACTCAAATATTGGAATTTAATAATACAATTAATAAATAAAAACACAGTCGTAGAGGAGGTTAACAATACGAGAGTTGGTGCGTGCGCAAGGCGTGTTTACTTGAATATGACGTCATGTGCTCTGATTGGTGTTCAAGATATCATGGCGGATTGCCTTATTTTGTAGTTTAATATAGTAATATATTAATCACACTCTTACTAAAAAACCAATGCGCGTTTTATTTCCTAAGCTTCAAGTTTTATCAAATAAATATAGTATTTTTGTGGTTTTTGATTAGTGTTGTTTCGTCGTCATATTGTATACAATTTTCAACTATTAATATATTTACTATTCAGAATTATTATTTATTTACTTAAAAGAAAAGAGATATCAAATTTGTCGGTTTTCGGTTTTGGTTCTTGCGAATCATTTATTAATTAACTGGTATTTTTCCCATTCTTTTTCAATCCGTCCTAGCCTCCTCACTTTTTCGCTTTCCTTGGACCTTCCGAGAGAGAAAGATGCATGGAATTCGCGTACTGAACTCGTGCGAGTGTGGACGCATTTTCGCTGGCGACAATTCGTTTTTCGCTGGATATATTGCTGTACTTACGGTACTTACCTTCATTGACCTTGTTACTTACTTGTTTTCCTTGTTGACGATCCTCTTTCGTGGTGAGTAAATAGGTGATTCATTTTATTCATATTTTTCGTATATTCATTCTTTTCATTTTCGTTCTCGTCGATATTACATATTCATACTTCCAGTTTCTCAATTAACAATTAAGAGCTAGCGCTCCCTATAATTCACATACAGTTCGCAACACAAGTGTCATCATGCCTATTCACTTCAATCTTATTCGATATATAAGGAATTGAATTGAAAACATATATAATAATTTTTGATAAAAGAAAATTAGAGAATGAAACAAAGAATAAAAGTTTTCATATTCTACTAATTTAAGCGTCATGCAGTGTCTAATGCAGGCACGGGTAATGCTGAACTATTTTCAAATGAAATTCAAAGTTAGTATAGAAAACTTGAAATAACAATTATTGTACCATTTCGACATCTTCAACATTACAGTTTACAGTTGCTACAGTTTAACGGATATTCGTGACGAACACAGGTACATTAAAGTGTACGTGTTCAATGTTTTCGAATGTTCTGCTGAAACCGCTTCGAAATTCGGCAGTTGCAAAACAATTCCTCCGAATTTGGACAATGCGGTCCAATCAATGGACGGAGATAAATGGCCCCGGTAGGAAAAAAAGAGCCAGCATTGCGAAATATCAATCGTTTTAATCAATTATACCCCGTCATATGTAGAGACACGGATATTCTCTGTGGTATGGCATCAGACCGTCTATGTATGATTCTGGTCGAATGTATGCCATTGAGTTAATATATCTGTGTTTGTTCATCGGCCTGTGATATTGGAACACGCCTATAAAAGACATTCAGGAGAAAAATTAACACAGAGTTGTAATTTCAAGAGAGGTGGATTTTTTATCATAAATTCATTCAAATATGTTTTAAATATTTGATAGTGTTGGCGTTTACTTGATGTAAATCCATTATAACTGAATATAAACTTAAATTCAAACGCTTGAACTTTTGATTTACACTTTATTGACAACATAGCATGGCGCGTTTCGTTGTTCAAACGCTTTCTTCAGATACTAACAGAATACTAACAACAAATTTGAAAAAACAGGTATATCAAGGCAATTTTTAGGATTGAATATAAACTTAAATTCAAACACTTGAACTTATGATTTACACTTTATTGACTACATAGCATGACGCGTTTCGTCGTTACAAACGACTTCTTCAGATGCTTACAGAATAATAAGAAGAATCTGAAGAAGTCGTTTGTAATGACGAAACGCGTCATGCTATGTAGTCAATAAAGTGTAAATCATAAGTTCAAGTGTTTGAATTTAAGTTTATATTCAATTATAATGGAATAATAAACGCCAACACTATTAAATAAACAATTTTTAGGATTCTATGACTCAGGGTTTTTCCCAAAAACCCAAGTAAAAATAAACCTTTTTAGAATAGAATACCCTGCATAAAACTCTGGGTCATAGAATCCTAAAAATGTCCTTGATACTTATACCTGTATTATCAAATTTGTTGTTAATATTCTTTTAGCATCTGAAGAAGTCGTTTGTAACGACGAAATGCGTCATGTTATGTTGTCAATAAAGTGGAAATCAAAAGTTCAAGTGTTTGAATTTTAGTTTATATTCAAATATGTTTTATATTGTTAATTATCGATATAGTTGAATGTACACTAATAATAATATATGTAATAATAATAATGTGATACTAAGACCCCACAGGATTAGCACAGGTGCAATTTGGAAAAAAAAGTATTTCTTGTTTGCATTTTTGATGTTGGGAATTGATGAGTTTTACTTACCGAAAATAATTGAAGAATTCAATTTTGAATGAAATGTAATAATAAATACTCGTCTAAAAATCACTGACTGAACAAATCTTCATTCGACTAATTTCGCCTTTTACGGTATTATCATTCTTGATAATGCCGTAAAAGGCGAAACTAGTCGAATAAAGAATTGTTCAGTCAGTGATTTTTAGACAAGTATTTCTTATTATCATTTAAATATGAACTATCACAGAGTTGATTCATCGTCCATTGAATTTATCAATTCAATTTTATACACACAAAAATCTATGGTCTAATATAATTCATTCAGTTATAAGTCAAAATAAGAAATATCGAAGATAACACAGAGTGTCGCTATAAAATCGCACGTGTAAAGTTTGAGCAAAAATCATCGCGCCAACCTGAAATTAAATGACAGATGAACTGAAGAAGTAGCATTCTCAGAGGATGAAGCATTTTTGCAAGGCGAAAAAGCATAAGCAAAAGCCCCAAAAATTCAATTGCTCCTTTAATGGGGAATAATCGTTATGATAACGTTAATATGTATAGGGAGCTATTTGATAACTGTCCGATATTTCACAATTTTCATTTTATTCCATATACTAATGAATTTCTTAAGATACCTCTTCTTGTGATGAAAGTGTTGAATATTCATTTTTATTTTCGTTCAGTCTGAAGCACTTCTGAAATTTATCAATATAAACACAAAAATTGTGTGAGAGTTTTCCAAAAACTTGAAATTCAAATTTCTTATGAGTTTAGTAGTTTTAGGGGGCGTTACCTATAAATACTTGTCACAAGAAAGTCATGACTCCATTTTAGAAAGTTACACTCAAGTCTAAGTGAGGGAACCTTCACAAATTACTTAAGGCCTATTGGGTAGTGGGTGAGGTTGACAATTCCTTATGAAACCTGACATAAAAGAAGGGAGGATTTTCATTATATTTACGTAAGGTTATCGACTATGTTGAAATGCTATTATGAGTGCTGACTTTCTGCTATTTTGAATTGTTTCGTATGACATCTGGAATTCAAAGAAGAGTGCGTGAAGTTTCGAATGAGTGTCGAGTTACTATCATTATTCGGCAGCATACTCAAATTAAAACTAAAAGTCGGCTTCGCATGAACGACATATACTGCGGTAAACAAACGCCAAAGTCGGTGCGACATAAAGACTGCAAATACTTCATTCTACAAATATATAGGTAGTCAAATGTACTTGAGAAACTTGTTGTAAACCTCTGACAAGAAATTTACGAGATGTACTTGTTAACGGTTTCTTCCTCCTGCGTGTTATGTGACATACAAGAATGGTTTTTTGCAAGCGCAGTTACTAACTAATAATGAAGAAAGCAAAGGTATCTACCGCTGTTTCGAATATTATCGCTGAACTTGTCAATCGATTACCAAATGTATAAAGAAATGCCATATGATTATTACTGTCCATCTGTTAGAGATCAAATAGATAACACAGTATGCACTATTTGTGAAATGTATTTTGCATCAATAAAAGGAGTCCCGAAAGAGCCAAAAAAAGGATAATTGATTCAAAATCAATCCTAAAAAAGAAAGAATGAGGTCATTTGTGCATTTGAGGATTCAAAATTCGGTAAACATACTGAGTGGGTAGATAGTGATGAAGTAGAAGTAATTTCACATGAAGAGCAGCAAGTCGATGGAAAAGTAGATGAATCAAATCGTATTCCAGTTGTCAACTCTATGTCAGAGTGGTTAACAAACCCTCTTGCGACAGATGCTGATAAGTTATTATCTAGATCAATAATTTTTAAATTTTCAAGTTGTATTTTAGATTTTTTTTGAAAACCTGCTCATAATAATAATATAATAGTTATTTACTTTTCATAAAAAGTCATTACGTTAGAACGTTCTGATGTGCATTAAATTGTCTTCTCTATTTTTAATAGCCGATTCTTAGTTAAGAGATGGGGGTGGATATCTCCTAACCTAGGGGGCAAAAATATTGAAAAGCAGCCTTACGTAATTTTTAAGCGATACCTAACGTATTTTCAGGTGAACCAAAGTAAAATTTCCTCCTTTTCTATGTGATGAAGGTACATATTTCACTCAAATGTCTCTGCATCAAATTTTCCTTTCATTGAATCGCATACACTTCAAAACAATAAGTTTCAGGTTTATTATCAAGGTTTTTTGTGATTATTCGTTGAAAACTGGGAAATTCACGAGAACTGAATTTGATGACGTATCTTACCAATACTTTACCGAAAACTGTTCTTGAAATACGTACAAAAAAATTGTGAGTCTCTCACGGAGGAAGGTATTAATAGGTAGTGTCTTTATAATTCAGAACCAGGCTATTATCGAATTTCATTGCCTTGTGTTCAAAATCTACCAAGTCCAAAATTCATCAAAATGTGATTATTTGAAGAATTGTTCAGGTACAAGAAAATTGGCAATTAGTGTTTAACACCCTGTATTTCGAAGGTATTCTAAATTCAATTTACATTCTTGTTAAAAATCGGACAATCAACAAACGACGCTATGATGTATGTGTTAATAATAAATAATTTATAATTATCAATGAGCCCGAAAGACTAACCTGAATGTTAATCAAAGCTCCTGAAAAATTCCTTCCATCTCTCCAAAACGAAACGGTCGAACCCATTGCAATATTTCAACGCTAATATTCATTCAAGTGGGAATAGGGAATTGAATCGAAATTCACTTTGAAGTTATTTTATTGCAAAAGACAGATAGGGTCAATAATTCAAAAAGTTTCAGAGGTCTGACACTGAGTTCCTGTTGAAAGAAGATGGAGAAGAATTCTACAAAGCTTTGTAGAACTTTGCTGAAATTTTTATATAATCTTTTTTCTTTGTGAACGCTCCAACGGACCTCATTAGGGAATTGTATCTTTTGCTCGGCAGTAATGGACTTAGTTTTATTGATTCTTTATTATACGCTTTGAATCACTGGCTATAAATGGAAGCGAAATATAATAAGAGTTTAATGGACCTTGTTCGTGAATTAGATCTACAGGAAGAAAGTGTTAACCTTCTCTTTTTAATTAGTATTTGCAATTTGTTTTTGATTAGTCTTTATTCATTTGAATAATTCATGCCATATCCCTTATGTTTTATACAAAATATATTTCGATGGTTGCATATTCTAACTTAGAATATAGGTATCTATTACGTAAGATACATATGTTCTTTTAGAATGAAATGTTATTCTCCTTCTCTCATAAACTGTTCTGAACGGAATGAGTTTTTTTTTAATCTCCATCATTTTTATATTGAATGAGTGTAAAGAATCATGATAATATACGGATAGAAGAATAAACTTTGATTTCTCAAGAAAAAGAAAATTGTGAAAGATATAACATCATTAATATTTTTCTCAAATATAATTATCGAATGAAACTTCCGAAACAATGTGGTGGTGAGAAACATGTATACAATGAAATTCTTTAAAAATGTTTCTTTGACAAATTAAATTAAAAATGGCACCCCAAATATCACGAAAGAAAAACTGGTTCCAAATATCTGTTGAGAAAAATATTAAATGACAATTTCTGATGTTCGAAAGTAAAGTGTTTTGAATATTGGTAAGATATTTCATAATGAGCTTATATATGGCTTATTCTTGGACCTCTGCTACTCATCATCTACTTAAATGAAATGGGGAGTGTGTGGGGTCCACAAAATGAGTTGGAAAAATTATTGACTAGTTCAACATGAGTAACTTTGTGATGAATATTGTAAAAACACAATTCATACTATTAGAGTAAAGAAAATACTATCAACCTCATTTTTTAAAAAATATATATTTTGTAGAATTTGAGAGGTTTGCCTTTTTGGTAAGTTCTTTCATATTGCTCGAGAGCTGAACTGGAAAGAACATATGGGGAATATAGTACCTACTATAGCATGAGAGGAATGGAAAGCAAGAAATTGGGTTTAACTGCGGTCCTGTCTATTTGTCATTCATATGATCAATCAAAAATCAGTTGATTCAATTTTTTCATCAAAAAGTTAAAGAACTGTGTTTTGAATGACTAAGAGAGAATCAGATAAGTTCATATTTGAAAGATAATTGTGTTGAAGTTTAATATTCAACACCATATACATATGAGGCGATTCTGTATGATATATATTATTTTGGGGAATTGAGTTGTACTATCAAAAAGATCATTTGGAAATCGAAAGAAAAATCTGTATGAATGAAAATCAAAATATACTTACCCCAAACAAAATGCAACTTTAGCATATCCCACATCTGAAATTGTTGGCTTCATATACGCCTGAAAATATATTGTTTAATAACTTAAAAGCAGAACTAAAGTGAGGAAAAACAGCATTAATAAAAATTTTCAATAAGTAGAGATTTCTACGGCATCAACGAATTTTTAAGAGAATATTCCGAAGAATTTCAATTTGTATCATTATTCGTATGTTAACATAACAAGATGCACACATTCAATTGTATTTTTATCTAATTAACTTAAATGTATCTATCTATATATTTCGAATGAAACTTCTCATGAAAAATTATCTGACTTATATTATAAAAATACCCAGCAAATTTTTATCATTTACATTGAAGAATATATGGAACAATTTGTTGATCAAAATAATTTCAGTTTACAATTGCTTTGAACAAACTTTTTTTACCGAATATTCAAAATGAATTTATCAATACAAATGTACGATAAATTATTATATATAACAATATGCAATCAATGAGTTTCTGTAACATATGAACTCTATGAAAATATTCTTCTTCAAATTGATTTCAATTTTTCGTATGTTATTATAAACTCAATGACGATATTCCATAATGTAGATACCAAAAAGAAAACTTGAACCACAAAAAATATCGATCAATTTGGAATAATTCATTCAAAAAATAACAGAAAAAATCCTAAAAAAAATTACGCTATTTCGAAAATGAGCATAACTTAGATTCCTATCAACTAATGTTAGCCAATAATTCTGACCGTAAACTATTCCACAAACTCTTTAGCCAGCCCAAATAACTCCTCCGAATCTGTCAATTTATCCCGAACGTAACTGTAATTGCTTCCACTTATTTTGAGAATCCCACAGACCTATTAATAGTAGGCTTAGATCTCAGGAATAAGACGCTTTGTTTGAGATAGACCCTTCAAGCTTACCCAATGCGTTACTTAGCTCGTTTGTTACGAAAATACTGCTATTGGGATTTTATTGACATTTACTGGAAATACAAAGAGAAAAAGCTGTCTGGCATTTTTTCCAATAGCTCCGTTCTATTTCGTTTGTTGATTTCAGATTTTATTTTCATTCAAGTTATGTTGTTCTGTTAGAATTTTATATTATTTTATTTACATGATTTAAATATTATTATCATAAGTAATTTTGAAAATCATATTCCTGACTTTATGAAGTTAGTGCTGTATATTTATATTTATTTATATATTTAACATACACTGTTTTACAGGACAGGTCCTAATTACAAAACAGGAAACACAACAGATACTGAAAACAAAATTGGTAGTACAAAAGTTTCAATTTTGTACTTTCATTTAAAATGAAAGAGATTGTGATATGAATCACAACTGATGAAATGAAAGATAATAATTATAGAAATAAAAAATTTAACCACACAAATACATATACATTCACATATTGACACTTATACACACATAATTATATGAATGAATATGAATTGTCTTCGTGAATAATATAAATGATTGTTCTATCAGAGATTATGTATATCAAGGAAACTTGCCTTAATATAAGTAACAGAACAGTTCAATATTAACACCTTAGCTCCCAAAATATTATATTGTTCACACATCAAGCGCAATGGATAAATTTAGAATATTCCTTCTAGCTGCGGGAAGTTAGAACGTGAATGCGCTTCTGAAAGAAACTCTTGGAACAATAAAATTTTTTTTTGTTCAGAGAAACTAAAGTTCATGACATTTCACTTTTTTGAAAATTGAAATTTTATTCAAGAAGATTATTTCATGGCGTTTCCTTCGGGAAATTTCTCAATGAGCTAATTCTTCAGCATACGAGAGCTGGATTGTGCAAATAAAAATGAAACCAAGCTTATTCGGAATTCATGTGGCTTATGTTATTTAGATAAAATATTTGTACAGCAATCGTTCGAACTTTAGATCACCAAACGAGAGGAGCTCAATTGATATCTCAAAAGTGTAACGAATTTTTTGTAATCAAGATCGGAAGTTCTGTTCAATAAGTTCAATCCGTTGATTCCATTTTATTTCGCGTAATAATTAATCCTGGTGGAACAAATCAACACAAGCAGAAATTTATTCAAGTCTTCAAATGAACAGTTCGTAGCGTTTCACAAAAAAAAAACTCAATTGGCGATGATACACGTATAACAAAAAATATCTTTTGAATTCATTATCTTTCTCATGTTGTGTGAAATTTAAAACTGAGGAAATCGCCGAAGCTTCAGGAAAAATTGGAAAACTAACTTTTCGCTTCTAATATTGCAAAAATTTGAAGTCAAATGTTGTATCTAAAAATCATAAAATATTTATATTTCAGTTCTGGGGAAGTCTGAGAAAGTCTGGAAACTCTCAACTCTTCTTCCTTATCAGACTTACTCGTTTGATATATAATATATATACATTCTCGTGTTATATTATCGCACTTGTAGATATTCGCTATCAAAGTATACTATAACTTACTCTCGATAATTTTTGACAAATTATTCGAAAGAAGGTTATAGCAGAGCTGGCAATGTGAAACATGATCAATCAGATGTCTCCATTATCTTTCCAGGGATAAATGTTAGAGAATATATTATTATTCTCTAACATTGAAAATTGAAAATGGAACAGAATTTAGGACTATAGAACCAAGAAACTTCAATTAATCGTAAACATAATTTTGAAAACTTGAAAAAGTATCATGCGAATTTCAAATGGTATTTCCGAAATTAAAACAAAAGTTTCTGTAAACTTTTCAACTTTGTTCACATCTCAAAACTAGTGAAAATTTATTTTGGAAAACTAAAACTGGTTTCATAAAGACATGAAATATGGCGTTTACACAAAATGGTCGGACAAAATTGGACAAAGAGTTCTGAAAGTATTTTTAAAACAATTTTGAAAAAAAGCTTGTCAATTAATCATAGTAATAGATCTTCCACCAGAAGTTGTGGGAGGATTCAGTTGACCTAATTTTTCAACCATCAAAAATATCTATTGGTTTGTCTGATTATCAGAAACTAATATGATTGTACCAATTCGTTTTGAATCCTTCAAAACTTTCAAAATATTCTAACAATCTTGGCAGATCATTAAACGACTTAATTATATAAATCAATTTGGTTTAGACATCTATGTAGTGTTATATGTTTCATCATAGACATCGACTCGAAGCCATGTCTCATATTTGTGTATATTATTAACGTACTGTATATACTTATATAAATAAGTTGTTGAAATCAGATTTTTTTTAAATGAACTTATATTCGGTGTTCCACATTTATTTGACTACTAAGTGTATCAAGTATCAATTTCATATATGTTAATATACTAAGGAATTGAAAGTTTTCATTTTTTTCATGATTTTGTTTTTTTTTATCCCCAATTTATTCCATATAGATTCGAAACTTTCAATAATTTCGACGAATCATTGGAACAAAATCAGTTTTTATCTCTTTGATCAGCTTCAATCAAAAAATCTTTCAACATTTTCTCCAAAATGCATTTCAGAAGTACAAGAAGTTAAATAATTCAAACAGGAGGAAGCAGTGATCCTCTAGGGGAAGTTAAAATCGACTGTAAATTAACCTGGCTCGAACATGTGCCAGTCATTGCCGATTCCGAGTTGTAGAAGCTGAGCAATTGGTTCTGAGTGAAAAACTAGTTTCGGCTACCCCAACTTTTCTGCCCTATATTCTATAAAGTGCAGTTCGTGTCATCCTTAATATATCGATTTCATGTTACTAGATTGAACTTTTTTATAGAGTGCATCACCTGGCGAACGAGAAGATTCAATTTATAAATTTCGTTATTGGATTTCACATGATTGCAAGTCTGAAATGTTACTTGCTGGAGCATTATCAAATGCATCGTTCACTGAAAAACTGCGAGACAAATTCTGTGGAATGAATTCCACAGAAATAGTTCAAATCACTCGATATATATTCCTATTTTCTAACCCATCATCTTGAATTTAACATAATAACTATTGAAAGTAAAAAATTATTATTCGCTTGGTTATAGGTTAATCAAGTAAACTATATTTTACGCATACCTTCATTGTTTAACATAGTTTAGTGGAATTTAGCGGATAGTTTAAATCATATATTTACACATTCAAATGAAATTGATGGACAAAATCTTAGAACAAGTCCCAGTTGATTATATTGAGTGTCTTCGAAAGTCTTGAAACTTCAATTATCTCATGAAACAATTGGTTTCAAAGATATAAACATGTGCGGGAAGTTTCTATTTTGACTTCGATGAATTATTTCTCAAATTATCTTTAAAATGTTTACGATTGAAATAAAAAGTCCCAGCATTTTCAGCATTTTTTTGAGTTCTTTGGTCTCAAGATTCTTCAATTTGGCACTAAGTACCAATCAACCTTGAAGTTGCAAGTGTGAAGTTGCAAATATGATAGTTGCTATCATAACATAAAGTTCATTTCGAGCAATGCCAAATGTGGCATAGATTACTTCTTCTTTGGTCTCGCCTTGTCCGGTTAGGACGGGTTGACTTTTCGGATTTTGAGGCGCTATTTATTCCGCTGGTTAGCATCGTCATCCGATAGCCCCAACCTCTTCATGTCCCTGTGGATATTCGCCCACCAAGAAGTTAGTGGTCTACCTCTCCCTCTCTTTTGTGCAGCCATGAAAAGGCACTTTATTATTATATGGTGTTCGGGACGTCGCTTAACGTGACCATACCATTTAGCCTGGAGTCGGTGAGTTTGTCCGCGATTAGTGCAACTTTAAAACTACCCCGCATGAAATCATTTCTTATTTTGTCTCTCATTGTTACTCCTCCTGTCCATCGCAATATACACATTTCTGTAATATGCAGTTTTTGTTCGTGAATCTTCGTTGAAGCCCCTGTTTCGTTACCATAGAGAAAACCTTGTCTAACGGCTGATTTTGACGACCTCCTATTTTGTTCTTATAGCCCATTTTGGATCACATTAAGAGTCCAGTAAGCTCGCGCCATTTATTCCACCCAGCGGTAATCTTTTGGTTCATGCCGCTGGATATAGACGCATCCCCAGTGATAGCAGATCCAAGGTATTTACACTGTTTTACTCTAGATGAAGCGACGCATTCAAGTGTTATTTCTGCATTTATTAGGCTAGGTTTCTCTGGCCCAAAATTGCTCACCATGTATTCGGTTTTGGTTCTAGTAATGCGAAGACCGTTAGGCTCGAGACATGTCCTCCATTCATTTAAATTGCTTTGAATTTTATTTTGGTTGTCCGTGATCAGAGCCACATCGTCCGCGTATAACAGGACTTTCTCCGACAATATCATAACGATATTGAAAATTAAAGGGCTCAAAGCGCATCCTTGAGGAACTCCTGCGTTGATATTAAGAGCCTTCGATTGCTAGTCGCGCTTCTGACTCGTGTCCCAATGTAATTTGAATGTAATAAAATGTGTCCTAGATGATATTCTGATTCATGTACCTCCTCCTGCCTCGGAAAGATGCATCTCTGAAAGAGTATACAAAGAAAGTGCAAAGTTGCAACTCTGCGTACAGATACTCATTTATTTCATAAAGTATTAGGGTTATGTACAGATAGGAAGATGAACGCGAAAACCTATAGCGATTTTTTGAGATTATGAAAAAGGTAATAGTCGCTGTGGGTTATGTCTGGAGAGTAGAGAGGATGCAGCATGAAGTCAAACTTCAATTCGTAGATTTTGGCATGACAAAAATCGACGAATGCACTGGTGCGTTATCGTGGTAAAAAAAAATGTTTTCGCCATATGAGGTCGTTTAATTTACACCTCGTCCTTCAAACGTTGCAATAGGACCGCGTAGTATTAACTAAAGATACTCTTGCCCTTTTCACGATAATCAATGTACATAATTCCTATTGCATCTCAAAAAAAAATCATCGCCAAAAAGCCATAACCTTGTTTACCGATAAAATTGCTTCTGTTTTCTTTGGAGTTGATTCCCCTTTCCAGCGCACTATTTTGAATGTTTTTCATTTTCAGGATGAAGGGGTAAACCCAAGGCTCATCAACAGTTATGAATCTACGCAAAAATTCGTTTGGATTACGCCTATTTTTCGGTAGACATTTTTTTTCAAATCAGTTTTTGGCCGAGCATTATCAAAGGCAGCACCCATCGTGCACACAGCTCTTCTATACTCAAATGGTTGTGCAAATTATGTCGCACACATTCAACAGACATCCTACAGGTCTCAGCTATCTCATACTCTTTCAGTATTCGGTCTTCCAATACTATTTGATGGATTTTCCCAATCATTTCTGAGTTGTAACCTCATTGGGCCGTCCTGAGCGAGGCTCGTCAGAGGTGCTCACACGACCTATTTTGAATTCAGAAACCCACTGCTTAGTAGATGTATATGCTGGGGAGGAGTCTCATAGTGTTGAATCCATCTCTTCTTTTATTTGTTTTGGTATGAAACCTTTCAAATAGAAGTATTTGTTGACAGCACGTTTCTACAATTTTTCCATGTTCACGAAAACTGCTCACGAAATGTGCTCTCGAACGCAAACTAACGTAGCGATTGAGCTGAAACTTTAGATACAAACTCGGTAGGAATGGTACTATAGAACGCCGCAAAAATAGACCTATTGGCGTCATCTCTTGATCAGGCCGGAAACTTTCCACCCCACCCTCGTATATACATTTACATGTATTTTTCGAGGTTTACACCGAGGCGATAAATAAATAATAACTAGCATAGCCTGTTGTTTCGTGTGAGCAAACAGTATATGTACTCTAATTTCATTATAATCAATAATTCATACTTATCGAATATTTTATTTACAGGTACATAGAGTATGGTGGTTACGTGATGGTGAACGATTACTCAGCAATGCAACCTCAGGCATTATCGTCAGCAACCAAACATTAGTGCTGCAGGTGAGTTGAATCTAGATTAGTTAATATTAGAGGGGCCAGGTGGAAAATTAGAGAGTATTCCATACATATGTAGATTTCTATGTTGTTTTTTCCCATTCACTCATCGAGTTTTTTCCTTAGGTTAAGTCCTTGTACTATTGAATCATAAAGAATATCTGATAATTTTAGCTACAAAGCTAGAAGGAATATCTATATAATTTAGCTTACCAAATGAATGAAAATAAATAACAGAGAACTATAATCTAAACAAACTTTCTCTCAATTTTTCTACTCGCATTCCTTCATAGCCGTTTTCAATAAAAGAATTTTTACTTCCAAGTATATTTCAATTTATTATCTGCCATAATATTTATGTGGTAGTCGTCCTGCATTCAGGATGTCATTCTTTCTGTAATCTATCATGGAACCGTTCAAATGTTCAATTATGTTTCATTTTATCAGTTGTGATTTGATATCTCGAACTCTTTCTTTCAAAATTGAACTTCAAAGTTTGAAAGTACAAAATTAAAACTTATATTTCCAATTTTGTTTTCAGAATGTATTGTCTTTCTCCTTTCTAATTATGACTTGTATAATTTCACAACAACTTCGATAAAATTGAGTTATATCTCCCAACATCTGTATTTTCAATATCATTCCTATCACGATTGACAGTGTGAAATTCCTGTTTCACTAATTTCCCTCCCCTTGTCGAATTCGTGGTAGGAGGAGACGAGTTGAATTAAACCGATAATTCAATTTTTCAGTGTCTGATAGACTACAAGGGGGGTTATCAATTCTACTCTGATTTCGGAATTGATTTATAACATAACGCTAACAAAAGAAAATTTATTCGATATTTCAGCAGTGTCCCTGCATTCGTGACAATGCAAAGTAGATTTGAATTGACATGTATAGATTGTCAGAAACAATTCTAAAAAGTAACCCCAAATTCGTTTGATTTCATTTTGTGGATATAATCTGTGAGCTTTTGTGTAGTATAAAGCGTGTTATTGAAAATTAATGTCCCCGGATATTTTATGAAGACAAAAATAGAAAATATATATGTAGAATATACAAATCAATAGAGCTGTCATAAAAATTATTAGATTCATTTTATTTGATAAATGAAAACTTAGTGATCGACTATTTTCGAATTTGTGTTCAAATGCACGAAGAGTTTGACTCACTTCACTTCTCCATATTCCATTTTCAAGTTGAATTGCCTTGGAAGTGGACCTGGTATTAATATAACTAATCAAAGATTAGCGAAACCTCCGTGTCATTTTCTTATTTCTATGTTTTATAGAAATTCTAAATATTTTCCTTCACTGCATACGTACAAACATTTTAAGTTTTTCAACATCTAAAAGAATTTTAGATTTGTTTACATCAAAAAAGTTCTCTTTTCTGGTATTCACTCAATTCGAAGACATAGGTACTGTATATGAATTTATTCTATCGCTTATTGCAATAGAATCAGAAGGATCAGAGAGATTTCAACGAAATTAATAGCTCAAATGTTGGTAGTTGAAATTTAAACTGTGTGGTAATTCATTTTGGATAAAATTTTAATAAGGTTCAAGTCTTAAATTTCACTCAAAATTTTTTAAATACAACTAGTTTCGCCTAAAAGTGTAAAAATGTTTTGTGTACAAAAAGTGTAAAAATTGCATGTAAAAAAATGCTCTTTGCGATTGTACGCAGATGATACATTGATGATATATTCATATATATATATATATATATATATATATATATATATATATATATATATATATATATATATATATATATATATATATATATATATAATATATTCATGATAGAAATGATGTATTAATTTTCATATAATTCATCCATCAAACTCTTACTTCATAGTAATATTTTAATACACGTTTTCAATACCATTTTTACTATTTTGCAACACTTGAACGGAATGTTAACACTTTAACATTTGCTGTACTTTGCGACTTTACATAACCACAAAATTGCAATTAGATACTCTAATTTGAAAAAGCATTACTTCATTCAAATAAAAATACAATGAAGACAAACGACATGCAAATATAGTAGTGGTATGAAAATAAAACACAAATTTTGCCCAAATTTTAAATGCAATGAAAGAGTATTTTGTATAATATCGATTTTGAAGATACTGAAACAAATTTGAAATGGAACAAAAAATGATATATATGCATTGCGTGTGCATTACATATCATCTGGGTTTGTACACATTGACATTACCATCTCCGTACAGGACTACAACAGCATTTTTTCAAACTAAAATACAGTAAAATACAATATGATACAATGATTTATGTTAGTGGTAAAAATATCCAGACTATGACAGAATGGATCAATAGAGACTTGGCAGCAATAAATGAGTGGCTGACCGATAACAGTTTATCGCTGAACGTAACAAAGTCAAAATTTATAGTTTTTGGTACAAGTAAAATTCTTAAGGTAAATAGTAACGAAAATATAAGTATTAAAATTGAAAACGAGAACATTGAAAGAGTAAAACTGTTAAATACTTGGGCGAATGTTCGATGAGAGATTGAGTTTCAATACTAATATCGACTTCATATCGTCTAAAATCTCCAAGAAAAACAACTTTCTGAAAAGAATAAGAAAAACTCGGACGCCATATATAAATTTATTGCTTCTCAAGTCAATAATAATGCCACACTTTGAATATTGTTCAACTCTGTTATTGGGAAATGAGAGGTAATAATAAAAACTTGTCTAAAAATCACTGACTGAACAATTCTTTATTCGACTAGTTTCGCCTTTTACAGCATTATCAAGAATGAATACATATTGTTCAATACAATATGTATTCATTCTTGATAATGCTGTAAAAGGCGAAACTAGTCGAATAAAGAATTGTTCAGTCAGTGATTTTTAGACAAGTTTTTATTATTACCTCTCATTTAATTATGAACTATCACAGAGTAGATTCATCGTCCATTGAATCTGTTATTGGGATTGAGTAAGGAAAACACTCAACAGCTTCAAAAGTTAGAGAATAGAGATATGCGAATAATTTTGAAATGTAATAGATATAAATTCAATGGACGATGAATCAACTCTGTGATAGTTCATATTTATATGAGAGGTTATAAGAAATACTTGTCTAAAAATCACTGACTGAACAATTCTTTATTCTACTAGTTTCGTCTTTTACGGCATTATCAAGATTGATTCAATGATCAAGAACCATTCTAGATAATGCCGCAAAAGGCGGAACTAGTCGAATAAAGAATTGTTCAGTCATTGATTTTTAGAGAAGTATTTATTATTACCTCTCATTGTAATAGATATACTCCAATCCAAACTAATGTCAGTTAAACAGAAAATACTTTTTGCTACCTATATATTTATATTATAATTTAAAAAAAAATTGTTCCCATATAGAGTAATACAAAATGTAACACGTGTCAGCGATGTGCGCAGTTACAAGAAATGCTGACAATTTCTACATGCAAGTTTGTATGTAAAAATCACTGACTGAACAATTCTTTTATCGGCTAGTTTCTCCTTTTACAGCATTATCAAGAAGCCTTTATTGGGCTTTAGACAAGTATTTCTTATTACCTCTCATTTAAATATGAACTATCACAGTGTTGATTCGATTTCCATTGAATTTATCACTGTCTATTTCAATTCTACATACTGGATAAAGTTGTAAAGGCAAAATACGTTGTATACAATAAATGCATTGGTTTTTAGGCTCGTACAGTATCGAAGTTCCACTTAAAAGGATTTTAGATACCAAATTGCTTGTCTGATCCCGTATTTGAGCTGATAATTACAGGATAATTACACGAGTAATGCTTCATTGAAAAGTTCCATTTATAGATAGATCAATAAAATATATTAATGAAATTCACAGAAATTCGTCAGGAATAAGATTGCCTGTCTACATTATATTCCGAATAAATTTTTTAACATTCATTTCGCAACGTTATTCCGCCTCCAATTGTAAGAATCGCAATTCCGATCCGACAACGAAAAAGTCGGTACGATTTTCAATTAGTCCTTTTAGCAAATTGAAGTGTTCCTATGGGAAATCTTCGTTAGAAATGGGGACCGAGGAGCGGATGTTTGTCTGGAATCGGGCCGCTACCGGGCTATGGTCGGTCTACGACCTTATTCTTTCTCCTGAACAGCGATAACAATGATCTAGATCGCTTCTAGAACAATGAGAAATTCTGGGCGGCATAACGGGATCACTGAAACATTAGTTTGTATGGGAAAGTCTCCTAAGATACGTTAGCTTATCGCTCTGGGAAATCAAGAGGGCTTGCTGAGAGCATTTCCATGTGTTTAGGTGAATTAGTTTACTTTTGGAACGAATTGATACGGTTACTTTACACAGATTGCCCGAAATTAACTTCTACAGACACTACTTAATTGAATTAAATGAAAATCTGGGTTCGGTTTATGTTGCGAATCAGCTTTGAGTTGTTAGCAGAGTTCATGTCGTTGTGAAGTCTAGGTTAGAGTTTACGAACTCCTAGACGTTCTTAAACCTAACCCAGGCACACTCTTTGAGTATTAGGATAATACAGATAACGAGATCATGTACAGTGTTATGTGTCATAATTCAAAATGCATTTCATAACAGTCGCAGCATGTTCAGCTCCTCAAAATTACTCCGAAACACCAACATACAATTACGTTTCTCGAGAAACAAACGCCGACAAATAAGTCGTCTCTGTAGCCTAATGAGAAGAGTCACGGACCGACGGTCACGACTGAGCAAGAAAAACGATGTTTTGAAATTTTTTTCGCTTCATTTTTCAACATAATCTCCATCAACACTGATACATTTCTCGAAATGGTGTTCTAATTTTGTTGTAGCTACTTTAAACTTACATTCGTCAATCTCCTCAAAATACTAATTTATAGCTTCGAAATAACTTTCAAATCTTTTACCGCCATGCTATTTATAGTCGCTGGGGGCTAAGTCTGGAGCGTAGGGAGGATGCGACATAAATTCAAACTTCAATTCGTGGATTTTGGACACGGCAACAATCGACGAATGTGCTGGTGCGTTATCGCGATGAAACAAAAATTTTTTCTTCGCTAAATGAGGTCGTACACTTTGCACCTCGCTCTCCAAACGTTTCAATAAGTCTGCGTTGTATTAACCAGTGATAGTCTCACCCTTTTCAAAATAATCAATGTATATAATTCCTCCCGCAAAAACAATAGTCAATACCTTGTTTGCTCATACAATTGTTTTTGCCTTCTTTGGAGTTGTTTACCCTTTTCAATCCACTGTTTTGACTGTTCTTTATTTTCAAGAGTGTAGTGATGAACCCAAGTCTCATCAACAGTTATGAATCGACGCCGAAATTCCTTTGGATTACGTCTATAGAGTGCCAAATTTTCGGTAGAAATGTTTTTCAAATCAGTTTTTGGTCAAGCGTTAGCAAACGCGACAACCATCTTGCAAACAGCTTTCATGGATTTTCTCAATCATTTCTGAAGTTATTACCCCTAAAGTAGCGATTGTGTCGAAACGTTACATACAAGCTCAGTAGGAAAGGTACTGTAGAACACCGCACCAAAAGTAGACCTAGTGGCGCCATCTCTCGGTCAGGCCGGAAACTTTACACTCTGCCCTCGTATGGGTCAAGAGGCACATACGGAGCACAATAAAAGAAGCATTCCAGATTTCAATAAATCTAATTCCACTTCGCAACAGAAATAGTGAACTCTTGTTAATATATACTGCTGATACAATACCACTAGTACCATACGCTGTTCCAGCCTAGTGTAACAGAAGCAATCCAACTCTAAGACCCTTGCTAGTTTTTCAAAATAAAATATTAAGACTTTTAACAAAAATGGACAAGTCCACTGTTATAGATGTGCTGCAACGTGAAGCGAGAGTAGAACCACTCAAAAAACACACTGATAACATGGCCAACAAATTCTACAAAACATATTTAAACAACCCGCTGACTAAAAACATAACAACATCAGAGCATACAACAATGAATACACAAACAGCCATATCACAATTTGTCTATATTCAACGAGAGAATATAAACTAAAATTTCACCACCACTGAGCTGGTAATAAGACCTCGAAGAAAAGCAATTACTTGGATTCTTGGACATAAGTATCAATAGAAGATTTCCTCGGATAGTTTCTTGTAGCGTGAATTAAAGTATCCAAATAAAATGACAATGTGCAATAAAACAGAAAAATGAATAGACAAAAAAAATAGACTAAAGACAAAACGATTGATGTGACGAAGATGTGATATTTGTCAAAATCAATATAAATGTACGGTAAAACTAATATGTAGAAACTAATATTAGTGTAATGAAAAATGAATTATTACTTTAGCTTATGTAATATAAGTTAGAGATTTTTGGACATAGCTCATAGCGTAAATATTTGCTCCGTTAATTGTAAGTATTTGGTCTCCGTTGCTTAGTCGAGAAAACACCCGACTATGGTGCGATAGAACTCTGGTTCGAGCCCCGCTGAAGGCATGGGTGTTTGTGTTTGCCTGATTGAAGAAGTTTCATGAATGATATATGCTGGATGATGTACATTGATTACAAGTCCATTAGCCGTTTGGAACCGCCTTTAAACTGGAGGTCCACTGAATTAAAAAAAAACAAAAAAACAATTTTCTGTACCTAAGTAAAAATTTTTTCAATCGCTGAACCCCATTAGGAAGATCTAGGTTCCATAACCAATGGGGCATGGACGTTTGTGTATGTAGAAGTGTTTCAGCGATTCTATAATTAAATTGGTGATGTCGAAAGTTGACGACACAAGAAATAATTTTTTAAACAATAACATGGCACTGATTCAGGAGAAATTCATATAAGAAATTTTTCAAGTGGAAAAGGAATCTATATAAAAACACAAAACACCGTATAGATTCGAATCTGAAAATTCTCTTATTCGAAATAAAATAATTAGAGATTTGAATCTAAAAATAAAACCAGAAATTTTTCTTGTAAAGATGTAGATAGGTACACTTTGCGAATGTTTTCAAGTGGAGCAAAACGCCTACTGCACGTAAAAATAATTCAGTCAATTTTTGTTATAATGTACCTAAACTGATTTAGACTCAAAATTAACTTTGGTTACTCACATAAGAGCATATGAAAAAAATTTCTGAATTCCATATTCGCAAAGATCTTTTTGTTATAGATATATAGATGACATTCCATTATGTTTTACAGGAAAATATACACATCTATAAGATACCTCTAATCGTTCAAATAGTATATTTACTAATGTTAAATTGAAAACCGAAAAAAAATAGTTAATGAAAAATTTTATAGGCATATCACCATAATCAGTCGATATTCAATAGTGTTGGCGTTTACTTGATATAAATCCATTATAATTGAATATAACTTAAATTCAAACACTTGAACTTATGATTTACACTTTATTGACTAGAAAGCATGACGCGTTTCGTCGTTACAAACGACTTCTTCAGATGCTTACAGAATAATCTTATTCTGTATTATACTATATATTCTATATAGTCATTATTCTGTAAGCATCTGAAGAAGTCGTTTGTAACGACGAAACTTGTCATGCTATGTAGTCAATAAAGTGAAAATCATAAGTTCAAGTGTTTGAATTTAAGTTATATTCAATAATCAGTCGAGACAGAGTACTGTGAAAAGAAATAACCCCTTAAAAATTCCACTCACCCTAGGTCACACAAACTAGCAGAATATCGGTCAATGATTCACAGATTTTACTCATACTTTCACGATGTATGAAGACTTAATATTGAACTCGCTAGGAATGATGGTTATAAATTGTTGAATGAATAAAAAGCATAACAAATAAAACCCAAGGAAATATATATACATATAATATACATATATGACATTAAATTATTTAGATCAATTTCCAATAGAATATGTTACTCATTTTCCAAGAGTAATATTAACGTTACATTCAAAGTTTCGCGAAATATATCTCACTTGATTGTCAATGATAAAACTGGAATTTAAAAACTAGGCATAAAACTTAACTTATATTTCGAAAATAATAGCAACTGAGCATTTAAACCTTCATAAAAAATATCTCAATTGCTTTGCAATGTTAAGATAAAACTACAGCGAATACCTAACCTGGAACTCATAAATTCGGTTTAATACAGCTTCAAAAGTCAAAGACTATACATTTTAGAATCCACAAAAATCTATAAGTACATAGAAAATACGACGGTCAATTCGTTAAATTATCGAATCGATATGAGAATTTCACCTTTCTATGGATTTCTGTTAAGAATAAGATTACACCGTGACATACTTGGAGAATAACACAAACTCCATTGCTGGACAAGTATATTTTTATTTTATTTATTTCTTGATTTTAGCAAGAGCTATGACAAAATCATATATACATTTAGGTTCAAAATATATTATTTACAATTATATGTTGAAAACGAGCTTAGCTAATTTACGCTTGAATAATTTAAGGTCACTAATTATTTTTATGGAGCTATGCAATTTATTAAATGCGTTGAATCCTTCATAAAATATGCTATTTCTGTGTTTGGAAAGCTTACAAACTTGCACGTAGAAATTATCAGAATTTTTTGTATTATAACTGTGCACATCACTGATAGATGTCACATTTTGTATTATTCTATATGGGAACAATTTGTGTTTGATTTTAAATATTAATATATATGTAGCAAATAGTATTCTCTGTTTGACTGACATTAGTTCAAAACAATTAAGCATCATTTGGATTGGAGTATACCTATTGCAGTTCAAAATTGTTCGCATAGCTCTATTCTGTAACTTTTGTAACTGTTGAGTTTTTTCTTTACTCTACTCAATCCCAATATCAGAATGGAACAATATTCGAAGTGTGGCATTATTATTGACTTAAAGAGCAATAACTTCATATGTACTCATATATATATATATATATATATATATATATATATATATATATATATATATATATATATATATATATATAATATAATAGGTTGACTGTACTTTTATCTGAACAATAATTGCCCTAACTATTCAAAGTATTGAGTAACTGACTATTTCAATTCTCCTTCTTTTGAATATAAAACTCCAAATAAAATCAAGTACAAAGAAAGGTGGTTATGGATTAATAATGCTCTGTATCGTTAGCTACCAGTTCTAATACTATCATTGTTGTACATGTGTTGTTTAATTTTAAGACTGATCATTTAGTTATTAACGTAGATTTTTGAGGAACTTATAGAATTTTGGACCTTTATTCGATACCGTAGTTCGGATGTGTTTAGTTCCTTTGTAGTTTGCTATCGTTCTGTCAAACCTGACTTTTAATAATGTCATTGTTTTGTAACAATCAGACATAACCTGCACGATGGGTTATCAATTGGAGCTAAACCATGCGGTCTGGTACAAATTTGGTTTATTTTATGGAACAACCTTTTAGAATAAACTTCCATTTTCTAAGCTAACCTTTTTATTGTTCGATTCACCATGTTGATTGTAATATTACGTTGTAGCACTCCTGATGAAGGAACAATATAGTTTTGAAAGCTCGAGTTAAGGAAAATAGAATCTTCTTATTTGACACCACCTGACTGCTATTTATGTCTTACTAGTCAGTCGCGACTTACATATATATATATATATATATATATATATATATATATATATATATATATATATATATATATATATATATATATATATATATATATATAAATATATATATATATATTATATATATATATATATATATATATATGAATATATATATATATATATATATATATATATATATATATATATATTATATATTTTATATATTTTTTATTTTGAATGTTTTTAGCAATAACAGACTTCTTTTGATATGAAATAAAAAACTATATGTAATTATATATATTTGTAAATATAAATTACACTCATTAGAATCACCTGGCTCACCATGAGTTTTTCAGAGGTTTCCTCATGGTGAAGAAGACTAAAACTTCCGAAGTGAATGCTGAGCCAGAAATATTCCTCTGATAATGAAAAGCAATCAGTGAAAATACGAAAAAACTAACTTGATTTTCTAAAAAATGAGTTTGACATTTTGATATCTACAGTAAGTCATAAATTCAATTATCCATTAGTTTTGACAAAGTTGTAATATAACAACGAAACGTTAACAAAAATTAACTTTTTCATATCAAAAGAAGCTTGTTATTTCTTAAAACATAAATATCTCAAAATAAAATATCTTAAACGGGCAATAAATCAATTTTAATAAATATATATATATATATATATATATATATATATATATATATATATATATATATATATATATATATATATATAATGTACTTATTTTATAGAGGAATACACTTTGTTTTTTATAACTATCATTTTAAGTATAAATTTAAATTCAAACATTTGAACTTATGATTTACACTTTATTGACTACATAGCATATGCGTTTCGTCGTTACAAACGACTTCTTCAGATGCTAACAGAAAAATGTTTATCAGAATTATTATTCTATTAGCATTTGAAGAAGTCGTTTTTAACGACGAAGCGCGTCATGCCATGTAGTCAATAAAGTGTAAATCATAAATTCAAGTGTTTGAATTTAAGTTTATATTCAGTTATAATGGATTCACATTCACATCAAGTAAACGTCAACACTATAAAATAAATAAATGAAAAAAATAAATACATAAATTAAGAATAAAAGATTACTATCATATTGCCACAGCAGTTATTAGTATTACTAATTATTCCAGCACATTCATCTCTATTCATATTCAAACAACCCTAAGTTTGTTATTTCTATTTTTCAAAATGTAACTTTACAAAATTGCACTACCAACATAAGAAGTATAGTGAAAAACACATTGGATTTTTGATTATAATTTCTATAATCAATTATTCTTGGTTAGGTTAAGTGCTGAACTCAATGATGAACAAAAACGTTATAATTATTGATATTCATAAATTCAATGGACGATGAATCTACTTTGTGATAGTTCATATTTAAATGAGAATTGTATTTCTAGTAGTACCTGACAAAAAATTGATTTATACGATGAAGGTGAGCACATTTAGCCAAGATTGCCTACAAAACCAATCAAATCTCATTAAACTATCTTCATAAGAGCTTTATACCTGATATTTAAACCTGATAAAAGAATTTTTTCCTGAAAAGATTTCATGAGAGTCGGGTTAAGGGTTTATGGTTGTGACGCCAGACAATTTCTTGGTAAGATACTGATATGAAATGTAGGTAGTAGGTATAATCGGTTTAGTGAAGTAGGTAAGTTTAAAAACTCATCTATTCAAACTATTCTCAATATTTCAATACTTTTCAGTATTTTCCCCAAGCGAAAACTAGCTGCAAATTATCAACCACTTCATTAACCAATTCATTTCATTCCATAATTAAAAGATCAAGTCTTAGGATTACTTCGTTACGATTAATGAATTTCAATAATAAATGACAGGTAATAATAAAAACTTGTCTAAAAATCACTGACTGAACAATTCTTTATTCGACTAGTTTCGCCTTTTACAGCATTATCAAGAATGTGATCATCATCATCAATCAATTCTTTATACCTACTACCTACATTTCATATCAGTATCTTACCAAGAAATTGCCTGGCGTCACAACCATAAGCCCTTAACCCGACTCTCATGAAATCTTTTCAGGAAAAAATTCTTTTATCAGGTTTAAATATCAGGTATAAAGCTCTTATGAAGATAGTTTAATGAGATTTTGATTGGTTTTGTAGGAATCTTGGCTAAATGTGTTCACCTTCATCGTATAAATCAATATTTGGTCAGGTACTACTAGAAATACAATTAGGCATTCATAATTTTAATCCTGGACTTAATCCCTTTTTTGGTCAACCCGATTTACTAGAATTTGTTAACTGGAATTCACTGAAAGTACCATCTGTTGAATAAAAATTATAAAAAAAATAAATTGAAATTAACACACTTGGCTTAAGTTTCACTAAATATATTAGAAATTCTACATATGTTTCTTAATAATCTTAATCACCCGAGAGATATCTAGAGTTTTTAATATATTCAGAGAAACTAAAACCAAGTGTGTTAATTAATTGTTTTTAACTTAATGTTTCACCAAGAGAAAAGCGAAACCTGCGTGTCACTCATTAAAAATAATAAAGTCTAGGTCAGATTAGGTTTCGAACACAATTAAGAATAAAGTTTCGTGGTGTTGCCACATTTAAAAGCACAAATAAATGGGCTTGGTAATGTAAAAAAAATTCTAAACAATGATTCACCAATCATCACGAAAAAATGTTGTTGCATTATCGTCAAAATTTATTTATTGACAGGTAATATAAAAAATTAGCATTTAAGTTTTTTATTCCTAGAATTATTATATTCCATTGAACAGTTGTGATTCATACCACAAATTCTTCAATTCAAATTGAAAATTTAATTCAAAATTTGAAAATACAGAATTGAAACTTTTGTTCTACCAATTTCGGTTTTTGTATACGTTGTGTTTCTTGTTTTGTAATTACGACCTGTTCTGTAAAACAGTGTATGCTAAATAAATAAATAAAATAAATGAAAAATACATTAAAGATGTATATTCTTCCTTAACATTCGTAGGAGTTCCATCTGTTAAACATAAATAATTAATTAGCACCCAATATTCTAGACATATTTTAATTCATTTTATTTGTACAGTATCTTCCCGTATCTTACAAAGTACATTTTATGCGTCCCCAGGGTGTCAGCAGACTAAGCTCCGGACGATACTGTTGCGAAGCAACAAACAAAGAGGGCACCACTAAAAGCACTCCCTTTCATCTGAAGGTGAAATTCGAGCCTATATGTGGAGACGGAACCGGAAGGAAAGTTCTAGGGGCGGCCAAGGATGAGCCTCTCAGAGTAGAATGCAGGGTAAGTGGAGCGAACGTTTTTAATCAGAGGCGGTTTAAATGTCTTTCTCGAGTTGCGAGCGGGATTATTTTCACGCTTCCGGTTAGTAGCTATGAGGATATCAGAAAGAAGGCGAAAAAAACGTGATTCTTCGAGTGGGTCATCGATGAGCTGAATAGTATTTTGAATTAGATGAGTCGAGAGTTCCGCGCGTGTAACATCGACACTCCTTTGTTTTCTCTTCTTCTCGGTTGAGAAGTACAAGTACAGTATTTCGTTCATTACTAAATTATGAGGACTTATCTAACAAAATCATTCCATTCTTTCTTTTTTAACAGAGAGACGAAACTCAAAGAGAAGAGAAAATCTCCTAAAATACACATATATATCTATATATGAATGAGAGTTGTGTTTAGAATTTTCTCATAATTTAACATACGTATGACGACGTTTCGAAGTACTACTTCTTTATCAAATGCTGGATTAATAAAAAGTAGTACTTCGAAACGTCGTCATGCGAATTTTATATTAAATTATGAGAAAATTCTAAATATTGTTTTATTATGGATATTAATTTTCTCCAAGTATATATATATATATATATATATATATATATATATATATATATATATATATATATATATACCCACTATACAAATTTTTCACTCCATACCAGTTCTTGATATCGCACAACCATGAATGCCGTTTTCGGCCTGGACCTCTTCTACCTTCTATTTTACCCATTAATTTATTGACATTAATGTTATTTATTAAACAAATAAAATTGACAATGATTAAGATTATAAATTCAATGGAAGATGAATCAGCTCTGTGATAATTCATTTTTAAATGAGAGTTAATAAGAAATTCTTGTCTAAAAATCACTGACTGAACAATTTTTTATTCGACTAGTTTCGCTCGCTTTTTACAACATTATCAGAATACATATTACAAAGACAACCTGTAAATAGTTGCAGATCTTCATTAATCGATTGGGCCGATACTTGATGAAAATCTGAATACATAATTTAAATCAAACTAATAGTTTTTCGATTCTCACTATAATTAATTCAATATCGTTTCGCCAACACAGTGGCTCAGTTTATCATCAACATCTGATGAAGTCACTGTGTTGGCGAAACGATATTGTCATGTTTTTGAATTAATTATAGTGAAAATCGAAAATCTACTCAATTTTATTCAAGTTATAGTTGCAGATCTGTTCGGACCACAGAATTCACCCTAACTTTGGTATGTTCTGTGGTTTGTTGTGGACAAAACGAATTCCAACGATAAAAGCAGACTTCTCAACATTGTTTAAGCTTTCCTTGGGACAGAATTATTTCAGATTCCAAAATAAAATATATTTACAGAATTCAGGTCTACCTATGGGTTCTCCCCTAAGCCCATTTCCGCTAATCCCGTTATTAGCGGACATGTTCATGGACAACATGGAAACCACAATTTTGGAATCGGAGAAATCAAAGAGACATATAATTTTTTAAAATAAAACAACTGATTCAAATTAACAAATTTAAAACTGTACTTGTAGAAAAAAATTGCCAATTGATACACGAATTACTTAATATTAAAATGAATGAAAACGAAAAGCATAATTTCTACTTCTTAATCTCTACATTCTTCAACATTATATATACATCATATTTTATATACATTACATTTGAAATTTAAATTTTCAAATTACATTTAGAAATTGAATTGACAAAAAATTCAGAATCGAATGAAAATACAAACGAAGGAGAGAGATAAATATATACAATAAATGAATGCAATAAAAATTAATTAAAATATGTATTCTGAATCAAAAATGTCGAATTCTATATTATGTTACCTATACAATATCTCAAGGTAAAATATGTATTATATTATGTACAATGATTCGAGAATCAGCTCTGAATTCAAAAATTGATTACAGGAAAATATGTTAAATCAAAACAATATATGAATATTTACATTATTAAATAAATATATGAACAATATATATTGAAAAATTTAAATGAACATACAAATGTAGAAAAATGACAAATATATACAATTAAAATAAAATTAAATCATATATGTATTCTATTCATATATGATATTTTTTCAAGCTTTTCTAGATTGCTCCCGTGTAATGGAACCAAATTCTCGAAATTGTGAATCTTTTATATCTAATTCCATATTATATGATGAAAAAGCCTCAGCAATGGGTCGTAGGTGTGTTGACGAATTCGATTCCTTTTGTTCCTCTATGTATTCCATAATTTCGTCGAAAAGTACATAGTCAGTCTACTTGTATTTGAGCGGCGGCATATCTAAACAAAACAATTTTTTTCATACAATGAATCAACGCTCCTTAGTATTGTGAAAAAGTATTTTACCATATCAACAAAAAATTTATTACAGACATAAGTATAAAGTTCGAATATTTCCTACTTAAAAACAAGAAATGAACACACTTAACTGAAGTTTCAATAAATATATTGAAAACTCTACAATTGTTTCGGGTGGTTAACCCATTATCAAGAGTATACAGTATTAGACAATTCCTACTTTCCTTTGTTTAGTTTCCTCATGTAGGGTAGTCAAGTGTTCGAGGTTCCTCATCTCTTCGTCTTCCTGGTGGTTCGTTATTGAAGGTCCAGCAATGAGTACGTTTGTCGTCGTATTTAAATTATCTCGTTTTTGTATCGAATTTAAAACTCCATCAAGAAAATATGGGTCTCCTGCCATTTCAACGATTGAACAGCTAAACAAAATAATTATATTCACACAATAAATCAACGCATCTTAGTATTGTGAAATGTACTTTACGAAACCGATTAAAAAATTAACTACAGAAATTAAATCGAAGATTAATATTTTCTACTCACCCTTCTTCAGTTTTCTCGTTTGTTGTGACCAAAATATTGGCGTTTTTATTATCTTCAATACCATCTCCATATCGGTATCCGTTTCCATATATTTTGGGAAAGTTCAGCTATTTAATTTGTCTTGGCGATGGATATAATTTATAATTTCTTCAAGAAAACCGACTTGTTTTGCTCCTTCAACAGAGATGACAGTTCTCTTCAATTCATTATTATAATTTGATATCAGTACTTATTTCCTCAAGTTCTTCCAGTACTGTTCACATTTTTTTCTTTTTTCTCTGTTGTACCACTCCTGGAGGTAAAGAAATTCTTGGATGGGAAGATGGGTATCACTGTGTGATTTTTTCGTGCCTGTTGACTTCTTCTTAATTCTTGACTTATATTCTTAATATATTTGCCACATATACAGAGCATGGTATCATCAGCAAATAAACTTATAAAACATTTTTTAACATCAGAGATGTGATATATTGAGTTGCGCATTACTTCAACTTCCCTCTCTTATAATTAAGGGACCCATAATATTTTAGTTTAAGAATAATTCAATAGTACTTGTACAGCTGTTAATGAATAAAAGCATACAAATACAAAGCGTTCATTATATGTCAACTGCATATATTACATTGGCGACGAGTAGTGAAGTGAACCGAAAATGCCTGCCACTCATATTTTACAAGCCGGCACATCTAATAATTCAGTAATTATTGGAAATCTGAGAGAGTTTCATATGAACACTACAGACTGGAATATATATAAAGCCAGATTAAATAATTATTTTATTGCCAACGGAATCTTCGAAGCAGACAAGAAACGGGCGATTCTTCTGAATATGTTGGACGAAGAAGCATATAAATTGATATTTAACATGTGCAGCCCAGATCTCCCAGAGACAATTTCATTCGAAGTGTTGTTTGATAAGCATTTCACTCCGAAAAAATCCGTTTTAGCAGAAAGATATAAATTCTTCGAAGCGAAGAAACAATATGAAGAAAGCATAAAAGAATGGGCCGCAAGAATCCGCAGTTTAGCTGTTTCTTGCGAATTCGGCAGAGAACTGGACATCTCCCTTAGAGATCGTTTCGTCTGTGGTTTTGAAAAAGGCAAAAAATCAGATAGATAACTAGAATAAAATAAGGAAATCACATTTGAAGAAGCAATCGACATGGCGGAGAGTAAAATGGTCGCTTATCAAGGATACCAGATTCCCAGTTTTTCAGTCAAGTCCGAGTCGACGTTGCATCATTTGCGCAGTCGCAGCAATAAGAAGAGTGACGAAAGCAAGCGTCATCATCATTTGCAAGGACATGGAAAGGTTAATGACAATTGCACAGTATGCGGTAAACGGGGACATAGCAAAGATAAGTGCTTTTTCAAAAATCATATTTGTAATTTTTGTAAAATTCAAGGTCATTTAGCTAATGTCTGTTTTAAAAAACTCAAGAAGAGTAGATTTAATATGCATAATTATTCAGATTTTAATAAAAGTATTCAGAACGCAAATAGTAGTGTGAACGAAAAATTTCACGACTTGCACATATTTAACATTAATAATGAAGTTAAAAATATTCCTTTTTCAATTAAAATTAAGATAGAATGTCACATAGTTACATGTCAAATTGATTCAGGAGCTAGTGTTTCCTGTATTTCTGAAAACTTATTTTCAGAATACTTTGCATCAAAATACAGACTCAAACCTTCGGATCAATTTTTACATTTTTATAATGGAGTTAAAGTTAGACCGTTAGGTATTTTTGAAGTAAATGTTGAATTTAGAAATATAACAAATAAAATTGATTTTTATGTATTTAAAAATGGTGGACCACCCATTGTGGGAAGAGATTTCTTAAATATTTATAATATGGGCATCAGTTTTATAAATTTTGTGAACGATGTTACTCAAGGGTTGTTGAATGAATTTCCTGAAGTTTTTTCGGAAGGCTTGGGTAAATTTTCAAAAGGACTAGCTAGCATTAAATTAAAAAACGGAAATGTTGTACCTAAGTTTCATAGAGCTAGACCTGTACCTTACGCTCTGAAGAACCAAATGGAGACCGAAATTAATAGACTTGTTTCCTTAGGTATTTTGTCTCCAGTTGACTACAGTTTGTGGGGAACTCCCGTTGTACCGGCTTTGAAGAAAAATGGATCGTTGCGTCTATGTGGAGATTATAAAGTAACTATAAATCCTCATATAGAAATCGATCAGCATCCACTGCCTAGAATAGAAGACTTGTTCAGTAGTCTTCAGGGAGGAGTTAAATTCACAAAACTGGACCAATCTGATGCTTATCAACAAATTGAGTTAGATGAGCAATCAAAAGAGCTCACTACGATTGTAACTCATAAATGTTTGTTTAGATACAATAGATTAACATACGGAATTGCGTCAGCACCTGCCAAATTTCAAAAAATTATGAAATCTTTATTAACAGGTTCAGATGGTACTATAGTATTTTTAGATGACATTTTAATTACAGGCAATAATGATCATGAACATTTGAAAAGATTAAAATTAGTTTTATCAACTCTGAAAAATGCAGGTTTGAAATTAAGTCAAACAAAATGTAAATTTTTTCAAGATAGTATTGAATATTTAGGTTATACAATTGACAGAGAAGGACTTCATACCAGTGAATCTAAAACATTAGCCATTAAAAATGCAGAAGTACCAAAAGATGTTAGGGAACTTGAATCATTTTTGTGTATGGTGAACTATTATGGTAGATTCATTAAAGATTTATCAACTGTATTATACCCGTTATATGAATTATTAAAAAAGAACATTAAATATGTTTGGTCAGATAATTGCCGAAGAGCTTTTGATCAAATAAAATCGCTTTTATGGTGCATTTTCACCCTCAGTTAGAAATAAAACTAACTGTAGATGCGAGTCCATACGGGGTTGCAGGTGTGCTTAGTCATATTTTTCCTTCAGGTATTGAAAGACCAATTGCATTTGCATCTAGAACACTTTCCAAAAGTGAAAAGAATTATTCTCATATAGAAAAAAAGGATTAGCAGTTATATTTTCTGTTTTGAAGTTTCACCAATATTTATTCGCAAAAAAATTCAAGTTAGTTACAGATAATAAAGCCTTAATATCCATATTCAGTCTACATAAAGCTATTCCGCAATTTTCAGCCAACAGACTTAGACGTTGGGCCGTAATTTTATCTAGTTACCAATATGAAATAGAATACATTGAATCGAGTAAAAAAATGCAGATCCTTTATCTAGATTACTGAAAAATGATTCAAATAATGTTATCAACACTGAGGAGAAGGAATTAAATTATTGTAATTTTTTATCAAATAGTAACGAAATGCCTATGAATTACAATCAAATAGTAGGTACATGAAACAAGGAAAGATAAGATAATTTCAAAATTAATTAAATTCGTAAAATCAGGTTGGCCTAAATATACCAATGATATCAAAATTAAGTCATATTTTTCCAGGCGTTTTGAATTTTTAATATCAGATAATTGTTTATTTTGGAATCACAGAATTATTATTTCTTTTGAGTTACGTTCTTCATTCTGGAATTCTTTACATCAGAGTCATTTTGGAATTATTAAGATGAAGAGTATAGCTAGAACTCATTTTTGGTGGCCAAACTTGGACAAAGATATTTCAAAAATTTTCGAAAATGTTTTCAAAACTCATAGAGTTTATAATATTCCGTGTAACAATTGCAATAAAAGCTATATCGGACAAACAGCACAAAATCTCGAAGGAAGAATCAAAGCGAATAAATACGCAAAAACTCAAATCACAGCCTTACATAAACATAAAATAACAGAAAAACATGATTTTGATTACAAAAATACGAAAATTTTGGCAACTGAAAGGGACAAAAAAGTAGAGAAATTTTAGAAATGTTACACATTCGAAAAAATTTAGAAAACATAGTAAATGAAATAACAGACATTAAACATCTAAATTCTATCTACAACAACCTAATAAACCTAACGAATAACACTCCTAAAATAAACACACAACAATCACCATCTGTCATGATCACATCTCAAAACTCATTTTTTCCAGATCTACCTTTAGTTTCACACACATAAACGAACAATATACATATTCTGGATAAGTATATAAAAAACTATATGTAATTATATACATATATATATATATATATATATATATATATATATATATATATATATATATATATATATATGACTCACACTTATTAGAATCACCTGGCTTACCATGAGCAGACTACATTGAGTGGTGCAGAAAAAATTCCTTATAATTGAATCTTGATAAGACAGAGTGTATTTATTTCAGCACAAATAGTCTTCATCGGGATGTGTTGAACTTTGTTTATGTTGATGTTATTTTAACATCTAAACCACACAATGTTTTTGGGTGTATATGAGACAGTCGTCTCAGGTGGTGCGATCACGTAGCACTCTGCAGAAGGCTCAATAGTGCATACTATGCTATATATAGAATTAAAAAAAGTTTACCAGTGGACACCTTGCTTAGTGTTTACTATGGACTATTCTATGCCCACATGGACTATAATATTATATTGTGGGATAATTCTGTGGATGTAGGCAGAGTTTTCTTATAGCAAAAACGTGTAGTGAGATTGATGTTTAACTTGGGACCTAGGAAATCTTGTAAGAAATCGTTTGTTGATAAAAATATGCTAACAGCTCCTAGTTTTTACATATTCCGATGCTTGCTGTATATTAGGGAAAATGAGTGTTCACTTCCTAGGCTTGCAGACAGTCATCGTTATCGGTATGGTCATTTAATGGCGTTGCCCAAACATAGGTCCTCCAGATTAGAGTTCTCGCCCCTCTATCAAGGTAGGAAACTGTGTAACCACCTTCCCCCTGAGGATAGATCTCTTCCGTATCCTCTCTTCAAAATGAAGATCAGAAAGCAGCTATTGCGAAAAGGATACTACAGCATTGGTGAGTTCCTTGGGGATAGGTTTGATATTTGAAGTCGGTATTTTATGTGGTAGTTTGTGTGATTTTTAGTAGCGTGTATTCTTATGTTTTTATTTGTAATCTTATATTTTTATATTTATTTTTATATTTTTATTTATAATCTTTTATTTATATTCTGGCTTGTCCTATACATTATTTATTGCCAAAAAGGATCAAATAAAGATTATTATTATTATTATTATTATATATATATATATATATATATATATATATATATATATATATATATATATATATATATATATATATATATATATATATATATATATATATATATTATATATATTATATATATATATTCATAAAATTGATTTATTGCCTGTTTTAGATAGTTTATTTTGAATGTTTTCAGCAATAATAGGCTTCAAAATAAATGAATAAATAAATAATATCGAATACTATTAAATAAGTCCGAAAGAACAATCGTTTCTTGAATTTTGTAAATAAGTACGAGTATTCGAACCCAATGCATATGGGAATAATCGTACTTATTTTTGGAATTCAAGAAACAAATGTACTTTCGGACTAACTTCACAGTTATTGTAAGAAAGCTTTTGAATAGTGCCTTGTTTATATATAAACTGTTAATATTCTACTATTTTAGACCTAAAGAAGGAAATAAACATTTTCGAAGGCTTCAAAATTACTAAAGAGGTAACTTGTTCCTCCTGTCCTAGACTGCAATCCCAATTAAACACTGAAAAAATATATATATGTATATATATATTTTTCTTGAAATTGATTTATTGCCTGTTTAATATATTTCATTTTGAAAGTTTTTAGCAATAACAGGCTTTTTTTGATATGAAAAAGTTTATTTTTGTTAACGTTTCGTTGTTATATTACAACTCTGTCTATATTTAATAATAATAATGATATTTAATTCAAAGGATGTTCTAGTTAACAAACATCATGCAGCAAATGAAACGTCAGACAAAACAAACAAAATTAGCATTTCAACACATATTCCAGTAATCATCCAAGGAGTATGGTTCCTATTTATAGGACAAAGATGTAATATAACAACGAAACATTAACAAAAATAAACTTTTTCATATCAAAAAGAGCCTGTTATTGCTAAAAGCTTTCAAAATAATATATTTATACATATTTTTGAAACTTAATTTAAAATTTTTTGATAAGAATTTTAAGTTCGTACTCTTCTCATGAAAAATAATTACCCATTAAATTTGATCAGCAAAATCATGAGAAACAGAATTCATAAATTATATAAAACTTTACATCCAAAAAAAAGTGAATCTAACGAAAATAATTACATTCCCTTACCATATAATCCAAAATTAAGTACAAACATTGCTAAAATATAAAAACCTTATAACTTAAGAATTGCACATACTGCCAAAAATCAAATAGGAGAAATATATACAAAATTGAAAAGTGAATACGGTTTATAATATACCGTGTAATAATTGCAGTAAATCCTATATCGAAAAAACATGACGAAATATCGAAGAGAGAATCAAAGGGCATAAATACGCAAAAAAAATTAATTTTGTTCAATATATATATATATATATATATATATATATATATATATATATATATATATATATATATATATATATATATATATATATACTTATATATTATATAGCACACTTATAATATATATGTGCTATAACTTTCTTTCGATAATTTTTTGACGAATTATTCAGAAGAACATAATCTTAATTGATAAGGACGTGTAAAATTTTTAATGCTAGATGTATTCATTCGCTGTTCATTGATTCTCAAGATTTGAGGTGTATATTAATCTATACATTGTATATGCATACTTCTTACTTTATATTTCTGTCTTACAATCGTTAGGAGGTTATGTGAGAATTGAAGTCGTTGCCTTTCATTTGTTGAACGTGGCGTAACTGTTGAGAACCTTGTGGTACGAAACAGTAACTGTCTTACGATTTCAATATTCTCTTACATTTATCCCTAAAAGGATAATGGGGACATCCCATTGTTCATGTTTCACATAGTCAGCTCTGCTAAATGTACTTTTGAATAATTTTTCGAAAAATTTATAGTACACTTTCAGTATAGTAGAAGAAAGTTAAAGTATACTTTTATTCTAACTTTTGCGGTTAGAAATGTAACGGCGGCCATCGAACGTTCTGCTAATGAGGATGGAAACTTCTTCGAAACGTCTACTGTAACATTCTTGGAATTTTAAAATATGAATTATACCTGTAAACCAAAAATAATATTTGATAGATGGAATGAATTTGTCAGGTAAAAACCGAATATTTGAAATATATACCCCATAACCTAATCTATTTTTCCTTCTAACTGCTGTCAGGTAGACATAAGGAGGATAAGATCTTCTTTTACAGAACTGTCGAGTCTCGAGATATTCAATTGATTCAAAATTTTCCAGGAACCGAGGAATAAATGTTCAATTAGCTTTTACAAATATTCGAGCTAACCTACCTGGTCTCTACATACCTTCTGTATTTTTTATTTTTTAAAAACATTTAAAACTGTATTTTTAAATAAAAACTTGCCAATTGGTACACGAATTACCAAATATTTGAATGAATGAAAACGAAAAGCATAATTTCTACTTTTTAATCTCTACATTCTTCAACATTTCATAAACATCATATTTTATATACATAACATTTGAAATTTGAGTTTTGAAATTACACTTTGAAATTGAATTGACAAGAAATTGAGAATCGAATGAAAATACAAATGAAGAAGACAGATAAATATTTACAATAAATGAATACAATAAAATTTAATTAAAAGATATAATGTATTTAGTATGCACAGTGATTTGAAAATCAGCTCTGAATTCGGAGCTTGATTACTAGAAAGAAAAATGATTCAAAATAATAAAGGAGTATTTGAAAAATTAAATAAATATATAAATATACAAATGTGGAAAAATGACAAATATATACAATAAAAATAAAATGAAATCATAACATATTCATATATGATATTTTCTTAAAGCTTTTTTAGAGTGCTCCCGTGTATTGTAACTTAATTCACGAAATTGTCAATCTTTTATATCACCTCATGTTATATGAAGGAAATGCCTCAGCAATGGGTGGAAGTTGTGTGGACGAATTGTTTTGTTCTTCTATGTACTCCATTATTTCGTCGAAAAGTACAAAGTCTACTTGTATCTGAGCGTCGGCATATCTGAAAAAAACAATTTTTTTCATACAAAAAATCAGCGCACCTCAGTATTGTGAAAGAGTATTTTACCATATCAACAAAAAATTAATTACAGAAATAATTATAAAATTCAAATATTTCCTACTCAAAAACAAGAAATTAACACACTTGACTTAAGTTTCAATAAATATGTTAAAAACTCTACATTTGTTTCGGGTGGTTAACCCATTATCAAGAGTATACAATATTAGACAATTCCGACTTACCTTTGCTTAGTTTCCTCATGTAAGGTATTGAAGTATTCGAGGTACCTCATCTCTCCGTCTTCCTGGTGATTGGAGTTCGATGCAATAGGTACGTTTGCCGTCGTATTCGAATTATCTTGTTTTTTCATCGAATTCAAAATGTCATCTATCGCATCAAAAAAAGATTGGTCTTCGGTCATTTCAACGTTTGAACATCTAAACATAAAAATTATTATTCACACAATAAATCAACGCATTCTAGTATTGTGAAAAGTACTTTACGAAACCGACCAAAAAATCAATTACAGAAATTAAATCGAAGATTAATATTTTCTACTCACCCTTCTTCAGTTTCCTCCTTCGTTGTGACCAAACTATTGGCGTTAATATTTTCTTCAATATCCATCTCCATATCGGTATCCATATATTTTGGGGAATGTTCAGCTATGTTTGAATTTAATTTTTCTTGGCAATACATATATTTTATAATTTCGTCAAGAAAAGCGACGGGTTTCGCTCCTTCAACAGAGGTAGCAGTTCTCCTCAATTCTTTATTATAGTTTTTTATCAGTACGTATTTCCTCAAGTCCTTACAGTACTGTTCGTATTTTTTTCTTTCCCCTCTTTGGTACCACTCCTCGAGGTAAGAATATTCTTTTTGCGAAATGTTCTCCATTTTCAATTTGATAATAAATTTATCACGAACTTGTTAACCACTATAAACTTCAGCGAGAAAAGTGAACTTTTTCAAAATGAACTTCACACTATCACAGTAGAGCAAATACTAATCAGTTGAGTACGCATTTCAATACAGTATGATAAAATTCTAGGTGAATAAGAAAAATATCTCTATGTTCTTCTGTGTTCGATTGTGAAAATAGTGTATAAAATTAGTGCACAGAAATAGTGTACACCGAAGTTCAGTAAATATTCTTCGTCATTCAGCCAGTCTCATTGGCAAGTATCGAACTATGCTTGCAAGAATCACTCTGTACATTTTAATTTATATTGTATATATATATATATATATATATATATATATATATATATATATATATATATATATATATATATATATATATATATATATATATATATATATATATATATATATATATATATATATATAAATATAATATATAAGAAAATGAACACTAGAACATTCATTTGAAAAATTGAAATTAATCAAGAGAATGTTATAGCAGAGTTATTTAGTTATTTCTCTAACATTTATCCCTTGAAGGATAATGGAGACATCACATCGTACACGTTCACATATCTAGCTCTGCTATAACATTCTCTTGATTAATTTCAATTTTTCAAATGAATGTTCTAGTGTTTTCTTAAATATTTCATTCAGTGCCATAAGCACAAAAAATTTCATTTCCTTATATATATATATATATATATATATATATATATATATATATATATATATATATATATATATATATATATATATATATATATATATATATATATATATATATATATATATATATATAGTAAATACTGAGACTCCTAATCGAAATATCGAAATATATCAAATAAAATTCTCAGGGAGCTGTCTACACAAATGTTAACGAGAACTAACCCATCACTTTCGAACTTTCGAGAGTGAATATTAAGAGCGTTTCGAAAATTTCATCGATCTTGTTGAATGATAATAGGATACAATTGTTTCATTATTATGAATCTTTGTATATTATATATACAAAGGAGAGTGAGTATGTAATTGTAAATGAAGATAGGGTTACAAGAATTTCGTTCATGAAATTGAATATTAATCTGAGTATCAGCTGCTGTTCATTAAAAACCCTATTTATTTCTGTATAGCACCATCACAGCAGAATATCATAATTAAGAGGACTATATACAAGACTGTAATACACATTCATCACACAGTTTCTAGGTGCAATGTTCTGAATTTTAGAGGTTGCAAAAAATGTGTTACTCAATTTTTTACATAGACAAGACATGTGTGTTGTCCATCTCAGATTTCTGTTTACATATATTTTTAATGAAACAATATCTAGAATTTTCTTCTAATTTAATAAAAATACGCTTGACGATGTTTCGAAGTACTACTTCTTTATCAAATGGTGAATTAACACTAAGTCTAATTTTACAAACTCAATTATTAGAGCTATTCTCAGAGAACATACCAGGTATGTTCTATGACGAACTTGAAATGAGGGCCATAGAATACAACTGATATTTAACAGAAGAAAGTAATCGTATGCCTGGAAATGAACACAGAATACCAATTTCTTAAGTCAGGTATACCAACTGAATGTAAGAAGAGATACAAATAATATTCAACTAAGATTCCTAAGAACAAATAGAGGAAATTTAAAATTTTTTAACATCGAAAAACATAAAATTGAAAGTTAATTAACTAAAAACTAGGTAATTAATCTGATCTGCTACCTGGAATATTTTTATTGTATAAACATAGACATAATTCATAATCATAAACTACGTTTATGTTCCGATAATCTTATTCTGAAATTTCTGAAAATTCTTCTAAATTCAATTAAGGCAAATAATAATAATGAAAAGTTTTCAGATCATCAATTTTTTGAAAGTTCCACTAATTTGTCACCAATTTAACCCATATCTAACACCAATTTTTCTGTCGATGAGGTAAAATTGTTAAGTAAAGGTTTCAAACACAATATTCAACCGTCTTAGATCAACTCATGAATTCGAACAACTTGGCGTTGAAATCAAATTGGCAGTAAGGCATCTACCGGATATTACCATCATCAAAGACCAACCCTCAAATATTATAAAGAAAGAGTTTGAAAGTTACAAAATCAATACTTCTGATAAATCAATTTTGAAGTTAATCAAACAAAAATCCATAATTAATGAATCTTCACTAAAGCTGACAAAGGTAATACAGTTATAGGTTTAGATCGTAAGAATTATGTTCAGAAGACGTTAGATATTTTTAATACAGGTAGTTACAATATATAGAGAAACGATCCGACAATTAAATTTCAGAAAAATGTAAAATTAGCTCTAGAAAATTCCAATATTTCAATTAAAAGTAATGAAAAGTTCAAATTTAATATACTTAATCCGTTAATCTCACAATTGTATTCGTTAGTTAAATTACATAAACCAGGTTGTTTCATTCACAACCGCACCAGCGTATTTGTTGTCACTTTTTTAATTGATGTTATTGAAAAACATTGTAATTTTATACGTAAATACGCTATTAAAAACTAGTCCGAATTGGTTTTCAATATTAAAGATATAATTTTACAAGAATATTCAAAATTATTGTCTTGGGATGTCGTAAATCCCAAGTGTGCCGTCGAACGATGTATTGAAATGATAGAAAAGTCGCTCAAAAATAACTTTGAAGATCCAATCATGAAGTCAGATATTCTTTCGCTTTTGGAATTCTGTCTACAACAAAACTATTTTAGTTTCAAAGGTCAGCTTTTCAGCAGTACTGATGGTTTGATAATGGGAAATCTGCTTACTTAGTCCCTTATGTGCTGAGATATTCATGGACAGTTTATACTATAAACTTTATAGTATACTATGGACGACCATCTGTTGAGCCAACGTTTTCTATATTGGTTCAGATATTTTGACGATATTGTTTGTTGCTTTACAGGTTCGGAAGGACAACTTCATTCTTTTCAAAATTTCATTAGCTCAATACAAAAACTTGACAACCAAATTAATTTCTTAGACCTAACAATTGAAAAATTAGATAATAAACAATCGTTCTCTATTCATCACAAACCATCACATACGGATACAGCATTTCATAATAGTTCGGTTCACTGCATACAACAGAAAAGTCATCATTCAATAGTATGGTTCATAGACTTGTTAACCTGCCGCTTTCGAAGGGTGATTTTAACAAAGAAAAAAAGATTAATTATGCAAACAGCCTCAAAAAATGAACACAGACAACTTAATTTAAAATTTGACAATTCAATTAGATAAACGCTATTCAAAATAGCGGTTTCAGAAGTTTATCCTCTTACTAAAGAAAAGTCAAAATTTTGTGTTTCAACATTATTAATATTTCCTTTCGAGCCACTAACAATATTGTTTACATAATAAATCATAAAACAAAAATTAATAAAAATCAAATGTGTGGAGTATACAAAATTAACTGTGCTTATTCTGAGAAATTTTATATGGAAAGAACATTCAGAAATTTCCAAATTAGATTATCTGAACATAGACGTAGTTTCGAAAAACAGGAAACAGATTCCCATTGTGCCAACCACTTATTAGAGGAGAGTCATATATTTAGTTCAGAGTTTGAAATATTAAATAGTAAATTAATAATGATTAAAAAATCAATATTATGTTTTTCGATGTTCAAAAATTTCAACTGTCCTTTATTTGTTCTTAGAAATCTTGGTTTAATATTATTTGTATTTTTTTGGTATATTTTGTTGGTATACCTGACTTAAGAAAATGATTTTCTCTGTTCATTTCCAGGTATACGATTGAGTTTGAAAAATAACTCCTAGTGTTAATTCAGCATTTGATGAAGAAGTAGTACTTCGAAACGTCATCATGCGTATTTGTATTAAATTATGAGGAAATTCTAAATATTTTTCCACTATGGATATAAGTATTGGCCTCATCAATCATCAATACTCATATATTTTATTCAGAACTTAGTTGATTGGGATGATGAGATAGTGTTGTCTCGAACATTAGTACTTTCAAGGTAATGTTTTGATTGCTCTTCAGACAAAGTTGATCACATACAGTGCTCACTCAGACACCAATTTACAAACTCTCTTAGATGCATTCACATGCCTCTAGAAGTTCTTCAGGAAGTCCTGCCAGAAACAACCACCGATGAATCATAGGCAAATATCGTCATCAAAAAGCAGAACAACTTCGCTAATATATAAATATATATATATATATATATATATATATATATATATATATATATATATATATATATGTTCAGTTATCTCTTCAAATTCTATTTTTTAGTTTCACAAATTTACATTTTTTATTAATTATAATGCATTTTATACATGAAATAATAACTTTACAGATTTTCGTATCTTACTTACATATACTTGATGCAATCTTAATTTACAAGGTAAAATCTCCTCGTGGAGTTCATCATACATTATTATTTTTCTTCATTACGTCTTCATATTTTTTATTACTTTTTAATTTTCTTGAATCATTCACTGTACTATAGTGAGATTTTCCATACTCTTACACCTTTTACGCTCCCCTGTATGTATTCTTCCCATATCCTCATCACCACCTGTTTCACAAGGACGGAGAAGAAACTTGCGACAGAGAGCGAGAGGAAAAACAAGACCGTTGAAGAAAGTGAATCAAGACGGCGGTATTCTCATTTTTCTCGTACTACAGTTAATATTATTTTTCTTGTTTACTATATCTCAAACTACAGTTTATATGTTACTTTAAGACTATAATTGAATACTATATTACTTCGTCCGGTACCGGACTACATTAAAATTGTGATAAACCAAAACGGTTTGAAGAAAACTCAGACTTGTGGCAGTGCAATCATCTCCTTCCGTCAGTTTCCTTACAGCCTGTATACCTAGTAAGTCTCACTGTTAAATTTTATGAAAATTAGTAATTATTTCATTTTCTTTTTCTTTCTCTTATATTTTCTAATTGGAATTAATTTTATTTTAAATGATATCTAAATTACGAAATCAGCTTCTCCAAAAGCTAAAGTTCAGTCCTTAACGTATTTAAATGGTTCTTCGAGCCGAATATAAAAAAAAAATATATATATATACAAATTTTAGAAAATATTGATTTCCTGCATTTTCATTTTCAAATTAATTATTTCAAAATAATTCATAAGTGGAAGATTCCACTGCATTCTCGATGCAATAAAATTCTCGGATTATCTGCTGAACATCTGTTTATTGTAGGAGAGATCAACACGTATGTATTTTAAGATTGCAACAAGTTCTTAATCAATTGAAAATTTACGTGGAAATAAAATGCTTGTTTTTTTTTTTTAATATTGGGTCTTATCGGGATTTCGATATCTGTTATGTATCCGTACTTCTAGCATTTACTTTTCAGGTTATTTCATTGTTTATATTTACAACTTTTTAGGATGCCTGTCGATCACGAAAAATTATTGCGTTCACGTGCTTTACGTTCGGCATTTCTTTCGAATATTACTTCGCTACACATTTTTTCGTTAGATATAAAGGATGTGCCTCAAAATTTCGCTGCTTTTAAGGTACGCCGTAGAAGTTTAGAACGGTGGAAGAATCTTTTTGAAAAACATCATAGCGACATTATTTCTTCAGTTTGTCTGCAAGATTATGCTGAAGATGCATTGGTGGGAGAACAAGAAATTAACGATACTTATTTAGAGAAATGTCAGTTCATTGATACTACTTATTATGAATTGTTTGAATTACTCGATGAAATTAATTTGAATCAAAATGCCTCGGAGCGGAATAATTCTGAAAATACTCACCGAGTTAAATTACTTAAAATTGACCTTATACATTTCGATGGAGATATTAAAAAGTTTCCAACTTGCATAGGTATGTTCAGTTCGTTAGTACACGATAATGCGCATTTAACAAATATTGAAAAATTTAATTATTTACTTTCTGTCCTAAAAGGTGCACCGTTGACATTAGTTATATGCTCTCCTTTATTGGATGAAAATTATCTCAGTGCTTACAAGAGTTTGAATGATCGTTATTGCAATGAAAGGTTGTTAGCCAATGCTTACTGGAAAGAAATAGATAATTTTCGACCTATTCCTAATGATGGTTCTTTAAGAAAATTGCTAGATGTATTCAATGAAAATTTGTCTGCTTTAGAAACGTTAGGATTTCCAATTAATCAATGGAGCTTCTTTTTAATGCAAATGTTGTTAGATCGTTTAGATCAAACAGCATTGAAATTATTTGAATTAGAATACACTTCTAATAAAGTTCCTACGTATGATGAAGTCAGAAATATTTTACTCAAATATTGTACTGCAGTCGAGTCGATTGCATTGAACAGTAAACCTTACAAAAAAATCAGTTCGTTTAAAAATTCTATTCTTGAAAAAAATATCTCTAATGAAAGAACATCTTTTTAAGTGAATACAAATAAATACTCTATCAAGAAAAGTGACACGACCTCTAATACAAAAAAACCTTTATTGTTTTTTATGTAAAGGTAAGCATATCATTTATCAATGTGCCAAATTTTTGTCGAAATCCGCAAAAGATCGCTACGAAATTGTGAAAAAATTCAATGCTTGTGTGAATTGTCTAGCCAATTCTCATAATTTCAGTAAATGTTCTTCTAATAAAAGATGTAAAATATGTGGAAAGTTTCACCATTCGTTACTACATTTTACTGAACCTAATGATGATCAGATTAAATCAATTGCAATCCCGTCCACTTCGACAAGTGCTTCAGATTCAGAGATTAAATCATTCAATGGGTTACTGTCAAAAAATAATGCTCTCTCGCTTAATCAAGTTTTGCTGTCTGCTGTCAAATTTTATACATTAAATTCTTGTGGGCAATTTTGTATTGCTAGAGGAGTTCTATATTCAGGATCACAAATTTCATTTATTTCCAAAGAACTTGCTTCAAAACTCAACCTTAAGAAATTCAATATTTCCGTATATATAAACGGATTGGACAAAATGACCACTTCCGCAAAATTTGGAGTTTCTTGTGAGCTTATATCAATATACGATGGGCAAGAAACTTACAAGCTTGACGCTGTTATAGTTGATAAAATTTGCGATAAAATGCCTCATACTCATTCTCTTTGAAAAAGTTAGAACAATTCTTTAACCTGAAGTTTGCTGATCCGGAGCTAAATATTCCGGGAGAGATAGACGTATTACTAGGAGCGGACGTTTTTCCATACATTTTACGGGACGGACGAATAGTAAATTCGGCCAATGAACCAGGGGCGGTTAACACAATATTTAGTTGGTCGTTATTAGGTAAAACTCCGTTACAGGTTTCGCAGGGAATAAATTCATGTATATCTATTGTTTCGGACGAAAATAATATTAATTTGGATTCAGCACTACGGCAATTTTGGTCCATTGAAGAAGTACCTTCTTTTGACCTTATTTCACCAGAAGCTAAATTCTGCGAAAATTATTTTCAAAATACTACCTATCGAACTCCAGAAGGACGTTATGTAGTTTCACTACCTTTCAAGCTTACATGCCCAAATTTTGGGGACTCCCAAAACTCAAATGTTTAATATCTCTGAGGAAATTTTTATTTTCTTTTCTTTTCAATCAAAATTGTATATTATTGTAAATATGAATTTAACCATGATTTTTGTTTGAACCAATATTTTTGCTCGAGGGCTGAATGGAAGATCAGACTCCAAACTGAATTCATATAGAATAAGTTACATGGCAAGGAACAAAAGAACTGAATTATTTCTATTTTATCAATAACTAAAAATGGATACAACCATCACTGAATATACTTCTAAAAAACTCTCAATTACATACAGCAACAAGGCATCAACAATTACACTATATACTAAAATCTTAAATCTAGACATTCGTATTGTCAAAACAATTATGTCTGTCAAAGGCGGGATAAGTAAGGTTAGCTCTGAAATTGTTTTGCTTCCTGTGAGTGTCAAAGAACCAAAATGTCTATGCTTCTTCTTTCTTAAAAAGGCTTCTCATACTATTCATGGCCACAATGTATGATATATTTCATTGCTATTATGACTTATCAAATAAGAATAGATTTTGCTAATATTATTGATGTCGGAACGAGAATTCATTAAAGAGGGATTTTTCTTAATGTGAAATATTTCCAAAAACGATCTTTCTTTATAATTCTTCTCATACTCCAGAATTGACGTATTTTCATAGTCCATGTCATAATTTGTACTTCTAACATGCCAAAGCACAAACTTTCTTTGGATTTTTAACATCACTTTTGTGTTGTGATAACCTTTTTTTTTAATTGTTGAGATGTTTTATCTACATAGCTCATCTCACAGGAAGAGATAGGATAAGAGACAGGATATATATATATATATATATATATATATATATATATATATATATATATATATATATATATATATATATATATATATATATATATATATATATATATATATATATATATATATATAAGTTATTTAAAGGAGTATTGCCGTATGATTACGAATTTAAATTAAAAATATATGAGTTCTCGGCAAATAATAGGGCCACTGCAATTGATAACAAACCAATTTGTTAACCTGGTCTATATTTCGAATGTGGATTACATTCTTCGTCAGGACTCTACAAAGTATAGAATTTAATATAAAATTCAATTTAAATTTATATATATATATATATATATATATATATAAAATATATACTTATATATTATGATTTTTTGACGAATTATTCAGAAGAACATAATCTTAATTGATAAGGACGTGTAAAACTTTTAATGATATATGTATTCATTCGCTGTTCATTGATTCTCAAGATTTGAGGTGTATATTAATCTATACATTGTATATGCATACTTCTTACTTTTTGTTTCTATCTTACAATCGTTGGGAGGTTATGTGAGGATTGAAGTCGTTGCCTTTCATTTGTTGAACGTGGCGTAACTGTTGAGAATCTTGTGGTACGAAACAGTAACTGTCTTACGATTTCAATATTCTCTTGCATTTATCCCTAAAAGGATAAACAATGGGGACATCCCATTGTTCATGTTTCACGTAGTCAGCTCTGCTAAATTTACTTTTGAATAATTTTTCGAAAAATTTATAGTACACTTTTAGTATAGTAGAAGAAAGTTAAAGTACACTTTTATTCTAACTTTTGCGGTTAGAAATGTAACGGCTGCCATCGAACGTTCTGCTAATGAGGATGGAAACTTCTTCGAAACGTCTACTGTAACATTCTTCGAATTTTAAAATATGAATTATACCTGTAAACCAAAAAGAATATTTGATAGATGGAATGAATTTGTCAGGTAAAAACCGAATATTTGAAAATATACCCCATAACCTAATCTATTTTTTCTTTTAATTGCTGTCAGGTAGAAATAAGGAGATAAGATAAGATCGAGTCTCGAGATATTTAATTTTCAATATTTTCCAGGAACCGAGGAATAAATGTTCAATTAGCTTTTACAAATATTCGAGCTAACCTACCTGGTCTCTACATACCTTCTGTGTTTTTTACAAACACATTTAAAACTGTATGTTTAAAAAAAAACTTGCCAATTGGTACACGAATTACCAAATATTAGAATGAATGAAAACGAAAAGCAAAATTTCTACTTTTTAATCTCTATATTCTTCAACATTACATAAACATCATATTTTATATACATAACATTATATAAATATACAAATGTGGAAAAATGACAAATATATACAATAACAATAAAATTAAATTATATATGTATTCTATTCATATATGATAGTTTCTTGAAGCTTTTCTAGAGTGCTCCCGTGTATTGTAACTAAATTCACGAAATTGTTAATCTTTTATATGTCTTCTCATATTATATGATGGAAAAGCCTCAGCAATGGGTGGAAGTTGTGTGGACGAATTGTTTTGTTCTTCTATGTATTCCATTATTTCGTCGAAAAGTACAAAGTCTACTTGTATTTGTGCGGCGGTATATTTTGTTGTGACCAAAATTTTGGCGTTAATATTTTCTTCAATATCCATCTCCACATCGGTATCCATATATTTTGGGGAATGTTCAGCTATGTTTGAATTTAATTTTTCTTGGCAATACATATAGCTTATAATTTCTTCAAGAAAGCCGACGGGTTTCGCTCCTTCAACAGAGGTAGCAGTTCTCTTCAATTCATTATTATACTTTGATATCAGTACGTATTTCCTCAAGTCCTTACAGTACTGTTCGTATTTTTTTCTTTCCCCTCTTTGGTACCACTCCTCGAGGTAAGAATATTCTTTTTGCGGAAATGTTCTCCATTTTCAATTTGATAATAAATTTATCACGAACTTGTTAACCACTATAAACTTCAGCGAAAAAGTGAACTTGAGATTGTGAAAATAGTGTATAAAATTATTGCACAAAAATAGTGTACACTGAAGTTCAGTAAATATTCTACGTCATTCAGCCAGTCTCCTTGGCAAGTATCGAACTATGCTTGCAAGAATCACTCTGTACATTTTAATTTATATTGTATCATATATATATATATATATATATATATATATATATATATATATATATATATATATATATATATATATATATATATATATATATATATTTAACGCCGAAGTAATTTCTTCAATATGAATTTTATATATATATATATATCGGTAAAACAGATTACGTATGAAAATTAGAAGTTCAATATGAATTTTGCCGCGCTTAGGCGTCGGTAAAACAGATTACGTATGAAAATTAGGGTTAATAAAAGCAGATGTAAATCATGACATACAAGAAAGAATAAAATTTGAGATAACAGATTTATATGCATTTTATTATAAAATAAAATATATGTATATTCAAAATAATTCGAATATAATTCTCGAGCAGCTGTCTTCACAAATAATGTCTATGAACTATCATCAACAGTCGAAATTGAATATTTAATTAATTCCGAAAAACATTGAAGTACTTTAAAATACAGTCCTGCATCATCCTATTATGGAAATCATCAGTGGCATGTATGCAAACATGTTTCAATATTCTTTTCAAACATACCAAGCCGTTTTCTCTTCAAAATACGAGACAAACCCAGTGACATACTCCTGTGGTCTACCATTCGTTTATAACACATACACAGCATATAATATCTTGGTTTTCAGCTTCATAACATACTACAGGTGCAGATTGGGTTTATCAAAAATATTAAAATTTTGTTAGAGCGACCAGAACAATACTAGTGAAATTTGATAGGCATCTTATGAAAATAATTGGAATGATGCTTATTTTTCAGCGTTTGTAGATATATTTTTTCAGTTTTCTGGCAGGTAGGCCTGTCATAAGCGGTACTGTCAATTTTTTTATTGATCAGTCTTAGGTTGAAAATCTGAATTGTCTTTCAATATCGCGCATCTCACACTTTAATTATCGAAAAGAATTATGTTTTCAAATGAATTGTAGAAATATTGTTATGAATTGACGAAAACGAATTGAAAAAATAACTCCAGAACGCACTAACTGATTTCCACGGTTTTACATTCGCTGGAAAGCTTTCGGACTCCGTGAGGTTTGTAGCGAAGAAAATTCAGGAAAAATTTCAACAGAACAGCGGGAAAATAATTTTTCATACAGCGCATACATACAGTGCCATCTTTGATACATAGCATGTACTACAAACCAATATTTTGTGTAGATGGCGCCGGTGCGGGATACATTGTTTGACAGCTACTCATTGTAAGCATCGTCTAGAATTGCGGCGACTCTTCTAGATGGAGGCCGTACCGCACATTCTGCGCTTAAGTTACCACTCAATTTAAACAAAATTGATACTCCAACATGCAATATTTCCCGATCCTATGCAATGGAAAAACTGTTGATGCAATGCAAATAAATCTACTATATAAAAATTAGTCGGGTTTTCCTTCCTGACACTATAACTGCAGAACGCACGAACCGATTTCCACGGTATTGCATTCGTTGGAAAGGTCTCGGGCTCCGTGAGGTTTATAGCAAAGAAAATAGGCCTGTCATAATCGGTACTGTCAATTTTTTCATTGATCAGTCTTAGGTTGGAAATCTGAATTGTCTTTCAATTACGCGCATCAAACACTATTATTATCAAAAGGAATTTATAATGTTTTCAAATGAATTGTAGGAATATTGTTATGCATCATCGAAAAACTTATCTACAAAATTTCAACAGAAGAGCGGAAAATCATTTTTCATACAACACATACATACAGTGTCATCTTTGATACATAAACTATGTTTTGATAGCATGTACTATAAACCAATATTTTGTGTAGATGCCGTCGGTGCGTGATACATTGTTTGACAGCTACTCATTGTTAGCATCATCTGGAATTGCGGCGACTCTTCTGGATGTCAGTCGTTTTCATTCATTCTATGCTTATCCTTTATTATTTCAATATATATTCCATAATTCATTGCATCGTGTATGGTTCACATCTACAGAAGTCACTATCTTGGTGAATAATGATATCAATTGATCTGTTATTGATCCTCTTGATCCTTGCAACCAGGTAAATTGTTCTTCATGTTGGCCGATATTTACATGACTTCAAGGGTATCTTACCTCTTGCCCTTATTACTTGAATGTAATAGTTTGGTTTTTTTTGGAATTCAGGAAATGATTCTATTCTAAGCAATATCGGAAAATCCAGCAGTTCGTTTATTCAATTACATTGACTTTTTGTGATCCTAAATTTTTTTTAAATACGTCGTCAAGTTAGTTCTATGAAAAGACAATCCCATGCACTACAAAATATTATGCAAACACCACTTTTGAAAATAAAACAATTTTATCCTTGTTATTGGTCAATAATATATATGTATATATATATATATATATATATATATATATATATATATATCAATATATATATATGTATATATATATATATACATATCTTCAGTTTTCTCTTCAAATTCTATTTTTTAGTTTCACAAATTTACATTTTTTATTAATTATAATGCATTTCATACATGAAATAATAACTTTACAAATTTTCGTACCTTACTTACATAAACTTGATGCAATCTTAACTTACAAGGTAAAATCTCCTCGTAGAGTTCATCATACATTATTATTTTTCTTCATTACGTCTTCATATTTTTTATTACTTTTTAATTTTCTTGAATCATTCACTGTACTATAGTGAGATTTTTCATACTCTTACACCTTTTACGCTCCCCTGTATGTATTCTTCCCATGTCCTCATCACCACCTGTTTCACAAGGACGGAGAAAAAACGTGCGACAGAGAGCGAGAGGAAAAACAAGACCGTTGAAGAAAGTGAATCAAGATGGCGGTATTCTCATTTGTCTCGTACTACAGTTAATATTCTTTTTCTTGTTTACTATATCTCAAACTACAGTTTATATATTACTTTAAGACTATAATTGAATACTATATTACATATATATATATATATATATATATATATATATATATATATATATATAGAAATTCAAATTGGTTTTTGGTTATACTGAGTATGATTATGACTGTCATAAATATTATTTATTTTTCTGAATGATTCAGAGGTTTTCCCTCCTCCTTCAGCAGTACAAATCTACAAATTTGAGAATTGAAATTACATTTTTCGAAATCGACTGGGATTCGTAGCAAGGTCTTCAGGTTTACGCCCCACTGCGTTGGACCGCTAAGCCACCGAGGGCTCAAACTTTTTAGATGTAACTTCAATTCATATCTACCAAGTTTCTATTCGACTACCTGGCTCGATTAAATACTTCCTAATTTGCTTATTATTATATTAATGTGTTAGTTTGTTACCCAGTTGTATATATAGAAATTCAAATTAGTTTTTGGTTATACTGAGTATGATTATGACTGTCATAAATATTATTTATTTTTCTGAACTATTAAGAGGTTTTTCTCTTCTTCTTCAGCAGTACAAATCTACAAATTTGAGAATTAAAATCACATTTTTCAAAAGTTTTTCAAACTCAATAAACGCAAATAAGCGTATAAAACATTTTTTCACATTAGAGACAATATCGTTTACATATAAGGAGAAAGGCAATGGAGCTAAGATAGTTCCTTGAGCTACGCCTACATCCATTTTCGTGCTCTCCGACAGCATGCCATCAAACTTAATTTTTTGTTTTCGAACCAATCATTTACGACTCCTCCAAAGCGAAGTTCATTCATTTTTTTCAAAAATAGTGATATACATAACTTTTCAGACGCACTTTTAATTCAATAGTACTACTATAACCATGTCTCCTGTATCAATAGCACTATAACATTCCTCAGATAGGCTCAATATTGCTGTCTCATAAAAGCAATTTCTCTTGAATCCTGATTGAAACTCAGAAATGAAACAAAATTTTCACATAATTCTAATATCAGGTTTTTAACTACTATTTCAGAAAATTTCACATAAGGTGGTAGTAAATGTGAATGTCGAAATTACTCTATTTTAACAAAATTGAAAATGGTTTGCACAGGTATAATTAATGAGCATTTCCAATCTTTTGGAAATACTCCATGTGTCAGTGATGTGTTGACTAGATGTAAAACGCATCCTTCAGTATCTTAACTGTTATTTCATCTTCGCAACTACCTGTATTTTTCAAACTTCTCAGGATATTTTTTCAAATACTTCATATATACATAGAGCAAAATTAAATAACACTTTATATAAAGCAATTATAGTTAAATAAAGATAAAATAGCATCAGCAGCTCAATTCCATGATAAATACAGGACTAAGTGTTTATCACGAGTGTTTTTCACCTGTTATGCTGTTCTAAATGGCATGTAACAAATCGCAAGGCTGACCGATGAAAGCTTGTGGTCTGAATTTAGAAAATCCATATTTTTTGCATAGTACTCGTAATAGACATTCTTTAAATTTTATGTTCTTTGTTTATATTCGATTATTCTCTCTTGTTTTTTCATTTCCGCTTATCATTTTGCGAAATATAATGTTAAAAAGTAAATCAAAATTTAAAAACATGGCTTGAGTTTCACTGATTATATTCACTACCCCACATGTTTCATGCGGTCAGCCCATTATCAAAAGTAATAACAATATTAATTGAATCTCAAAATTTATAATTTTTACTCAGGTATATATCAGAAAATTCAAAGCCGGTGTTAAGGGGGAACCCACTTGATCCTTGCAACCAGGTAAATTGCTCATGTTGGCCGATATTTTCATGACTTGGAGGGTATCCTATCTCTTGCCCTTATTACATGAATGTAATAGTTTGGTTTTTTTGGAATCCAGGAAATGATTCTATTTCTAGCAATATCGGAAAATCCAGCAGTTTGTTTATTCAATTACATTGACTTTTTGTGATCTTCAAATTTGTTTGAATACGTCGTCCAGTTAGTCATATAAAAAAACAATTCCATACACTGAAAAATAATTTGCAAACACCACTTTTTGAAAATAAAACTACTCTATCGTTGTTATTCACAAATAATGGACCCAAACTCGCTATGTTGGTATGGATTGTATCGACGTTATTTTTCTAATATCTTTATGATATATATATATATATATATATATATATATATATATATATATATATATATATATATATATATATATATATATATATATATATATATATATATATATATATATATATCTTGAAATTGATTTATTGCCTGTTTGATATATATTTATTCCTGAAAATTTATTTGAAATTTTTTTAAAAAAATTTCAAATTCGTACTGTTCTCATGAAAAATAATTACGCATTGAATTTGATCAACAAAATCATGAAAAACAGAACTCATAAATTATATAATACTTTACATTAAAAAAAAAAGTGAATCTAACGAAAATAATTACATTTCCTCGCCATATAATCCAAAATTAAGTACAAATATTGCTAAAATATTAAAACCTTATAATTTAAGAATAGCACATACTACCAAAAATCAAATTGGAGGAATATACACAAAATTAAAGAGTGAAACTGTAATTTTCGAAAAAAACTCAAACGGTTTATTATATACCGTGTAATAATTGCAGTACATGCTATATCGAACGAACATGAAAAAATCTCGAAGAGGGAATCAAGAGCGCATAAATACGCAAAAAAAATTAGTTTCGTTCAATATATATATATATATATATATATATATATATATATATATATATATATATATATATATATATATATATATATATATATATATATATATATATATATATATATATATATAAACTAAGTGTGCTATAACTTTTTTCGAAAATTTCTTGACGAATTATTCAGAAGAACATAATCTTTATTTATAAGGAAGTGTAAAACTTTTAATGCTAGATGTATTCATTCGCTGTTCATTGATTCTTAAGATTTGAGGTGTATATTAATCTATACATTGTATATGCATACTTCTTACTTTATATTTCTGTCTTACAATCGTTAGGAGGTTATGTGAGAATTGAATCGTTGCCTTTCATTTGTTGAACGTGGCGTAACTGTTGAGAACCTTGTGGTACGAAACAGTAACTGTCTTACGATTTCAATATTCTCTTACATTTATCCCTAAAAGGATAATGGGGACATCCCATTGTTCATGTTTCACATAGTCAGCTCTGGTAAATGTACTTTTGAATAATTTTTCAGAAAATTTATAGTACACTTTTAGTATAGTAGAAGAAAGTTAAAGTATACTTTTATTCTAACTTTTGCGGTTAGAAATGTAACGGCGGCCATCGAACGTTCTGCTAATGAGGATGGAAACTTCTTCGAAACGTCTACTGTAACATTCTTCGAATTTTAAAATATGAATTATACCTGTAAACCAAAAATAATATTTGATAGATGGAATGAATTTGTCAGGTAAAAACCGAATATTTGAATATATACCCCATAACCTAATCTATTTTTTCTTTTAATTGCTGTGAGGTAGAAATAAGGAGGATAAGATCTTCCTTTCAATATTTTCCAGGAACCGAGGAATAAATGTTCAATTAGCTTTCACAAATATTCGAGCGAACTTACCTGGTCTCTACATACCTTCGGTATTTTTTACAAACACATTTAAAACTGTATTTTTAAAAAAAAACTTGCCAATTAATAACCCAATTACCAAATATTAGAATGAATGAAAACGAAAAACATAATTTCTACTTTTTAATCTCTACATTCTTCAACATTATATATACATCATATTTTATATAGATAACATTTGAAATTTAAATTTGAAATTATATTTTGAAATTGAATTGACAAGAAATTGAGTATCGAATGAAAATACAAATGAAGAAGAGAGATAAATATGTACAATGAATGAATACAATAAAATTTAATTAAAAGATATAATATATTTTATTGTGCACAGTTATTTGAAAATCAGCTCTGAATTCAGAGCTGGATTACTGGAAAGAAAAATGATACAAAATAATGAAGGAATATTTGAAAAATTAAATAAATATATAAATATACAAATGTGGAAAAATGACAAATAAATACAATAAAAATAAAATGAAATCATAACATATTCATATATGATATTTTCTTAAAGCTTTTCTAGAGTGCTCCCGTGTATTGTAACTTAATTCACGAAATTGTCAATCTTTTATATCATCTCATGTTATATGAAGGAAATGCCTCAGCAATGGGTGGAAGTTGTGTGGACGAATTGTCTTGTTCTTCTATGTACTCCATTATTTCGTCGAAAAGTACAAAGTCTACTTGTATTTGTGCGGCGGCATATCTAAAACAAACAATTTTTCTTAGTATTTTACCATATCAACAAGAAATTAATTATTAAATATTCAAATTATACAAATATTTTCTTTCTTAAAAACAAGAAATTAACACACTTAACTTAAGTTTTTATGAATATATTAAAAACTCTACATTTGTTTCGGGCGTTAACCCATTATCAAGAGTATACAATAATAGACAATTCCTAGTTACCTTTGTTTCGTTTCCTCATGTAAGGTATTTAAGTATTCGAGGTACCTCATTTCTTCGTCTTCCTGGTGATTAGATTTCGAATGTCCGGCAATTGGTACGTTTGCCGTCGAACAACAGCTAAACAGAATGATTATTATTCACACATTAAACAAACGCATCTTAGTATTGTGAAAAGTACTTTATGAAAAAGACCAAAAAATTAATTACAGAAATTAAATCGAAGATTAATATTTTCTACTCACCCTTCTTCAGTTTTCTCCTGAGTTGTGACCAAAATTTTGGCGTTAATATTTTCTTCAATATCCATCTCCATATGGATATCCGTTTCCATATGTTTTGGAAAAAGTTCAGCTAAATTTGAATTCAATTTGTCTTGGCAATACATATATTTTATAATTTCGTCAAGAAAAGCGACGGGTTTCGCTCCCTCAACAGAGGTAGCAGTTCTCTTCAATTCTTTATTATAGTTTGTTATCAGTACGTATTTCCTCAAGTCCTTACAGTACTGTTCGTATTTTTTTCTTTCCCCTCTTTGGTACCACTCCTCGAGGTAAGAATATTCTTTTTGCGAAATGTTCTCCATTTTCAATTTGATAATAAATTTATCACGAACTTGTTAACCACTATAAACTTCAGCGAGAAAAGTGAACTTTTTCAAACTAAACTTCACACTATCACAGTAGAGAAAATACTAATCAGATGAGTACGCATTTCGACACAGTTTCATAAAAGTTTAGGCGAATAAGAAAAATATCTCTATATTCTTCTGTGTTCGATAGTGAAGATAGTGTATAAAATGAGTGTACATAAATTGTGTACACTGAAGTTCAGTAAATATTCTACTTCATTCAGCCAGCCTCCTTGGCAAGTATCGAACTATGCTTGCAAGAATCACTCCGTATATATATATATATATATATATATATATATTTGATTTATATTATATATATATATATATATATATATATATATATATATATATATATATATATATATATATATATATATATAATGTCCAACGTCAATTTTGGACTCGATTTCAGGAGTCCTACGTCAATTTCGGCTACAAATGCAGTCTTTGGCTACGGAGGTCAAACTTTCTACCCGATATTTCTATACCGAACGTCAACTTCGGCTACATGACTTTGACTACACAAACATATAAAAATTATATGTTTAACGTAGCCGAACTTGAAGCAAAGGGCGTAACACATGTTTTTATATTAGGGGTTTCGTTTAACATGACAATGAGGAATATCTTACTCAACTTAAATTGCGGATTAACTTAAATTATTTGTTGGTTGAAATACTATATATATATATATATATATATATATATATATATATATATATATATATATATATATATATATATATATATATATATATATATATATATCATACATTGAATTATTGAAATTAAAATATTTCAATATTTTATTTTCAATTATATTATATATATATATATATATATATATATATATATATATATATATATATATATATATATATATATATATATATATATATATATATATATATATATATATATATATATATATATATATATATATATATATATATATATATATATATATATATATATATATATTATGATAATAACATAAATAATGTGATATATATTATTATTTAATATATAGTTACTATTATATTATTATTTTCTATATAATTTAGATAATAATCTCATTATTTTTATTACTATAAAATAATGTTATTATATACATACAAAGTGGGGTGAGTATGTAATTATAAATGAGGATTTAGAGGACTAGACACAAGACTGTAATACACATTCATCACACAGTTTCTAGGTGCAATGTTCTGAATTTTAGAGATTGCAAAAAATGTTTTACTCAATTATTTTAATACTATAATTCAGATGACTACAAGACTGTAATGCACATTCATTATTCAATAGAGATTGCAAACATTGAGTTACTCAATTTTTTACATAAAACATCAATGTGTGTTGTCCATCTCAGATTTCTGTCCACATATATTTTTGATGAAACAATATTTGGAATTTTCTTTTAATTTAATAAAAATACGCATGACGATGTTTCCAAATACTACTTTTTTATCAAATGGTGAATTAACACTAGATGTAGTTTCACAAACTCAATTATTAGAGCTATTCTCAGAGAACATACCGTCATAGAACATACCAGGTATGTTCTATGACGAACTTGAAATGAGGACCATAGAATGCAACTGATATTTAACAAAAGAAAGAATCGTATGCCTGGAAATGAACACAGAATGTCAAGTTCTTAAGTCAGGTATACCAACTAAATGTAGGAAGAGATACAAATAATATTCAACTAGGATTTCTAAGAACAAATAGAGGAAATTTAAAATTTTTTAATATCGAAAAACATAAAATTGAAAATAAATTAACTAAAAACTAGGTAATTAATCTGATCTGCTACCTGAAATATTTTTATTGTATAAACATAGACATAATTCATAATCATAAACTACGTTTATGTTTCGATAATCTTATTCTGAAATTTCTGAAAATTCTTCTAAATTCAATTAAGGCAAATAAAAATAATGAAAAGTTTTCAGATCATCAATTTTTTTAAAGTTCCACCAATTTGTCGAACACCAATTTTTCTGTCGATGAGGTAAAATTGTTAAGTAAAGGTTTCAAACACAATATCCAACCGTCTAGATCAACTCATGAATTCGAACAACTTGGCGTTGAGACCAAATTGCCAGTAAGGCATCTACCGGATAACACCATCATCAAAGACCAACCCTCAAAAATTATAAAGGAAGAGTTTATGAGTTACAAAATCAATACTTCTGATAAATCAATTTTGAAGTTAATCAAACAAAAATCCATAATTAATGAATTAATCTTCACTAAAGCTGATGAAGGTAATACAGTTATAGGTTTAGATCGTAAGAATTATGTTCAGAAGCCGTTAGATTTTTTTAATACAGGTAGTTACAATATATTGAGAAACGATCCGACAATTAAATTTCAGAAAAATGTAAATTCAGCTCTAGAAAATTCCAATATTTTAATTAAAAGAAACGAAATGTTCAAATTTAATATAACTAATCAATTAATCCCACAATTGTATTCGTTATTAACTAACAGCACTAACAGTACTATTAACTAACAGTATTCGTTATTAACTATTGCATTAACCAGGTTGTTTCGTTCACATCCGCACCAACGTATTTGTTGACACTTTTTTTAATTGATGTTATTAAAAAACATTGTAATTTTATACGTAAATGCGCTATTAGAAACTCGTACGAATTGGTTCGCAATATAAAAGATGTAATTTTACAAGCAAATTCAAAATTATTGTCTTGGGATGTCGTAAATCCCAAGTGTGCCGTCGAACGATGTATTAAAATTGATAAAAAAGTCGCTCAAAAATAACTTTGAAGATCCAATAATGAAGTCAGACATTCTTTCGCTTTTGGAATTATGTCTAGAACAAAACTATTTTAGTTTTAGCAGTACTGATGATTTGATAATGGGAAATCCGCTTACTTAGCCCCTTTTGTGCTGAGATATTCATGGACAGTTTATAGTATACTGAGTATACTATGGACGACCATCTGTTGAGCCAACGTTTTCTATATTGGTTCAGATATGTTGACGATATTGTATGTTGTTTTACAGGTTCGGAAAGACAACTTCATTCTTTTCAAAATTTCATTAACTCAATACACCGCAAAATAAAATTTACATTAGAAGAAAAACTTGAAAACCAAATTAATTTCTTAGACCTTACAATTGAAAAATTAGATATAAAATATTCGTTCTCTATTTATCACAAACCATCACATACGGATACAGTATTTCATAATAGTTCGGTTCACTGCATACAACAGAAAAGTCATCATTCAATAGTATGGTTCATAGACTTGTTAACCTGCCGCTTTCGAAGGGTGATTTTAACAAAGAAAAAAAGATTAATTATGCAAACAGCCTCAAAAAATGAACACAGACAACTTAATTTAAAATTTGACAATTCAATTAGATAAACGCTATTCAAAATAGCGGTTTCAGAAGTTTATCCTCTTACTAAAGAAAAGTCAAAATTTTGTGTTTCAACATATTTGGGGACACTTAGTTTAAAATTAAAATCACTTTTAACAAGCTACAGTATTAATATTTCCTTTCGGGCCACTAACAATATTGTTCACATAATCAAAAATCATAAAAGAAAAATTAATAGAAATCAAATGTGTGGGGTATACAAAATTAAAAGTGCTAGTTCTGAAAAACTTTATATGGAAAGAATATTGAGAAATTTCCAAATTAGATTATCAAAACATAAACGTAGTTTCGAAAAACAGGAAGATTCCCATTGTACCAACCACTTATTAGAGGAGAGTAATATATTTAGTTCAGAGTTTGAAATATTAAATAGTAAATTGATAATGATTGAAAAATAAATCTTATGTTTTTCGATGTTCAAACATTTCAACTTCCCTGTATTTGTTCTTAGAAATCTTAGTTTTATATTATTTGTATCTTTTCGTACATTTTGTTGGTATACTTGACTTAAGAAAATGATTTTCTGTGTCCATTTCCAGGTATACGGTTCTTTCTTTTGTTGAATATCATTTGTATTCTATGGTGTTCATTCCAAGTTAGTCATAGAGCATACCTGGTATGTTCTCTGAGAATAGCTATTGAGTTTGAAAAATTACTCGTAGTGTTAATTCAGCATTTGATGAAGAAGTAGTACTTCGAAACGTCGTCATGCGTATTTGTATTAAATTGTGAGAAAATTCTGAATATTCTTTCTTTATAGATATAAATATCGACCTCATCAATCATCAATACTCACAATATAATTTTTCGAGACTTGACAACCCTTAAATTGACTATAGTATTTCATTGGTTGAAATATTGCTGAGCCTCTAGCGAGATGCCTGAAAATATTGTTTGATTTTTCAATTAGTCGAAGTGGCTCGTCGGCGAATTAAATCTCACTGATGGCAAAGTTTCTCAGTTTCGTTCTAACTTGAAAACGCACGATATTATTTTTCAATTTATTTTCCTTATGATATACAATTCGGTGATCCATCAAATGTTGAATAATTCTGAGTTTGGCGACGCAACTTTCCTTCGAGCATGATATAAGTTAAATTGTTTCATCTAATTATACGAAACAAATCCTTCAGCAAGCGTGACGTGAAAAATCATTCTCAGTTTTGGCTGGTTTAAAACAGATAGGTAATCTTCATCTCCTGAAGTTAATTTGCATGTTATTTAGGATCTTTTCGCTATTCAGTCATTTTCTGAAATGATTTTTCGATATGTTTCGCTGAATGTTTTTCAAGTTTTTCACTTATGACTTTATTACTTCTGAATTATAATTTTACAGGTTTTTTATTCATTGTTATAGAAAATTAAAAATTATTCTTAAGAAAGCCTGTTATTGCTAAAAACTTTATATATACGTATATATATATATATATATATATATATATATATATATATATATATATATATATATATATATTTTTTTGAAGGTTTTTAGCAATCACAGGCTTTTTTTGATATGAGAAAGTTTATTTTTGTTGACGTTTCGTTGTTATATTACAACTTTGTCAAAACTCATGAATAAAAACCATCAGTACCATAATACCATCTCATTTATCACTTGAATTTTGCTAGGTTAATTTAGTATTACGCTCAATTATCACTTTCCTCGCAAGTTAGCTATAGGGTGTACACTTAATTAACATAAAGAGTTCGAATGAATGAATGCTATATCAGTGCATGCATATAGTTATGACATAGCCAGCTCTGCTACGATATTCTTGGATTAATTCGAAAACTTCTCGAAAGAATGAGTTTATACTCTTATATTCTATATTTACAAAGTGTGACGAGGGCGCGATGATGAGGGAAAAATTGGATCCTGCTAACTAATAATAATAATAATAATAATCTTTTTTCATATTCATATACACTTTATAGTACAAATTCTAAATTTTAACAGAAATTTGCATATAATTAAGAGAATAAGTTAACATGATTCTCCTGGTTGTATCAACTAGATATGAACAAAGACAAGAAAAATTTTTGTTAACCCTCAAAAAGGTATAATACCTGTGGTGAAAAATTTCTTTTTCTTTAATACAGTAAATGTTGTTTTGTTTATTATTATTCATACAGTAAATATTATTTTGTACATTTCAATCTTAATCTCTACAATTATCTGACACATTCAACTATATACCTAATCTTCCATTTATCAAAGTATTTCAGTAGACCATCCCCACCTGAGATATCCATTTCTTTAAGGCTTTCTTAATTTTCACGTTATTGACCATCTCTTTCAAGTACATAGGCAATTTGTTGAAGATTCTAGGCGCTAAATAGATTGAAGAACGTTGACCTATTGATTTTTTTAACTTAGGAACCTCCAGAGAAAGGTGACTATATCTGGTATTCAAACCATGCTCAATTCGTTTGGAATCACTTATAGTTCTTGAACGTTTGTTTCATTAACGTATAGCAATACAACTGATTCAGGTGCTACATTTCAGCTAACTCAAACAATTGATTCGTTGGGTAGAGCATGTTCTTTTTGTACATTACTTTAAGTAACCACTTCTGTTGTATTTTTAGTTTGTTCAAAGTAGTTGAATATGCGCATCCCCAAGCAATTATTCGATATCGCATTTGTGACTCAGCAAGGACCTGATATATCATTTTCAAGTGAGTGCTCCCAATTATACAGGCCAGATATTTGAATCTAGGAATGAATCCTCTGAGCTTCACCATCAACTTATTAATATGTGCATCCCATTTCAATCGGGAATCAAGAATGACACCCAAATATTTGGACTCGTAAGAACAATTAATTTCAAAATGTTTGCCATCGGTGTCTGTAATTCTTAGGATATCCGCAGCAGGTAAAGTTCTACTGTTTATTGCAAATGGCATATATTTCGTTTTTTCGTAATTAATAGTGAGAAGATGTTGATCTAACCAGTGCAAAGTTGATCTAACCGAGCAAGTACTAAACTTGGTTCTCAACGTTTGCATTTTTATTTCATCATATCTTCATTCTCATTTCAGTTTATTAGTAACAGTGTTAACTATCCGTAAAAGTGTATAAGAACGAGAATCTAATGTTTATATCTTCCTCCTATAGCGAAGTGTTTTAATTAACACTAAGAGCACATAACACATTAACACTGAACTTAAGGAAATGTTAATGTTAATGTACTCTCTTCATTTCTCTCGAAATGTTATATGAACTCGTGAAATGATAAATTAATGAAATGTTCATTTCATTTTCTCTGAAAATTTTGATTGAATTCTCTCTGTCTTTGTGTGTTTCAGCTGTACCTATGATACAAGATTTGAATTCATTTGAGCTTGATATTTCCACATCGATTCTTGAGTTTTTTTTCAATTGGGTAGTTCATTTATTATAATCTGAATTGTAGTTGTATTGTTATTTGTGTTTATATAAATAATACAAAGGAAAATCTTTCCGATTGAATTGTAATTACTTCATTCGCTTCATACTGCCGATTTGCCTAATAAGGTTTATTCCTAGGTTCATTCATTCGCAGATGTCACACATATTGCGCACAAATTTGATGCTGCAAATGTTATAGGACTGCGAATGAAAGACTGCGGAAAGATTTTGGAACGCTTCCTCGGAGTGATATCCATCTTTGTACAAGACAAAACAGCACGTCTCAAAATTGAAACCACCAACTGTCGCACCGGTAGGCTCACAACTGAATTGCTTGCAAGGTAAAACCGGTCAGAATGTAAATGATGGTCAAGGTCGAACCATCACGTCACCTCAGGTAGTAAACAAGCAGGAATGAGGGTGTTTGGGCCACCCTGGTACTCACATACTTACTACAGTAACACAAACGAAGAAAAGAAATGTTTTTCCAATTAATTCGAACACCATAGTAGCATGGCGCGTTTTGTGGTTACAAACGATTTTTTCGTATGCTAACAGAATAGTACTCTGTTAGTATTCCCTCAACATCATGCTATGATATCCTCATTTTTATTGATTTTAAGGGTTTTACTTGTACCCAAAAGTATGAATCAGATGTTTCACATTAAGAGATCAGCTATTTTCACATAACCATCCATTAATTGCAGAATGGTCTCTATTGATCCTTTCTGCCTTATTCTCAATATCTTTGCCACATATATAGAGCATAGTATCATCAGCAAATAAACGTATAAAAGTTTTTTTCACATGTATTATAGCGGCTGTAACATCTATATTTTCTCTTGTTTTATAGCGGTTCCTTAATTGTCCCATATTTCGATAAACGTTTAGTATAAATTGTTAATTAGTTTCATACTTTTATACATAACTACCTTAGTTTTCCCTCCGGAATACCAGGTTTTCCATTCAATTCTTGAAACACACAAGTAATAAGAAGATATTCCTAAATTCAATGGACGATGAATCTACTCTGTGATAGTTCATATTTAAATGAGAGGTAATAATAAAAACTGGCGAAACTAGTCGAATAAAGAATTGTCCAGTCAGTGATTTTTAGACAAGTTTTTATTATTACCTCTCATTTAGAAGATATTCCGTACTCTGGAATCTAATAAAATTGAATAGGAGGAGACTAGAATTTCATGATGGATTCCGTAAGCATCTCTTCGAATACACATTCAAATTCGCCAGTGGCGTTTAATGGTCACAAAGTTGCCAAGTAATTAAAGGGCATAACGAGGAAACTTGAGATTGCGGTAGAACTCTATTACCTAATGGAATATCATCATGTAAGTACCGTGATATGTATACAACCTTTTTATTCCAATAGCGACTCTTGGCAAACAGTATTAACATTATAAACTCTAGACTATAAGCATTCGCCCTCAATTTTATGTTACGAATGTAATGAATGGAATTAGGTGGAAACAATTTAAAATTCAGTCATTTCAGTCTTCAACAATCGATGAAATATAAGAACAATATTGATTGAGGAAGGTAAATATGATATATCCTCATTTTTATCGGTTTTAAGGGTTCAACGTTCAACCCAAAACTATTAGTTAGATTTTGGCACTTTAAGAGATAACTTATTGTTACATAACCATTAATTAATTGCAGAATGGTCTCTATTGATCCCTTATGTCATATTCTTAATATTTTTGCCACATATATAGAGCACAGTATCATTAGCGAATAAACGTATGAGAGACAATATCTTTTATATATAAGGAGAACAACAACGGACCTAAGACAGTTCCTTGAAGTACGCCTACATCCACTTTCGTGCTATTCGACAGCATGCCATTAACTTTTTGTGTTAGCGAATCTAAGTGAGATCCCAACCAATCATTTACTACTGCCTCAAAGCTAAGTTTATTCTATTTTTTCAATAATAATGATGTACACATCGTTTCAAAAGTTCTCTTATAATCCAATAATACTACTATAACCATTTCTCCTTTATTTATAGCACTATACCATTCCTCACGTATGCTCAATATTGCTCTCTAACAAAAGCAATTTCTTCTGAATCCTGATTGAAACTCACAAATGAAAGAAAATTTTTCACATAATTCTAATACCTGGTTTTTTACTACTAATTTTTAAATTTTCCCATAAGGTGATTATAAATTTATAGGTCTAAATTGCTCTATTTTAACAATATTGCATATTTTTGGCACAGGTATTTAATGAGCATTTCCAATCTTTTGGATGTGTCATTGCCATGTGTCAGTGATGTGTTAACTAAATCTAAAAATCTATTCACAGAAATGTGAAAAGCATCCTTCAGTATCTTGACTGTTTTTTTCTGTTCGTAACTACCTGTATTTTTCAATCTTCTTACGATACTTTTCAAATAATTCATATTTACCTTCTCAAAATTACGCATTTTCTCCATTTTTACAGTTGAACAATGAAACTACATATCGACAGTCGTTACACATTCAACTATATATAGTTGAATGTAATAAATATATATAAATTTTATTCATTTCAAAAAAGATCACTTTGCTTTCTTTCCATTCTTGTCCACTTTACTGAGAAATTGTTCGTTTAACTGGGCAGAAAATGGACTTTAATGCGGTTCGCAACCTTCTCATTGATACAGATTGAGCTGAACAAACCAGCTACGTGACTACTATTCATTTTCATTTGCAGCATGTATTTTACTGCAGCTAATGGCATTCTCGAAAGGATTGAGCCATTATCTTGAAATATTATCAACGTAGTACCCATTTTCTAGTGAATATAGCTTCGAATTACAGCCATCAGCGCTCTTTAGTTCAACAGTTATGGGTTTTGCTTTCATTCATTCTAGTTCGTATTTATTGTACCAATTTGTCTTTAAATTCAGAAACGGGTTTTTGATAGCAGCAATTGGAACGATGTTCAATTTGAAATTGGCCGAGGCCAATTGCGAAAGGTCACTCGAATTAGTTGATGTTGAAGTGCTTAATGTATGCTTATCGATACCCACAAAATTTCTCATATTACATCCAGTTATGATATTTCCTACTTCAATCTCTTGGATAATTTGAACTTGACTTGAACATAACTCATTGTTTTATCAGCTATTATTCAACATTTATTTCATATTAAACATCACAAAAATCACATTATTGTACTCGATGATAATTCAAAAATAAATTTTCAAATTCCGAAAAAAAAATTCACTGGTTAACTGTTCTGATTTCATTATGACCATTGGAAAGAAATAATGAAAAATTAAATAACATAAACAACATAAATTAACAACAACAATGAATTCTTACTCAATATCACCTAACTCAATGTGACAATGGCTGTTATCAAATTCAATTCAAGTTATGAGCTACCTTGCTGAAGTTTTGCTCTGATCTTCTTATGTTGAAATGTTCGGTCATATAGTGCCCCTGCTTCAATTTCAATTTCTCCCAAAAAATCGATGAAGATTTCAATTTGAGATGTTTTTCCATATCTCTATGAATTCTTCATTCAATTTTTGTCCATATATCTGTTGAATATAAACTCAAATTCAAACACTTGAACTTATGACTCACACTTTATTGACTACATAGTATGACGCGTTTCGTCGTTACAAACGACTTCTTCAGATGCTAACAGAATAATAATAAAGAAGTCGTTTGTAACAACGAAACGCGTCATTCTATGTAGTCAATAAAGTATAAATCATGAGTTCAAGTGTTTGAATTTAAATTTATATTCAATTATAATGGATTTACATCAAGTAAACGCCAAAACTATTGAAAAAACAACATATCTGTTTCTAGTCTTCTTTTCTCAATTCGAAAATTTCATATATTACTATCCTTTTCTCTTATAAGTCAACCATGCTGATTATTGTCGACAACATTATTTAAATGCGATTGCACCTCTGAAGTTTTTGCCCCCAAGAATAAATTTCCACATTATTCAAAAAAGATGGTGATTCTATTGAAAGTAGAAAAAGCTTTAACTAAATAATTTGGTACGCATAAAACGTGATAACTGAGATTGAATTCTCGCTCAACTCTTGGTGAAACATAATTGAATATTGAATTAAACACTTGGCATAATGTTTCACGATTACATTTAACAATAAAATTAAATAGTCAACATGTTTCGTTTTTTTTAGTCTTCAATTTAATTTAATATAAGTAATAATATCAAATATTACCTATTAATTGATATCGATGGCTATTGTAAATCTTGCCAATAAACAATAATTTCTTTATATTTGGATATTACTAATACTTCATTTTCACAGCTCTATCACCCAGTTTTGATCACTTTAGAAAATAGCACTCCAAAATTTTCACCATAGGAATTGTTACCTTGTAAATTTGGCAAACGTTCGTTATGCTTTTGTTGATATGTATGTGATTGAAAATATCAGGTATTTGTGAAAAATTCAAAATTCACTGTAGAATTCAAAGATTAATGTGTAATATAGAAGATAAAAACTATAATCATTAATAATATTAATCAAAAAACATTAAATTATCAAATGGCGCCATCTATGAATGAGTTCCCAAAATAAAAAAGTGTCAATTGTGCACACTGATGAAAATTCGGGTTATGTGTATTTCAAACGGAGAATTGAAGCTTGGAATTATATTGCAATTAAAGCTAGGAGTGTTATTTTGCTTATCGATCCACTTGTTGCATAAAAGCTGCACTGGTTTTATTTCATGATGCACCTCAAAACAAAGTATACATCAAATGCAGTATTGCACAATTCACAGTCTACAAAAACTTTCCACAATTTTACGTGAAATCTGACATAAAATTCTGGCCACCCTTCAATTTATGCCCAATAAAGAATAAGCATAAAAGTGGTCATAACATTCTAAAGGATATTCATGAGGACCAACATTGAAAATTTACGGTCATGCTCTGAACACAAAGCGAATGTATCAATATTAACTCTGAATTATCTCGATATAAAGGACCTCTATTCTTTTCGAAATGCCTGCTTGGATGAAATATTACTTCCGAATGAATGGAAGTGCTCATGGTAGTTAATTGTTGAACTAAATCAACATTGATGCAGAAAATCTGGCTTGAATTTAGCTTAATGGAAACTCTACGGCGATATTCCTGAAAGAATTTCGAATTGCTAAAATAACTTTACAAGTACTGAATCTATCGTCGTTTTGTTTGCGACGTTATTTATCGGATTTAGAGTTATTACCAGTTATAAACTTCGGAATGAGATTGTAATGTTGTGGTAATATATCAGAAAAGAGAATTAAAGATGATGGCACATGTATAAATTTTCCTCGATCCCGATTCAAAATAAAAAGGTAAACCTGTAATAAAAGAAAGAAACGATGAAATTGCTACACAAGTTTGACAAATATTGTCTGATACAACTGACTAAAGAAGTTAAAATTTAACTACTATTTATAGTTTCATAGAGAATTATGGTTGATTTTCACTAAAATCTTCCTTCTTCATATCACCCCATTATATTATAACGTAAATCTTTAGAATATAATTCTTATTTCATTATTTTATTCCACTTATTTTGATATAAGGTCAATTATTTTTGTTAATAAAACATAAGTTATATACTTCAGATTATATCTGAATCAACTGAAAAGTTACTATGTGGTACCTTTACTTTTCTCCATTGATGATTTACTTCAAATATTGAACTCCGTTTATAAACGGAAGAATGACTCCAAATTGGAGTTTGAATATTGAAAAATTCTAATTAAAACACTTGATTTTGTTCGCTCACTTCACTGAATATATCAACATCTCTACATATGTTTCGCCTGGTTAGCCAATCAAGCGTAAAAACAATATTTATTATTAGAGGTATATTGTTATTACTCTTGATAATGGTCTAACCACCCGAAATATATGTAAAGTTAATATATGTGAAACTTAAGCCAAGTAATAAGCGGAACCTCCGTTTCATTTATCAGATATTGAAAATCTTGAAACTGACATAGCTAATGTCTTCAGTATAAAATAAGAATTTGTAGATGTTCTAGCATAGTTAACACATTTCTAATTAGTATGGTATAACGAGATACAAGGAATTTCTATTGAACGTATTGAAAATAGGAAAAAAAAAACAAAAACTTTGCATCTGTAGAGCCTTCCGTAGTGGAATATTATTGAGTTTGACCAAGATCGTTTACAAGAGGACGGATTAAGAATAATGTACTTTAAGTCGCACTCATAATACTGAACGCTTAACCAGGTGAGCAATTTGAGGATGCGATTATGCCATTTTATTTTAAATAGTTACTCTGTAGTGGCATCTAACTATTTCAGTTTCAAACACCCTGGATTTTCATCTATTTAAAGTACATAGATTCTGTGTTTTTTAAAATCAATTATTGCTAAAATTGAATAATTGTACATGTTTTCATCGGCTTTATGAGCTGAGTTTTCTTGCATGAACTTTCACAACGATGAAGGTATCAGCAATAACTAAAGTGATATTACTATCATTTTGAAATAACTGAGGTTTCCGTAAAAAAATATAATAAAGAGAAAAAGAGAGACCAAGTACCTTCCTCTGAGGCACTCCTTGCTCACAATGAAATTTTCTCTTTGACGTCACCTGCTTCGTTGAAATCAATTGAAAGATTGAGATTGAGGTTAATAAAAGAGAGTTACCTATTTGTGATATGATATCAATATGCTTCAAAGTAATTTATCCATGTTCCAACAGTTTTCACAAATAAGAAAAGCTTGGGAACACTGAACTTACATATAACAAAAATATCAATTTTAAATAACATCAGTTTTCTTTCTTGCGGTACTTCATTCTAGATGACTCTTGTAAGTAACTTTATTCAACACAGGTAATACACTTTACAAGAGAGAAATCTCATATAAAAACAGCTAACAACATATTTCAGCCTCAAATAAAAAAACTCTTCTGAATTTACTGATAACATATCTGAAATGATTTTCAAAACTCAAACTTTCATCGATAATAACACCTGAATAATTAATCTCGCTGACTTGTTTCAACGATACATTATTAAATTCGATTCGTATATCACACTTTAACCTATATAATTTTGCTTCGTTTTCCACAATAATACATTTAGATATATTAGTTTCATAGACAGTCTTTTATCACACAAACAATTTCACAATTATTTACATACTCAATCACATTTTTATAAATAAACAAGACATCCCAAAACTGTTCCTTGTGGAACTCCAAATAACTAATTGTTGGTTTGGACAGATAGTTTCCGTATTTAACTGAATCATTAATGAAAATACTAAAATCTGTATCATATAATTAGTATTTTTTTGGCGGCAGCAAAGTATAAGAATCACATAGATTCATACAAATGAATCATATTCATAAGACCGCGAACAACGAAATCTATAGCTTTCTATAATATTCGATAGTGTTGGCGTTTACTTGATGTAAGTGCTTTATAATTGAAGATAAACTTAAATTCAAACACTTGAACTTATTAGACTACAGGCCCATGTCCAAAAATGGATGGGTCATATGAACCACCAGGTGACGTATATAGGACGATATAAGAGCATTAAATAATAATATTCAGCACTATACTGTCACTTGTAAGCTGTCCAACTGAGTGCTGGTGAGAATTCAGAAGAGCAGGTAGGAGTGAGTAAATTTTCGTCATATATTTTTGCACGGCATTTTTACCATCGATAGATCCATGAAAAATAACAAGAAAGCGCGAAGTGCCGTAAAAGAATGGTGCGCCACAAAATCGATAAATTTCTTTAATTTTCTGACAATTTTCAGGGTGAATTTGGACATTTCATTCTGTACGGCATCAGTTCATACTGTTTCAATACAACTTTCAATACATTATTCCGCAACACCGTACAAAAATCATGTAACAATGATTTTTGTACGGCGGAATCACCTCCCGGACCACGGAAAAGGAGGGAAGTTGCAACCCTCGAGTTTTTTTTTGCTCTTATATCATCCTATATTCGTCACCTGGTGGTTCATATGACTCATCCATTTTTGCACATGGGCCTGTAGTCTATATGCTTGACACTTCATTTATTGACTACATAGCATGACGCGCTTCGTCGTTACAAACGACTTCCTCAGATGCTAACAAAATAATTACGAGTGCTATTCTGGTTAGCATCTGAAGAAGTCGTTTGTAACGACGAAACACGCCATGCTATGTAGTCAATAAAGTGTAAATTCAAAAGGCACTATTGAAACAAGTTTTTCTCAGAAAACGGTGTGACATGTTTCACAATACTCTGCTCATCAATTTTTTTGTGTACTCATATACATACCCTCTAAACATATACTATAGACGTAAATCGATTGGCTCCATAAGGTACTTCATCTTTCAGTCCGTCTAATGAAACTACTGCTTCCAGTTTTGTTTGCATAATGTGGAATATCGCCATAGGTTCGGTTTATCGTCATTGAAGTCGTAATTGAATCGAACGAAATACGTTGATAGTTATGTAACGATACCGTTCGACATGTTACAAGTTTCAACATACGATCGCAATCAGAAACTAATCAAAGTTGATTGAATGGACCTGAAGCAGTTTGTAATAGGGCGATTTTAACATGGTAGAATTGAACGACGAGTTTTGATAAGTTTGCCAGATGTCAATTAATAATCGCTATTCGCAATCACATAATATAGGTATACGAAAGTTTAGTTCATATTTGGAAGTTACAATTCGTATACATATAACTCCGATGATGGCTGTATTTTGTTCTGTGAATATATGGTAAGCTGATACAGTTAATTTTCGATGACTTTGATGTTTAATCTATTTGATATTGATAATATCTACATATTGCTCTATTGAAGGGTGAATAAGGTCTAGCTACTTATATTCCCACATAAACCTCTTGTTAATCGAATGATAGATTTCATTGAATATGACTACAATAAATTGATTACAATAATTTCATAATGTTAATATTGATAATTCGAGGAGCTTTGCAAATTGAAAATTTAGAGAATATTTTCAAGCTTTGTCAAACGTCAACGAAAAACTTTATTTTCGTTGACGTTTCGTTGTATAGCACAACTTTGTCAAAACTAATGAAAAAGTGAATTTTATGAATTACTATAGATATCAAGATGTCAAACTTATTTTTCAGGAAAATCGAATTAGTTTTTTTGTATTTTCACATATAAAAACTCATGGTATTTCAGAGGTTTCCTCATGGTGAAGAAGACTAAAACTTCCGAAGCGATTGCTAAGCCAGAAATATTCCTCTGATACTAAAAATCAATATGTGAAAATACAAAAAAACTAATTTGATTTTTCTGAAAAATAATGATCTTCCGGGCTGATTGGCCGTGGTCAACTGGAACTCCTCCTCTTCCAAAAGTTACTCTAGTTGCTCATCAGTCGCTCCAGAGTCGTTGCCCAGTACACAACTACGTCGAAGCACTCGCCGCCACTGAAGATGTCTCCCGCAGTTAGAGACGAAACGTCTGGAAGAGGAGGAGTTCCAGTTGACCACGGCTAATCAGCCCTGAAGATCATACCACCATGTTTCTGAAAAATAAGTTTGACATTTTGAAATAATTATTCATAAAATTCAATTATTCCTTAGTTTTGACAAAGTTGTGATATACAACGAAACATCAACAAAAATAAAGTTTTTCATATCAAAAGAAGCCTGTTATTGCTAAAAATCCAAAATGAACTATCTTAAACAGGAAATAAATCAATTGAATATATATATATAAGAAAATGAAAACTAGAACATTCATTTGAAAAATTGAAATCAATCAAGAGAATTTTAGTAGTAATTTTATTCTACGGGTATAGAATATATGTGAAATTTCGATGCTTGGTGTGTCTGTAATCTGAGAGAGGTGTTTTCTACTGATTTCTATAGATGGAATTGTAGAGTATTCATTACTCTACGATCTTCCACTTGAAGTCACAAGAAGATGCTTGGAGGTTGAAATCGTTGCCTCACTTCGATGGACGTGGTGCGACTGACGAGTTCCTTGCAGAACGAAACATATATGTCTCGCACTTCCATCAGGTGTGGCATCGATTTCAATATTTCTCTAACATTTATCCCTTGAAGGATAATGGAGATATCACATCGTACACGTTCACATATCTAGCTCTACTATAACATTCTCTTGATTGATTTCAATTTTTCAAATGAATGTTCTAGTGTTCATTTTCTTAAATATTTCATTCATTCATCATAAGCACAAATAATTTCATTTCATTTATATATATATATATATATATATATATATATATATATATATATATATATATATATATATATCTCACCAGATCTTGTTCTATTTTCGCCGAAATGTTCTACTCTTGCATCAAAGGATTTATAATTCTCAAACCTCATAATTCCCGAACTGATTATTTCTTTGCCGAAATCACCTCAAAGTTTCTATTCATATCCTGAAACACAAAAGTATCGTGTTGATTTCTGCTTAAATTTTACCAGTGATCATTTCCTGGCAGTTTGCTCGCTTCCTGCAAAGAAATGACGCAGATATGAAACTTGAACGAATTTAATCCTAAGAATATCAGAGCGCGACGAACTGAAACTTTCTCCCTGTCGGAAATCCCGAATATAATGAAATTAAATTGCCGCAACCGAGATTCAGAATCAGTTCATTAGGCAGAGATGAATGATGAAAGGAGTCCAATCAGAAGGATATACAGGAAACCCCGAGAAATGTTAATGGTGTTCAGAGACTTGGACGATTCTGGATGTTGAGTTGGAATATGGTTGAAAAATTAGGGTATCTTGCGCGATTTATTTAATCTGATTTTTTACCTTTAACTTGGAAGGAAAAATGTTCGTTTTGAAGTCAAATCACTTTGTTACATCTATGTTTCGTAGAAAATTGAATAAATTTACGATAGATTCATTGTTTTTGGAACGATTTCAGAAAATACTGTTACCAATTCTTGCGTTCGGAATAATTCCATTGATTAATTAGTTTTATTATTTTTATTGTATTTCAATATTAGAGTGTGAAAATAGAGAATCATTTCATCTTAGTTCAGAAGAAACAATAATAATTATAATAATAATGTTATGATTTTCCTACAGGTAAAAACACCCAGTTACAGGAAATATTAAATTATATATATATATATATATATATATATATATATATATATATATATATATATATATATATATATATATATATATATATATAATCCAAAAAGGTTTATACAGGTATGAGAATAGAAAAAAGAAACTTTCGGTATTAATCTGCAATTTTGCGACAGCCGTTTACATATGTTTCGAGCTATTGACTCTAGTCATAACGGCAATGCAATGTCAGTACAAGTTTTAGATGCTCGAACCTGGAACAAAAAAACCAAACAAAACATTTTGTTTTGTAATTTCAATTAACTGCCGCTGAACTGCGCGTTTCTGACGAGAGCCAATAGCTCGAAATATATGTAAATGGCTGTCACAAAATTGCTGGTTAATACCGTATATTTCTTTTATATTATTATTACTACGATTGTTCCCCATGAGGAGAGCGACTGAACTTGAATTTGCAATTATTAGGACTTTTGCTTCATCTTTTTTGCCTCTCAAAAACGTTTCTTCATCTCTGAATGCTCTTTCTTCCGTTCATCTGTCTATTTTACTCCAGGTTGACGATTTGACTTTTGCTCAAACTTCACATGTGCGTTTTTACAGCGATCTTCGAGATTTTTATATTGATCTCTTGTAGATCCTTTTGGACTTCTTTCAGCCACTCTGTTCCGCATTTACTCATTACAATTATATCGCGTAGTTTCTTCGGTATTCTGGACTGTTTCATTCTGTAGACATGTGCATTGAACTTTGCTAGTCGTTTTCTGATTTTAAATTTAATTGAACTCTTGGCTTAATGTTTCACGATTTATTTAACTATATGAGTTAAACAGTTATCAGACATCATACTGACATCCCATCTACCTTGCCTCCATGACCTTCAAATCTTGGTGGAAACGCTTCTCCTGTTCATCACTCACAGCACCAAGATTTTCTGGAAAGTTAGCAAGATTGCTATGTGAGAAATATATTTTGCTACTCATGTTACAGCCAAGCTTTATAAAGCTTTCTAAAAGTTGTTGAACAATTTTGACGTAATTCTGGGCTCGTGTGTTTCCCAGAAAGTCTTTGACAATACTTTTGAATGCCAACCGAGCATTCTTTTCAAGTTTGGTCTTCATTTCAATAGAAATATATGAATGACAAACTTTTATTTGAGTTTCTTGTCAACTCCAGACACTGTAAAGGAACTCTACTAATTCAGAAAACTTGATGAACGAACTTAGAAAACTCGCCAGTTGACGTTTTTTTTTTACAACTGTAGAAAAAAACTTGACGTGATAGAAAAAAACTGATTAAAGTTGGAATCGGCATGTCAATTTACATCTAAAACAGCCTAAAAATCGAAAGCAATAGAAATTATGTTACAAATTGTGCCCCAGTGTTATCCTGCCCGCACGGGTAGTAATAACTTTACTATAACTCAACTCTTATTTAATGACATTATAATATTTCCCAATTTTCCCAAGTACTAAATATTTGAACAGCACTGAAATATGATCAGCGAAGTAGAAAAAAGTATACTTGTTTTTCCTCGACATCATACTCAGCTACGTCAATTTCCCAAAGTACCATAGACATTCAATTTCCCGACAAAAAATAGGGAAATGAAATTGATCGCTGAAGATACTGAGAGGAGCGTTCTTTTCGTCGAATTTCCTGAAGTTCGGAGTCTGTATTGAATCAACGGATGTGGATAATCGCAACAGGATTGAAGTGAGCTACTCCGAATTGATGAGTCTACATTGCGAACACGAAAAGTGAATCACAGAGTGCCGAGGCAAGAGATCAGTATTTTCTGGCTAAAATGTTTATACTTAACGAATATACATTATTCCTAGATAGTTGGTTCTCAGCATGGTAGCTTGTTCGTCGTTTTGAAGTGATGAGATAAATTGATGACTAATCTTCTGCTTCGATTGAACATTTCACTGTATGAGTTTCATGTAATTTACGGAAATATTCGTAATGTGAAGAATATGAAACAGATTACTCTAAATACATTTCGAAAAGAGCTGTGCCTTAACTTACTTATGTTAACTGATAGTTATCTCTATTGTAGAGAAAACAAATGTTCTTCTTATGAATGATAGGAGTTTGACGAATCATTCTTTCACTCCTCCAAAATAATGAAATTAACATAACATTTGAGAATCGTATATCATAGTAGGCAGAGCTACACTTAATCCTAGATAAAAGTAATGATTGAATCTAATAAGTATAAACTCAGTAAACCTAAGTAATTAATTCATCATAAAACTGAAAAAAGAATACATATATTGCACAAATATTAACACATAAAAATATATGGTGAGCATGTTCATATTAAAGACTTTGCCTTGAAGTGATCCAAATACTCGCTGACAGAATAAAAGCAGAATCTCAGAAGATATTTCTTGTTGTTTATTTTGAATTTATTGAAAGAACGCTCTTCGAAATTGGAAGATAAGATCTTGTATAAATTATAATCAATCGATTTTTTTTTTGACTTACTTAGACGATAATTAGTTGTTTGGATATTATTAATGCCTCTTGTATTGTAGTTATGTAGATCAGACTGTTTGATCAAGATTTCTACATCCCTATGTATTTCTAAAAGAACGTTATATATCCACAATGTAGGAAACGGCATTTTTTCATATATTATAAATAATGGTGTGCATGAATCGAAGTAATTCAACGCCTGCCATTACTCGAATTGTCTTTTTTTGCAACGTGAAAACTACCAAGGCATTGGCAGAATTTCCCCACAGAAGAACGCCATAACTCAAAAATTAATGGAATAGAGAGAACTATGTAATTCTTAATGTGGTAAGGCTCGTTATCGTTCTCATTCGTCTAAGTAAAAATAGAGTACCAAAAAGCTTTCCTTTCAGTTGTTCAATATGGTCATTCCAAGTAAGTTTGCTATCTAGTGTTACATCAAGCAGCTTTGCAGTACTTTTTCCGCAGTATTATCATAGTAATTACATGAAATTAGACTATATTTTGAGTTTTTCATCATTCAGTTTGAGTTTGTTGGCAGTGAAGCACAATCGAGATATGGTATTTAAATACATGGTTTTTATCTCCAAGCCTAAACGATTGCTATCAGAGTAAACAAAAGTGGTATCATCTACGAATAATACCGTTTTAAGTGGAGCCATAAAATTGGGTGAGTCATTTACATATATAATGAATAATACTTGCCCCAGAACTGATCCTCGCGGGACTACATGTCTTACCAGCTTAAATTCAGACAGACAATTTTCATACCAGACAGCCTGGTGCCTATCAGTTTGATAGAAGACATCAGATCACAAATCAGTGGGTTTGAAAGGAGAACCAACTCCATAGAAGGCAGAATTAATTTTAACAACAAACAGAGTTATGGCTATTGTTTTTTGTAGGACGAGATGCAAATTAAACGACCTCATTCAGAGAAGAAAATATTTTTGTTTATCACGATAACGCACCAGCACATTCGTCGATTGTTGCCATGTCCAAAATCCACGAATTGAAGTTTGAATTGATGCCACATCCTCCCTACTCTCTAAATTTGGCCTTCAGCGACTATTACCAGTTTCCCAACCTTAAAAAATGGTTTGGCGGTTATATATTCGAGAGCAATGAATAAGTTATCGAAACTATAAATCAGTATTTTGAGTAGCTTGACGAATCTCCGTTTGAAACTGGTATAAAATTAGAACACCGTTATGAGAAATCTATCAGTGTTTCTGCAGATTGTGTTGAAAAATTAGGCAAAAAAAAAACAGAACGATATCATAAAAAAAGCAAAACTGGTCAATTGATTCACCACGGGCACAGAGGCTGTCGGTTCGTACAGGATTGTTATGTCGGTGAAAATCCGTTATTAGGCAATACGTGCTCTTCATAATGATGAGCATTAATGGCACCAAACAAGCCGTAGCGAAATGATGCGACATCGTGTTTGATTCAATAAAATGATATTATCTGGGATGAGCATCGACTCGTATATATTTAGATTAAAAAGCCAAGGTATAATAAACAGCTGTGGAGCCTCGATTCTAGAAATTTAACAGTCGCTTTTGATGATCACATCATTTCGTTTAGTTTCGACACTGCGGAATAAAATGCAGGCCATATGGGCCATATTGTTCAATGTAAATGGGAAATAGCCCATCTCATCTCCATTTTACTAATAACTTACTAGATATGTTGCCATGCAAAATTTTTTCAATGATATTTGGATTTTAGTTTTTCATTTTATGTCATTACAGATATAAAAAATAGAAAATAATTGATAATATATATATATATATATATATATATATATATATATATATATATATATATATATATATATATATATATATATATATATATATATATCAATAAAACGAAATCCCGTTGCACTAAAATATAGCCGAAATTAAAAACATTCATTGAACGACAATATGTTGGGCTTATTCATATTATTGAAGTTCTGTTATTGTCTCAAATTCTGTAACCTCTTCTCACATCTGGTAATTAGGAAGCGGAAAATATTTTTCATTCAGAAATTATATAGAAAACGAATGTTATACTTATTATTAAACCTCGAATATTAGATTCTTCTAATTATCTAGCAACTAATCTGGACTTAGTGGATTCTATTGATATCAAGTCTGCAATAAAGCAGATTTTTCAATTTCTCAATGAAGTTACAAATCTAAACTTTCCATACAACGTACACGTTGATATGAGAGGAAAAAGAGTGAGTGATAGGAAATCAAGAAAGTGAAGAAGAAGCAATGGAATACTATACGCCCAGTTGAACTATAGCATTTTATAGTATATGATATATATAATTATGTTTTCGATTTCCGAATCAGTTTTCTACTGGTCGGCATTTAATCGACATCTGACAAGCAAGACGCAGATTGAGGCTTTGTCAGCAACGAACCCTTTTACATAGATTTCCAGGAATCGAAAAAATTGCACCCTACTTTAGTTATCCACTGGTCGGCACTTAATCATCATCTGACAAGGAGGACGCAGACTGAGGCCTTGTCAGCAACGAACCATTTTAGACCTATTTCCAGGAATCGGAAGAATTGCACCCTACTTCAGTTGTCCACTGGTCGACAATTAATCAACGTCTGACAAGGAGTAGGCAGATTGAGGCTTTGTCAGCAACGAACCCTTTTACACCGATTTCCAGGAATCAAGGGAATAGCACCCTACTTTATTTGTCCATTGGTCGGCAATTAATCAACATCTGACAAGGAGTTGGAAGATTGAGGCCTTGTCAGCATCGAACACTTTTACACCGATTTCCACGAATCAGAAGAATTGCACCCTACTTCAGTTGTCCACTCGTCATCAATTAATTGACATCTGACAAGGTGTAGGCAGATTGAGGCCTCGTCAGCAACGAACCCTTTCAGTCCGATTTCCAAGAATCGGAAGAATTGCACCCTACTTTTAGGTTGTCCACTGGTCGGCAAGTAATCAACATCTGACAAGGTGTAGGCAGATTGAGTCCTTATTAGCACCAAGCCCTTTCATTTTCATTTCGATTTTCAAGAACCCTTTCATACCGAATCCAGAAAATAGCAATTCATATTTCTATGCACTAGGTATATTAAATAATTTGCATATCCTGCATCATACGATATATGTATCTAACAATTTCACACAAAAATTTTTACCAGAAGTCGATCGAGATTATCAATGTTCAAGTTCAAAAGAACTAGCACAATGTCCTTATTTTTCTCCCTTAAGCTCTACCTACTTCACAATCGGCAAACTCGCACCATTTAAATAGCCATTGTAAATAAGGAAAAAAGCGACCAACTGTTGTAGTCCCCGGCAGTTCCACTTCCGCACTCACAACGCTTTTCCGATTTATCACTATCCATATCGAATTTAAGTCTGCATAAGTTTCGGGAACTGATGCAATAAGTAACACCGGTCCTAGTTTCCGAATGCCAGACATATTCACGATTTCCTCCCAAGTTTCTATCTATTATGGTGGTTTATATTATCGAAAAGTTCCTCGCATTGCCCTAGAGCGTAAACTTTTCCGAATCAATAAGTATTCTCCACAAGTTGTAGCGTAACAGTCTGGTCCCTGCTATTATCGGCGCGGAAGCTCGTGCTGGAGATTCTGGGACGGGCTCTGAAAAGAAAAAGTTCGGCATAGCTTCCGCAGACTTTTTTTCCATTCGACGAAATTAATTACACTCTGCATTTCGGCGGAGATTCTTGAGAAAATGTTTTTTGATATATCACCATCTAGAATCGATTCTCTCGAAGTGGAATTTGCTATGGAATTATCTTTCGTTTCTCTGCTTTATTCTTTCAGAGTCCATTAAAATAAATTAATTTCCAGAATTATAAACGGTTGCAATAGAGTAGGAATTAATGTGAGAATACTGAAGTTTATGCTGTTTCATGTTTCATTTTTAACGATTTATAAGCTGAAATTTCCTTGCTTCAAACATTTCATATTATTTTCAGAAACCACAGATTATGTAAACAAAATGAGCAAAATTGAATTCCTGATATCAATTTATACTCAAGTGGCTTGAGTTACACTCAATATTCTATAAATTTATGTCATAAATATGGAAATAAATTCGACTAATGCCTACGAAAATTATGCAATGAAATCGATCATAATACAATCATTTCTCATCAAGAGGTGAGCGAGAATTCAATTTCAGTTCATAAAATAGATGTGTGTGTCGGACACTAACACATTATAGAATACAAACTGACCCGGCAAACGTTGTTATGCCATGTAAATAATTTCTAGAGAATTTCTTTTTTAGAAAAAAAATGAACGATGAGGTCATATAAAAATAACAGAACACCAAACATAATTTTTTTAAATTTATAATAATTTATTTTAAGTAATAATTATTTATATCATTAATTCTTCGCATAATATTGATCTCTTAATTCTACGGCGTGAACAATTTTTTTGTTCACGTCGTAGTTTTGTTAGCCCGTCTTTAGCTAATACAAACTTGATGGTTTACCAACTAAGAGAGCATGCAACGTTTAATTTTCTGTGTGAAAAACATGGTGTGGTCAAATTTAAGCCACAAACAGACATTGTTTGGCCTTGGGATTCATTAATATTCGTTGTAAATTCCAATTTATTCGGAAATTGAATACGCTTAAATTGAATTGCCACATCTCTGGGCATAATAGGTATTCGCATTAATATATTTTCACCAGAATTTTCGCAAAAAAATTCTGTAGAAGTTATAGCTCTAATGAATAAACACAAAAACAATTTCCCAATTTGAATAAAAATCTAACTTTCACCGAATTCGTTTTCCGCCAATCTCAACAATATTTTCATTATAAATGAAAAAGAATAATTTTTGATTTCATAACATCATAAAAATAATTTATACTTGCAACCCAATAGCCGTTGTTTGCAGGACATTGTCCAAACAAATGCCAATCCAAATGACTTTTACGGCATTATCAAGAATGATTCTTGATAATGCCGTAAAAGGCAAAACTAGTCGAATAAAGAATTGTTCAGTCAGTGATTTTTAGACTAGTATTTATTAGCACCTCTCATTATAATATTTCAATTTATTCTAATTTAATTATGAAATTGATTAACATTCATTCATTAATTGAAGAGAAAAAAATTGAAATTCGTCCATTAAAATTAATTCAATTTCGAAGCATAAGCCATGTTTTTCAGATCGCAGGAAGGAAGCGGCTCGAATGAAAATATTTTGGGAACCGAAATCATCCAGTTGTTCATCAATGAACACCAAATTATCGGATTTTAATTCATTACTTGCAAAATGAGAGAGCTCAAAAAATTTTGATGAAAAACCATCCAAATTTAATTGGAATTCGTTTCAACTATTGTGGTGGCACATTACATGAAGCGAACTGTGCTGCGAATGATTTGTTTAAGTTCAACTGAAAAATCAGAAAGCAATTATAAATTAATTTTCATATTACGATGATAAGAAGGAATTAATTGAATTGTGTTTCCATACAACTAAATATCACCTTCTGAACATCGCCTTGTGTAGAATGAAATATAAATCAGTCTTTACATAAAAGCTCCAGCAAATATTGATGTGAAGAAAAGGTTATCCAAGTTTTGAAATCAATATACGAAATAAATGACAAGGAGATTCCGCTTATTTCTTGGTGATGCATTATGAAAAAACATAAAAATTAAAATTAACACACTTGGCTTAAGTTTCACTAATTATAACTCTACATATGTTTCAGGTGGTTAACCCATTATCAAGAGTATACAATGAATGTAACATTGTAATCTCTTCATAATGGGTCAACATTTATAACCAGAACCAGAAACATTTGTAGAGTTTTTTGAATATATTCAGTGAAACTTAAGCCAAGTGTGAATTTTTATTCATTGTTTTCAATATTCGAAATTTGAAATTCAATTTTCGTTCTCTTCAAATGAAAAGTTTTTTTCATCTCATAACTTAAAACAAAATTACGTCAAAAAACGAAATGAATGAATTTTTAGTTGCTTACTAGCGCATTCGCCATTTTGTGTTTCCCGGTCAAACTTCAATATAATTGAAATTATTATTTTCATTTTATTAGCAACATAATTATGTTTTGACAAAATTTTGACAATTAAATTGTTTTCGCATTGCTTAATCAGCATACTCTGTAGTTATCATATTTCAAAACAAATGAGCCTTTCATTTTAGACCTCAAATTCAATTTAAACGAAACGACATTGACAGATTTCGATAGTTCCCGTTAATGATCAGGATTAAAATTCATGGAGATTTTGCATTAGTTATTCATCCCTATAAAATAAATAGAATTTCAGTGTGATCGTTTTCCATTTACATCACTAATGAGAATAACAAATCTTGAATACATATATCTTCTATTTTCGTGCTAATATTATTCGACTAAAATATCATTTCCCACTGTTTTGACACATTTTGAGGTAGGACTAGATATATTAGAATATATTTGTATAAATTATAAATCCAGAAAACAACAAACAAGTTGGCGCTATAATATATTATCAATAAATAATGTGGTGAAATAGAGCTTGGCATTTCTATTCTTTCTGTTAATAATTAAAGCTTTCTTCGATAATTTATTCTACAGTAGTACTTTTTCTATAGGTGATGATATTTTCTGGAGTTTATTCTGGTCTGGAAAATTACATTTCAATTTCGAGTTCGTTATTTATTTGTGATAATTTTGTATCAGGTTAAAAAAACTGGGCAAATTATGCATTCCCATTGCAAATTGTTTCGACGTGAAGGAGAAGATCTTGAATCTAATTTTATCTTTCAACTATTGTCTATAGTCATCTAATATTGCCACATAGCATGGTGTACCTCCTTCATAACAGCCAATAAGGGTGGTTTTCTGATATCAAGTTGTTTTACGACCAACGGAGGAGATATTATTTTTTAATATTACCACATATATCAGCATAAATGGGTCTGATATTACCCTAAAGTACAAATTGATGGCCCGATTCAAGGCTTGTTAACATCTGGAAATTCTACGAGCAGCTCGGACTTTATTCCCATGGTCGTATTAGGTTCGTATCAAACGACCTGTCCTTTCGTAAATGATTGTCCATTACAAAAATTTGAAATAGTAAAACGACTTTCAATCATAACTATAATATTAACTTCAATTAAAAATAGTCAATTAATTTTAGTATATATCCAAGTCGTTATTATATTATTAATTTTGTTTTATTATTTATTATAAGGTTTATATTCAGCTTAAATCTATATTTAGATAATTTCAATCAAGAAAATAACAACTTATATTAGTTGTTATTATACAGAAAATGTATAAGATAACAATTTTTGGATAATGTTAAACACTAAATCACAAGAAGCCTTATTCATAATTGCATAGAGATTTCTGAAAAAATTATTTTGTTCAAATATCTCAATTAATATTCAAATTTCTTTGAGAAGAATCAATTCAAAATTGACCAAATGATGTTAATATGTTACTAAGGACGGACGTAAGAGCATGCATGATACACATGAACTTGCACATAGCCATGTGTTAATATTAAGGGTAACTTCTTATATTATTGTTGTTTGCATTTTTCCGTTCAACACTCGATAAGTTGACTAATTGACTGTTTAAAAAACCTTTCGTGGCCTATACTTATCTCACTTTCTCTATATTACAGCGTCCACTGCGTTGATTGTGAGCAGAGAAACGAAATATATTGAAATATATGAAAACGAAACAAATTGAACAAGTTTTTACAATCAGACATTGAACACGATGAAAAGTTCAATTAAATACTACGATTAAAATGGTTACACAAAAACAAAAAAACTTCTCATAATAACTTTGAATTTATATACAATGTAAGAATGATATGCACGATGAAGAAATTTATATTCCTGCTGAGCTATTTTTCTTTACTTCTTATTAAATTTTACAAGAAATATGTTCGAATATAAACTTTATTACGTTAAATAAATTACGTTAAAAAACGAAATAAATGAATTCTTTGAGTTGGTTACTAGCGCATTCGCCATTTTGTGTTTACCGGTCAAACTTCAATAATTGAAACTATTATTTTCATTTTATTAGCAACATAATTATGTTTTAACGAGGTTTTGACAACGAAATTGTTTCCACATTGCTCAATCAACGTACTTTGTAGTTAATGAGATTTAATTCTCGCTTAACTCTTGGTGAAACATAATTGAATATTAAAACAATTAAATTATTTTCGATTTATTTAACATTCGAGCGTTGAATCAGACTGAAAATCTTTAGTCTTGAAAATTGTAGTTGACTATCATTGTTATTTGAAACATTAAACAAGAGTTTAATTTATTTTAATAGTACTTTGTAGTTATCATATTCCAAAACAAATAAGCCTTTCATTTTAGAGCTCAAATTACTCTGTAAACATCTGAAGAAGTCGTTTGAAACGACGAAACGCGTCATGCTATGTAGTGAATAAGTGTAAATCATAAGTTCAAGTGTTTGAATTTAAATTTATATTCAACTATAATGGATTAACATCAAGTAAACGCCAACACTATCCAATTAGAAATATGTTATTCGCTAAAGTGTACTAGAATCTATTCTGTAGTATAATTAATACTTATTATATATATTTATACTTAAAATTCAAGGTGATTGTTCTTTTCTGGTTTATCCAAAATTTACCTGAATTGTAAAAAATGTAAAATTGAAAATATTCAATTCATTTATGAATTAAACAGAATTCAAATTAAACAAAAATTTAAGTACTACAGCTGATTATTTTGTGCACCAAATATCAATATGGGTTTAATCGAAACAAACCCAGTTTTTCAATCTAAGCATCCGTTTATTGTTGAAAAAATGATTAAATAAATTCGCTCTACTGCAAAATCGAAACCCATTTCTGAATCATTTTTGTTACAATTTTATTCAGAAACCGAATGAGATTTATCCTCGTTCTGCTCGTCAAATAGATTAGAAAACACTGTATTTATTTCGAAATTCATACCTCGTATGTTGAAAGACCTTGATATTTCAATTAAATATAAGATAAAATTCAAACACTTGAACTTTTAATTTGAACTTTTAAATGTGAATACAGTTTCACATATAATAAAAGCAATTCTAATTATACTAATAAAAATAACATCTATTAAGAAACATTCCTTACATTGTAAAATTATATTTATTCAATTCATACAATAATTACAAATGAGCAGAATGCAAACAAGAGGATTGAATTCAGTTTTCTGTCTGATCTTTCATCAGCCCTCGGGCAAAAATGATGATTCAAGTTTACGTTTAAAAATTACCTTAGAAATATTAGACAATTTCATAGGGTGAGGGTCCACATCGTAGTAAAAAAATGAACAAACATATAATACAAAAAATTGATTCATACTTTATTGCCTACATTCGAATCATCGAACTACTCTGCCACACTATAGTATGCCTTTGTTAACATCAATGATTTAACTCTCTTCTTAAACAAATGAGCATTCAGTAATTTTAAATTTGACGGTAAATGGTTAACTGATAATAGACTGAGTGCTCAAATTTAGCGGTTTTATGCATAGGAATAAGTAGCAGATCACTGTTCCTTGTTGATAGTCATGAATACTATTCATTTGAATAAACCTATCGTCATTTTCTTTAACATATAATGAGCATCTATAAATATATAAACAAGATATGGTGAGTATGTAATTATTGATGAAGATAAGTTTACAAGATGTTAAGATGTTACTGTTTTATTAGCATCTGAAGAAGTCATTTATAACGACTAAACGCGTCATTCTATTCAATAAAAGTGTAAATGAAAAGTTCAAGTGTAGGAATTTCATCTTATATTCAATTAAAAAGGATATACATCAAGTAAACGTCAATACCATTCATTTCGTGATATTTTAGCTACAATCTGCTTCTAATTTGACTCAAGTAAAAGTAATTTGATTCATTAGACGAAGACTTCATTAAATTATAATATACAGGTAATTTGAAAGTTCAAATAGTCTGCGTGTCTAAAACCTGACTATATCAAATTAACACCTTAATTGTTATGTTGATTTATTCTATCATGATCTCTTGATCAATTCATTGAATGTTTGATCAATTCCATTCATTTGCTCTTTTTAAACAACTATACGTGACGTATGACATCATATTTAATTGAAATTTCTATTGCTTTTGTCAAAGCATAGCAAATTAATAAGCTATCGCATTACTTGATCAAATACTGCAGATAAAATCGACATGCGACATTTATAATAGTCACGATTACATTTTATGTGAAAAGACTCTGCCTGAATGCATCATCACTTCATTTGTATGAATGTTGACTTTTTTTGCAAATCTCTGTTGCTCCACCGTAACATTGGTCACTTAATTTCTTCACAATTTATTATATGTAATCTATGTTTTCCATTTACTGGTGCTAAGATAGTTATTTTCGTATCAGAAATTGTGATATCTGATTTCCAACTTCCTATGAAATCAAGTATATTCATTATATTGAATTTTCTGTAAAAAGTGTTCACTCAACATTCTATGCTCATTTTAAAATTCAAAAGATCTTATAGATGATCGGGTCACCAGTGAGCGGTAATTGGTTCGTTTAGTAAAATTGAACGTCGTCTACGGCCTTCTCTTCGCGACAAAGAGAAAGAGGCCGTAGTGCTATTGGATCTCCCGCAAATTGTGATAGAACTGTCTTCCCTAACAATTATATTTGAATATAAACTTGAATTCAAACACTTGAACTTATGATTTACACTTTATTGACTACATAGCATGACGCGTTTCGTCGTTACAAACGACTTCTTCAGATGCTTACAGAATAATAACCATAGATTTATACTTTTTTTTAATGGTTTTTAGTTTTTAGCTTTTTTTTGTTGTTTTTTACCACATAATTACAGAAAAGTAATAGTCAATCAGATTTTTGGGAAATAGTGGAAATGAATCGGTTTAAAAATTCTGGAAATGGCTCAATGAACAAATAGAATTAAACAATTCACCTTTGTTAAACCCTTTCAGGTAATAGAAATTATATTTCAGAATGGAATATCTTAGGTAAATCCCGAAGTCATAGAATCCCAAATTCCCTGATATTTATACCTGTGTTTTTCAAAATGTGTTATTATTCTGTTAGCATCTGAAGAATTCGTTTGTAACGACGAAAAGCGTCATGCTGTGTGGTCAATAAAGTGTAAATCATGAGTTCAAGTGTTTGAATTTAAGTTTATATTCAATTATAATGGATTGACATCAAGTAAACGCCAACACTGTTAAATGACATTTATATCCTTTTGAAACTTCTAGCAGTTCTTCATGTTTCTGTTGCCAGCGTGAAGAGATCTTTTTCCAGTCTGAAAAGACTTAACACTTTCGTAAGAAACGGCAACAGGGATTTTATTGTAGATGACCAGAAAGTTATTGATGAATTCCCAAGTACACTAGAAACTTCGACGTTGTTCTGTTATCTGTGTAAATAATGTTAACCTCAATAAGTCTTAACAATATATAATTGTGTGGCCTGTTTTTTTTCCTTCATTTGTTTCTACTTTGTTTCGTCGTTTTCTTGGTCTTGGTTTTCACCAGTATTGTTACCCCCCTCCTTGAAGAATATTTATATATATATATATATATATATATATATATATATATATATATATATATATATATATATATAATTTTTCGAGCAAAGTTCTATGCACATGTCTACAGAATGAAACAGTCCAGAATACCGAAAAAAGTACTCAATATAATTATGAATAGTAAATGCGGAACAGAGTGGCTAAAAGAGGTCCAAAAGGATCTACAACAGATCAATAGAAAAAATCTTGAAGATCGCACTGAATGTCGCTATAAAATCGCACATGTAAAGTTTGAGCAAAAATTAAATCGTCAACCTGGAGTGAAGTGGACAGATGAACGGAAGAAAGAGCATTCAGAGAGGATGAAGCGTTTTGGGGCATTCATCTTATTGCAAAAAAGATGAAGCAAAATTCCTAATGATTGCGAATTCAAGTTCAGTCGCTGTCCTCATGGGGAACAATCGAAATAATAATAATAATATATAATTTTTCGTTCATGTTCAAACTGATCTAGTGTTACCAAAATGTTTAGATGATTATCGAGAATTTCATCATCGAGTTGCCTGATGACTTCAGACTATCAGGAATTGAGACACGTAATTTGTATCAATAAACTGAATATCTGATGCTTCGATGATTGGAATACCTTGATATTTTCGCTGCAAATTCAACCTGGGCTACCACGATTGGAAATACACCCGTTATTTTCCAATGTTGTTTGTGAATAATAATCAAAAGATTCAATATTAGTCCATGCCATTACGATGAAATATGAATCGTTTTATTCCTATCTGTAGTTCTTTGTACGAGATCGCTAATTATGCTCATGAGTAGTATCCACTCCTATTAAAGATAGGGGTTATATGAATACGGCTGACCTACTTGAAAACAATGTGATAATATTTGAAATTTAAATTTTAGCAGAGTACTCTTCTCTTTGAATTGAAAATCCATGTATGACGAAAAATTTATGCTACATATTACCCTTTTTGGTACAACGAATAGATAATACTTACGTGTATTTTTAATTAGATTTTGATGATTTATGAGCTTGGGATGAAAGTGACTCTTCTATTTCCTCCTGTAGTACACTTAATTAATACACTTGTAATAAAAAAGTACGAGGGTAGAATGAAACTTTTTCGGCCTGACCATGAAAAAATATATAACACTTTTTTTTTGGTTTATTTTTCAATATAATCCCCATCAACACTGATTTTTTCCCATAACAGCGTTCTAATTTAGTTACACCGGTTTCAAACCCAGATTCGTCAAGCTACTCATTTTTTTAGATTAAGAAATAGGTGATAGTAGCTGGGGGCTAAGTCTTGAGAGTAGGGAGATTTTCGACATGACAACAATTGACCAATGCGCTGGTGCGTCATCGTGATGAAGCAAATTCTTTTTTCGCCAAATGAGTTAGTTTAATTTGCACCTCGTCCTTCAAACGTTGCAATAAGTCTGCATTGTATTGACCACTGATAGTCCCACCCTTTTTTGCATCCCAAAAAACAGTAGCCATAACCTTGTTTACCGATAAACTTGTTTTGGCCTTCTTTGGGGTTGGTTTCCCCTTTTCAGCCAACTGTTTTTGATGTTATTTATTTTCAAGGGTGTAATGGTGAATCCAAGTCTCATTAATAGTTATAAATCGACGCAACAATTCGTTTGGATTGTGCCTATACACCGCCAAATTTTCGATAAAAATGTTTTTTCGAATCAGTTTTTGGTAGAACGTTAGCAAACGCTACACCCATCTTGAACATAGCTTTTCCATGCTCTAATGGTTGTGCAAAATATTTCGCAACGTTCAACTGACATCCTACAGGTCTCAGCTATTTCATGCACTCTCAATCTACGACCTTTCAATACTATTTGATGGATTGTCTCAATATTTCTGAAGTTGTGACCTCAACGCGCCTGAGCGAGGCTCGTCAAAGGTGCTCGCATGACCCATTTTGAATTCAGTCTACTGGTGTTGAATTCATTTCTTCTTTCAATTATTTTGGTGTAAAACCTTCAAATAGAAGTATTTAATGACAGCACGTTTCTCCATTTCTACTGTAGGACGCCGCTCCAAAAGTAGACCTAGTGGTGCCATCTCTTGGTCAGGCCGGAAACTTTTGACTTCATCCTCGTACAACTGTACATCATTAATTCAATAAATAAAATGCATTCAGCTTAATGTTCTACTATATTCGACAATCTGTTCTCGAACTGTTTAAGGGATATGTCCTATCATTAATGATTTTGAATATACTCATTATTTTTTTATACGACCTGGCTCACAAAATAAAATATCAATATCTTCAATGTTCATTCTCATTTTGTTACGAATGCATATAAGTTAGGCTTATTTATGTGAAAATTAAGTTTGGGAAATAATTCTTGAACATCTGAAAGTGGGTTTACGTTTAGAAAGTAGGTTTTTAAAGTAGCAATATTCTGCAAAATAGCTCTCAAATCATCCAATTGTTTCAAAATAATCGTTTCCATCATTATTTTTACTGTAAATTTCCGTGAGCAAAGACTGACGAAGGCTGTTTGAAAAGTTCTGAATGAATATATAGCAATATTAAAGGCTAATTTACGATAATCTTCCTTTTATATATACCGTATAATATAATACCGACCAACGTTGTGATGAGGACACAAAAAGATATGATGCTGTTGTTTCTTAATATGAGATTCAGCAAATGACTGTATCTATTCCCACATATTCCGGCAGCAAACCCACCAACATTCACCTGTTAAAATAATTTTCTTTTAATCAAGCTCCTTTTTCAGTTATTCAGGACCGAGCAAGACTCTTTCGTATTCTAAAACATTCCCGTTGGAAAATGCGGTAATATCGTCGTCTGTAACCGGTTTTATCGCGGGATGTAAATATGGCCAAGGGTTAATTGAAAATTTTCCATCAATTTTCCACTTCGCCGTCGTAACCGTCGAGTTCGTAGTTTTCCATTTAATCCCGCAGACTTCAATTCCAGCGAACTTCAGATTAAACTCCGTGAGTTCACTTTCTTAGGTCCCTGAAACTTCTGAAAGCTATGCCTGTAACTTTCACAACACAAGAAATCTTTTCCTACCAGAACATGCTTTATAATTATTCAGTTGATTTGGGCTGTTTCTCGGACATTTCTATACGATCCATGTTGGATTTTAACTGAGCCATCGTGGTTTTGGTTAAACTTCCTGAGAATTTGCAAGAGAACCCCAACTGTTGCTTACATTCAGTAGAACTTCTCTGTTATATCGAATAATATCAATGGAAAAAATCAAATAACTGACAAATGTCCATAAATTTATCAAGTTTGGAGTAATACAGTTACAATTCATGAAAAAAATTAAACTCAATGATTTTCTCTTTGCAATAAATATTTCAAAAGAAGATAGTTTTTTCGACCAACTCTCTGCTTTTCAGAGCATTTCAAGTTTATCAGAAAGCAATAGCAAAGTATGAGTTATAATGAAATGAAAAATGAAAACCGTTAAACAGAAAATATCATCACAAAACTGCGATTACCTCAAGCTGAGTTAGTTTATAGTAAGATGTTCAATTTCTGGTTGTAATGCGGAAGAAACATATGACTTCAAAGATCGAAAAATTGAAAATACATATTCATTGGTAGGAAAACAACAGAGATGAAGTTCGTCGTATATCCTCTGTGTATGATAGTAACATTAAAGGTTTAGAGCTTTTTATAAAGCACATTCACTAATGAATATTACGGATATTTATATATCAATGCGGTCTCTGGAGATGGTAGAATATGGAAGTGGTAGAATATAAAACATCTATATCCCTGGAGGTGGCAGAGGTGGATATTTCCAAATTATCAGAGCTTTAACAGTGGGAAGTGGTTAAGGTCAAACTGGTCATTGAGAAGATTGAAATTATGAGAATCTTGAATTTCATTCATTTTGATACCTTTTTTATCGCAGTAATGAAGAATTACTGGTTCAAAATAGGATGAGATGTTATATACTATCGACTCTAGATATTCCCTACAAGCTGATTGCCCGGTTTTGAGATGTTCTTCAAGCCTAGTTTCAAATTCTTCCGGTCTGTCCTATATATGATGACTTACATTTCTCACAATACATTCTATAAATTCCTGACCTCTTCATTGGATCGAGTTGGGACGATTTGTTATCAACAATTATTATCCAATCTTCTATGACTCGAAAGAGCTATATTCAAATTATTACTTTTGAAGAATTTATTGATCTTCGAAGAGGGGACGTGTGTATAAGGCATTTTGACATACCTTAATCCATTTTTATCATTCGTGAAACGGTTAATATTTCGTGTTTCGAATTGTACTCGTATATCAGATTTCGAATAGTACTGTCTTCAGATAAACTTATCGACTTAGGCGTGCCACAAGGCAGTATCTTGGGAACATTGCTTTTTGTCATTTTTATTAATGACCTCCCTAATATTTTCTTTTTCTGGTTCTATCAGGTCTTTGTTGTTTGCGGAAGATGCAGACATTATCATCTCTGCATTGAACATTGTGAATGGTATAATGGAATTTAAGGATGCCATGGATAGAGTAAACGAATGGTGTATAAAAATCAGCTTATACTTAATAATGATAAGACCCAATGTATTATTTTTAAGACTAATAGAGCAAACCGTAACTATACAGAAAGCATAACCTATTCTAATGCTGAAGTACCAATCAGTGAAACTGTTAAATTTCTGGGAATTTATATATACAGTTTCATGAAATATCTCAGCCATGTCGGAGAAATTAATAATAAATTGAAATTGGTTATTTAGGCAATGAGGGTGCTTAGAGATCAGGTCCGATATAGCTGTATTAAAAACGGTGTATTATGCTATGTTCCAGTCAATATTGAGTTATGGAATCATTTTTTGGGGAACCAGATCGAGGTCTCGTCAGATTATGAGAACACAAAAGTTAGCCTTGAGATCTATATTCCAACTAGGTTTCAGGGCATCGTGTCGAGGATATTTCAGGAGGAATGACATTTTAACAGTTTATGGATCGTTCATCTATAAAATCTTGATACATAAAATCTTATGCATGAAAACAAGCATTATTTCGGTAGACATTCAAATGTTAACAACATTCAAATGCATTTATTTTTCCGATTGATTCTCTGTCTCTAACTGAAAAAGGCCGGAGTATATGGGCATTTAACAGTTTACCATTAAACATACAAAAGTTGTATTGTCATTCATCTTTCGAGAAGTCACTTTATCGTTTTCTTGTACAGCTTGAGCCATACAATATTGAAGAAATCTATGGTTCATGTAGTCAATATTTGAAATTTTTTTTCCTTTTCTTGTTTTGTTGTGGAATGACCGGTTTTCCCTTCTACTCTGTATAGGAAAATCAATAAATTATTATCATTATTATTATCCAAATTCTGGTTAATATCAGTCACTTCAAACTGTTCACGGTGTTCGTTGACTCGTTTAAGAATGTTTCTCAATTTCAATTCTGTGATACAGTCACATCTCGATAGTTTCAATTTTTTTCATCACATCGTTCTGAATGTTTGAAGGAAGAGTGGGTTTTAGCCGACTTTTAGACGAACACATCTCCATTTTCTTCTGACCATTAACACTTCCGTCTAGTTATCAACACCCATTACATTAAGATCTTTTGCTCTGTTATCTCGCCACCATACCATGAAGAAGCACTGACCAAACAGAGTGCTCAATCGTTCTTACCATATGGTCAAAGTCAGAGCAAGTATATACTCTGCTGAATCTCAGGAATTTCGGTCGGCCTTGTTTGATACATTTTTTCCTTGTCTTTGTGTTTTATAGCCCTCATCGAAAAATCAAAAACAATAAAATACTTTCATCTTTACGAAATATCAATTGAGAAACATAAGCAGTATTCAATTGTATTCCTTTATCAAAAGGCTTTTGCAATTTCATATCGAAAGCTAGAGACAGTTGTATGAATATTTAATTATATTCTTCAATCACAAACTATGAAAACTCGTTTTCATTTCTCATATTTGTATTCTTTTCAAGGGATGAAAATTTCTGCTAGAGGAGATTGAGTTGATATAAAGCAGGATTTCCATCAACTCAATATTTTTCTTGCAGAATTGAATTTCGAGTGCGAAATTGGGATTGTCGTTTTTCGCGACTTCGTCCGAACCGGTTGGAAGTAATTATGCGGGATGATTTTCCTACAAAGGCTCTCGGAACACAAGTAAATTCAGCCTGCGCCGATAGTGGCTCGGCTCGTATAATTTCCAAAGGTATAATTAAATATAACGGCAGGACGCCCCGATTGTCCACTACAAATCGAAACGATTAGAGCGGAGTGTTCCTTTGTTCGATTTCCCTTTATTGCCTTTATTATTACTTGGAAACTCGTTCAAGTTGACTTTGCTCGAGTTTTTTCAAAGATTCAGACTCAATTTTCCTAGGGTTGTTATGTTTTAATTCTCAATTTTCATTAATCTGTTCACAATTCGTCGAATGCATTTTTTCGAAATTTCTAGTTAGTACTGAAAGTACCAGGAATATGGTGAAACTTAGTATAGTCATTCCATTTGATATTCATTGTAATATAGTTTCGATAATTTTGAATTTTCTAATTCAAATATCTCTGACAGAAAAAAGGGGAAATTCTAGGTCTTTCATGTGAGTAATGTTATGTTATATACGAGGGTGGGGTAAAAAGTTCCGACCTGACCAGGAGATGGCGCCACCATATCTACTTTTGGAGAGGCGTCCTAAAGTACTATTCCTACTGAACATTTATGTAAAGTTACATTACTACAGTAGTTTGAATTTGAGAGCACATTACGAGAGGCGCTTTCCATTTTTTCGTGAAAATGGACTAGTTGGAAAATGTGCTGTTATCAAATATTTCTATTTGGAAGTTTCACACCAAAACAATGAAAGAAATGGATAGAACACTAGGACACTCCTCTTCATCATATTCATCAATTAAACAGTGGGTTTCTGAATTCAAAATGGGTCGTGTGAGCACCTCTGACGAGCCTCGCTCAGGACGGCCTGTTGAGGTCACCACTTCAGATATGATTGAAGAAATCCATCAAATAGTATTGATGGATTTCGATGATGAACGAAAGGCATCGACTTCAATGATCAAAATTAGTAGCGTCTGAATTGATGACGACGTGTCAAGCATTCAGTTTTCGATGTATTCATTTTTTTCTAATGATTCCTAAGATTTCTAATATCTAGTAATCTATAAAAATGCAAAAATACTGACACAAAAATAGTAATTTTTTCAAAACTCAGTATAGATTTTGGAAATTATCAGAAGACTTCTTAGGTATTGAAATTTAAAGCATCAGTAGCCACATCAGAATCAGAAATGCCTAGAAGGCGTACTTGAAAATCGAACGATGTATGCATACATTTTCAACCCACAAATCAATTTTAGAACCAGTAGAATCATTTCAAGAATCAACACATATTTTAAGCTACCATCTATAGATGGTAGACATTTTCTATACCTCGCTTTTTTTTCCTGTATTGACAGTTTTTCAAGACAAATTTGGTTCCGGTTTCAACCTAGTTTCAAGGATGTTGTCATTTTCTGAAACTAGCCTAATTTTAAGCTCATTAGTCCGAAGCGGAATGGAAATTTATTCATGAAATATCTCTTACTGCATTTTTTGTCATTTGATTTTTATATTTGTTACAAATTGACGTTCCGGTTGTTAGTATATCATTGTTTTCGAAGTTCATTCGGTTGGTAAACCTAAGTCCTCTCAAATTTTCCGCCCTTCATGATCCACTTCTGTGTTCACTTATTTACCACTCCACAATTCACGACAAGCACTCTCAAATACCCATTACTCATCAAATAAACTCAGATTGATAATTGTCCGTAAAAACAGCTGGAATCTTCAACTCGCCAACTTTTTTCAACATCGCAGTGAAAAAGCAATAAATTCTCTTCGCTTTTTTCACGAATCTCATAGACATTGCATTCAGTTTCTTTCAACAGATTCGGAAAACGCCCTCGAGTATCAATTAATCATTAAAGTTTGCGTTAATGGTAGTTTTGGCTCTTACGCCAAAAGATATAATAGGTTACTATGGATACTTCCAGAGAACAATAGAAATAACCCCGAAGAGCCGTTCGCTTGGAATACGAATTAAGATGTTTAATAGACGGATAACTACGAAGTGTTTTGGCGATTGTTGTAGAGCGATCTCTATCTTGTTTTGCAAAACGACGCAATACGTTTACACGGCCCACTTGTGTTTGTCTATTATGTTTTCTGTGACGGAGATCTTGTCGAATGCTGTAATATGCGCGATAGTCAGTGAACTGAATTGATGTTTGTGGATTTAATACCTGTCCCAGATGTTCATGTTCTGACTTACAATCAGGTGGCAAGAGAAATTCCTCCTGTGAGACAGCACTGTTGAGCATATGTGGGAGGAATGGTAAATAGCTATGGATAAGGGAGAGCTAGTGATTGTAGTATTTTTGGACTTCGAAGAGCGTTCGAAACTTTATGTAGATTATTGCTGTTGAAAAAATGATGGATCATTTCTTATTTACATTCACGATCTCAAAAAGTTAAGTTCAATGGTGTCCTTTGGACAGCACTGGAGTTGGATTTGGCGTTCCTCAGAATACGGTCAGGGTATAAAGTAATCATGTTTTCATGTAAAAAATGCTCTGTATGATTATTCAAAGATAATAATATGGTTTATGTTAGTGGTAGAAATTTACAAACTGTGAGATAATGGATCAATATAGACCTCAGCGGTCTATTATATTATTATATATGTATAATTTATCAGCAATAAATGAGTGGCTAAGTGATAACTGTTTATAGCTGAATGTAAAAAGTATAAATGTATAATATTGGAAACAAGAAAAATTATGTGGGTAACAAGTAACGAAAACATAACTATCAGAATTGAAAACCAAAACATTGAAAGGAGAAAAGTTGTGAGATATTAATAATATAAATATGGTTTTGCTGCGATGGTGTGTATCCAGAACCAGCTATAAATCATGAGTTACCTACTACAAGATTTAATGTTCCATTACTTCAGGAAATTAAGGTTTTCTGTTGACTGTTCTTCACTTCTTTCCCTCATAAATTTCGGTGTTTTGAGAATAACTTGTAGAAATATGAACATGTTTTATCCACCTCTTGCTCCTACTAATGTTCTGGCTTTTTCACCACTTCGTAAAATTTGTGGTGACTCTGAGCCTTTTCATGACGTCATCGACATATTTTCATGCGTGCCTGGTGATATCAGACGAGCTCTTGTCTGACTGTTTTTTAGTTATAAGTGCTTTAGATATTAGTTTTTCTGTATCTTGTGGGTGTGCTTTAATCAGAGTTATCGTTCACGTGTATTGAATTTACACTATTGGTATTATTTCTAGTTTTATTTTACATACGTTGTGAAGTATATTGTATTTTTCCCACTCAGTAATTGGCCGAAGCTGTTGAGTGGTGTATTTGTAAATAAACACATAATAGTAATAGCAGTAACAATAACACTGACAATAGTGGCATATATTGAGTTGAATTTTAGTTTATCGGCACAAAATTCGCAATGTCGTTCAACACACAAATCAGCGATTTCAACAATCTTAAATATCTAGATCATATTTTACGAAAATTAATGTACCTCCATGTATGCTGCTTGTGCGGCAAAAGGCTGCCGCCTGGGTGTATCCGGGTATTATGGCAAAAGTAAACTGCTTGGGTTGCACCAATGTTCCGCTACACAGATCACACTTGAAGATAGTGGCTGGAGAAAGATTTCAATAAGGTCCAATTTGCTCATAATACACTGAGTATTCAACTGCATCTTTCCAAACAAACCAGTAATCTTTATGGGGGTCACTATAGCCTTAGAACAAAGGACGCCCTCTTCTACGACTGAATCTGTTTCAATTTTCCGCGTTGAAAAAAATGATTTACACTAGCATGTATCGGCCAATTTTCAGCCTTCAAGGCTTTGTCGTATACGGACCATGGAATAGTCACCTTGAAAGATGACATAAATGAATAAATAAATTTATATTTAGGCATAATGATAGATGAGAAATTGAGTATCAATGATCATGACGACTTCATAACTTCTGAAAAAGTGTTATAAATTTTTTTTTAATTTTATAGTTCTGACATCGCTTATAAAATCAATTTCATGAAACGAATTGAAAAAAATCTTACGACATATGTGCAGTTATTGCTCCTCAAGTCAATCATAATGCCACACTTTGAATATTGTCCCATTCTGTTATTTGGATTGAGCAAATAAAAATTTCAGCAGTTGAAAAAAATTTTAAATGTAATAAATATACTGCAATCAAAATCACGTCAAATTTAATTTAATGATACATTGATGATACATGATGCATTGGTGGAAAATTTTGGTGAAAACATCAGTTTAAAATTCCGATTTTTGTAAATCCTGTTGCTCTGAAAAAGACACTTACATAAAGACATCAATTTATCCTCAATATGTATAACGCAAAAACATCTGCCTGTCTCAATTTCACTCACTGTGTAGATAACATTGTATTCGATACTTTTTATATTTTACGTCATATTCTCAATCACTTCAATAAATCAAAGCATCAATAGTTCATGATTTTGAATCAATAAAAGCATAAAAATTTTCAGAACAGTCCAAAGAATAACCCTTCAAAATTTCAAATCCTCCTTACCAAGTTTCTTGAATAATGGTGTTCATATTTTCTAAATTAGTAAAGTTCCTTCACTATGTCTGCAGTTGTCACGAAACTCAAATAAAAGTTAGTCATTCATATATTTCTACCAGAAGTGCGTGATGTTTATTGTAGTCATTATAAAAATGAAATCATAAAGTGAAATTATGGTATTTTATCAAATTGTAGTTTTAACTGAATACACACAAAGCTACCCTGCACGAACAGCCATTTCTGAAGCAACAACACAACTATTAATTGAAATTTATAAGCTTAGCTGTTTATTATCTCAATATTATCTTCTATTTGAGCTTTAGTCTAAAAACAACGATCGCTTTAATTAACCCTTTGAATAAATATTGCGAACCTGCTCGGGTAAACTATGTGATTCATTTCGAATTAAATGAAAGTGAATATTGACGCAACTTTATTTCCGAACTTATTAAAGTTGAAAGTATTGTAAATAAAATTGCAATAGTAGATGATTTTCATTATATTTCGTTAGAAAATAACAAACTTTTTGCAAATATATACAAACGCAACCTAAACTGAAAGTGCAAATACAGTAACAGAGGCATTCACTCATGAAAATGTAAATACATCAAGGGCGTCAACAAATGATAGTTCAAATGCATACAGGGCCATTTCCAAATGAAAGTGTAAATATAGACTGGGGTGTTTTCAAATGAAAATGTTGTTAAAGTTTGGTATCTTCTTCCTCTCAATCGTTCACTCTTGAGAGTGGTCGTGATCGTGTCTCGGTCTTGTGCCACTGCGTCCCATGCAATACGGCGCCACACTATTCTATACTTAGCGGATCTAGAGTTTTCATTGATGCTGGAATGCGTCACGGATTTTATCAGATCTGTCCACCTTTTTGAAAAGCGCCCACGCAGTCTTTTCTGTCGCGCTCTCAACTTTCCCTTGGACCACCAATCGTTGGATAGAGTCTTCGTTTCAGGTTATATGTCGAAGGAATTTGAGGATTCGCAGCTGCACACTCGACGATAACATCTCTTTGATGTTTAACTCCTTCAGAATCGAGACGTTGGTTCGATTTGCAGTCCACGGGATTCTGAGCAAGCGTCTCCAGCACCACATTCCTAATGCATCAATTTTGCGACGATCTTGCATCCTCAATGTCCATGTCTCCGCTCCGTACAAGAAGATTGAAATGACTAGGATTTTCATTAGTCGAATCTTTGTGTTTTAATGATCTGGTATAAGACAGGGTAAAATATTAAAATATCAATACGTGCTTAAATCTACCGTATTAAATCTATCAATTTATTTGGGCCAATATGAAAATATATAACACTGTTTTATACGAGGGTAATATATTTTTCATAAGTATTGGCCCAAACGAATTGATAGATTTAATTACGTAGTATAAAAACAAACCGAGGTCAATCTCTGAATGACCAAAAAACTGAAGAAATATAAAGTCAGATACAAATTGAAAATCAAAAAATCATATAAGTAATATATGTAGAATTTTTGATACCTATACTCAGTTAAACTTTTGAGTCAAGTGTGTTAATTTTTAGTTTATAGTTTTTAATCAAAAAATCATTATTTAAATTATATAGAAGTATTTAATAGTGTTGGCGTTTACTTGAGTAAATCCAATATAATTGAATATAAATTTAAACTCAAACACTTGAACTTATGATTTACACTTTATTGACTACATAGCATGACGCGTTTCGTCGTTACAAACGACTTCTTCAGATGCTTACAGAATAATCGGATTATTCTGTTAGCATCTGAAGAAGTTGTTTGTAACGACGGAACGCGTCATGCTATGTAGTCAATAAAGTGTAAATCATAAGTTCAAGTGTTTGAATTTAAGTTTATATTCAATTATATAGAAGTGGTTTTCAAAATACATGTTTTTAAGCTTCTGCTTTCTGACATTCAGTTTCTATGTATCCTAGTAGCTGTGGAGGTTTTCGGCGTTCCACAGAGCTTAGTAGGGGGTCCTCTGTATTTTCGGATCTTCATGCTTTCTGTTGTCGCTCCTAAGTTGCGGTGAACCTCTATGGGGCTGCTCTTCTGAAGCAATTACTATTTATGGACTTCAAAAACTTGCACCAGAATAATAGGGAATCTTACTATCAATGCCTTATTTATTGTCATCAACTGAATGAAATAAATATTTTAGATCAAATGCAGATTTTCACATATATAAAACAAAAAACAAACAAGACTATTGTTGTCCTGGTTCGGGTCTAAGGGCCGTGGTCGGTTGGAATTTCTTCCTAACGTTTCGCGAGCACGTGTGGTGAGCTTCTTCAGAAGTCGCTTCATTTCATTTCTGAAATTCCACTAGGCGGTATTAATTCATCATTTGATAAAGAAGTAGTACTTCTAAACGTTGTCATGCGTATTTGTATTGAATTATGAGAAAATTCTAAATATTGTTTCATTATGGATATTAATGTTCTCCATGTATCGGCCTCATCAATCATCTATTTATATAATCAACATTTCTTGTGGAATTCAGTCAACTATTCTGTATTATCTTCTCATACTTTTTGCTACAGTAAAATTACAGAATAGAGCCATGCAAACACTTTTAAAGTGCAATAGGTATACCCCTGTTAAAATTATGCTGAACTCTTTGGAACTAATGTGTGTTAAATAAAGAATACTCTTGGCGTCATAGATATTCATATTTAAAATAAAAAATCAGTTGATTCCATGTAATGTAAAAAAAAGTAACATATGTCAGTGATGTGCATGGGTATAACACTAGAAATACTGATAGTTTTTATATCAAAAGTTGTAAGCTTTCTAAATCTAAAAATAGCATATACTATGACAGATTTAAGCCTTTCAATAATTTACCAAGTATATTGAAAACTACACTGGTATTAAGATATTCAAGCGTGATCTAAGAAAGTATATTTTGAATAATAAGATAGGTATGTAATTCAAAATTGACAGTTCAAAATATGTAGCTTTTTGTATAGCTTCAGCTAAATATTATTATTATAACTATTTTTATTATTATACCATACTCTTCAACAATATTAATTAGGACAATGAAATTAGGATTTACTCTTCTGTGCTGTCTCAATCGTGTTTGATTCTTGTGTCTGTTGATTCCCACAACATAATCTACCCTGGAAATGTTATTTGATTTCCATTTCATCGACTTCGATTCTCCATTTCTCTTCAGTGTCCCAAATCCCTCGCGTAAATCTGTGAGGACATCATAAAAATCAAAAAAAATCCATTTGAGTGAGTTGCGGCAAAATTGAACGTTACTCAAGAGATTCACTTCACTCCGCATGTACTGTTGAAAACTTCATATAAAATTTACTGGATATACCTCGAAGACACGAAATGGGCTTGAGAATAGGTTCTTTGAAACTTTTCAGAGCAATAAAATCCCGTGATGGCGTGTAAATAAAGTTCAAATACTTTTCTGTGTGTACATTTTCCGTATTATATATTGATCTTTTCGGTATTTGCGTGGAGAGATCTCTTTGAATGTACGTATATAGAGTAGATACGTATGTATATTAGGATGTCACAGAGTTCGCCAATAAGGGCGAATATTCTTTTTCGATATTTTATACGCATGGCCTTTATATTCTAGAAACGAATATAATTATCAAATATTCATCATTAATAGACATTATTTCCTAAATTTCTCTTCAAAGTTTTTTTTTACAGTCAGGGTACCAGTGTGATTTTTCTGTACGCAACATAGTGAAAGTAATATTCCTCTGGATTTTTCATTTTGGGGGATCCATATTCTTTCAGTTCCTTCAGAATTTTTCGGATAATGGAATATCAGGATTAGCTAATAACGTCTTCAAATACAACTTCCAATACTTATTCGTAGATGTGACGGCCAGTTAAATGTAGCCACCATTAGTACTTACAACTAGTATTCGAAGCAGAGTTGTCACACCAAATAATTTGGGCTTTATCTTCAAAATTACATTCTGTAACCCCATTTCAAACTATTCATACTTTTTTACTTCCAGCAGAATTGTCTAATTTCATCTCCGCGGTCACTTGTACTCTATCAGCATATAAAATTACTGAAATAACTATCTGGAAGTTTTCTTCTTTTCATTTGCGCATGTCAAAGCTGGAAAACGTTTTCCACAACATCCTCGGTGCGAAAAACGAAAAACTCGGACAGATCGCACTGTGCGCTCTCTTGGTTTGGGTGGACAAGTAGTCTTTCAAATCCATTTTTTTGAATCAAGACATAAATTTTTCTAATAGGACGAATTCTAAACAATAAGGAATGCAAATAGATTTACAATCTTGTTCCTCGATATTTCTAAGGCGCGATTTTTTTCTCTTTGTCGTTGGACTTTTCATCCATTTCAGCTTAGTGACCAGGTTTGCCTTTCAGAGTAGTTTGACTCTCTCTGGCGCTCCAAGAATATCCTATTTTCATGTATGTTTATTCATTGAGGGGCATCCTGTTCAATGTCGAGTAAGTTGTTCAAGCTTATAACAAACTTTTGACGACGCTGTTCGAATATGTATTGTGTTTTATACGCATTTCTGTAAATCTTTCAAGACTTGGTATGAGGACAGTATTCTTTTAACCGAATAAGGTAGAGATTTAGTCGGTGAACGGGCCTTCTACCAATAAATACACTCCCAAATAGTTTGATTTGAGCTTTCATCAACACTTAAATTCACTGGACGGACGTTTTAAAACAGAACAGCCATTTCTTCAACCCATTATAGGGTGTCGGGATGGTTATTTCCTGTTTTACATGCGTTTTAATACGCTTAATAATTCGTTTACTGAGAAAACAAGTATATATAATGAAAAGAACTCATACTCTAAAAGGTCACTAATATCAGTTTTGTAAAAGATTTTCTAAACGTCATATTTACTAGTGAATTTCTGTGAAGTACCTTAGTCTTAAATCTTTCACGAGAATATAAGTCAAAATCAAATATTGTTCGGAAACTACAACGGATACGTACAGCCATGGCCCGTTTGATTACTCATTACCTTTAGTTTTGAAAAAACGGACAAGCTTTACTACAATCATTAAACACGATAGCAGAAAATCAGATGATAAACAATATCCCATTATTCAAAAATGTGACTTTTCATAATTTGGTATCGTAAAATAGATATTTTTTACGAACTTAATTAGAGTTTTAGTAAAGTAGAGTAGAGTACTAATTGTAGAATATAATAGGAAACTATTCAGTTTCGCTACATATGTATACAGAAAAATATTGAATTGCCAGTCAGTCAAGTTCTTTTTTCCGCAGCCCACTATTTATAAATTAAAAAATAAAGTAATCTTCAATAGTAATAATAATAATAATAATCCTTATTCAAGGTTCTCGTGATACAGTCATATAGATGAAACAATAGTAGGTATTTTAATTTCAAAATCTATATTGTCAATTTTGTTGCCTAAACAGAGATAATACATTTTCTCACTAAGTCCGTAGCCTGTGGTGAGTATGAAGAGTGTCTATTTATATTCTGCAATATTTAAATACTTACATACATACATATCAAGGTATCTATTTCGAAAAATAGAGAAAAAACTTATCAATATAAAAAGGTGATATACAAATGAGAGGTAATAATAAATACTTGTCTAAAAATCACTGACTGAACAATTCTTTATTCGACTAGTTTCGTTCAGTCAGTGATTTTCAGACAAGTAATTATTATTACCTCTCATGTAAATATAAAGTATCACAGAGTTGATTCATCGTTCATTGAAGTAAGTGATTATATATATTCTAGACAAGCGAATAACAATATCATAAAAATGTGTAACACTATCATATATCGCTTTACGATCATTTCAGCTTTTAAATGTTCAACAGTTGATGAATAATATAACTTTCCTTTGTTTTCATCCAGTTCTTTATGACAGACTTTAATTTTTCAATGTTAACCATAGTTTTTCATTCAAAAGGCAATTCATTATTAATTCTTGGCGTCAAATAGGAGTAGGTACGGAAAAATATGGATATACTGTATTGCAGAATTGATCAAGACTTCCTCTGGTATACACGCTGTATTCAATAAAGTATGTCTATCTTTTTTCGTGAAATTTAGCTATTGAACAAACAGCTGGCATATATCCAGTATGTCAGCTTCCTTATACAGCAAGTAAGTAGGATATCTGATATCTTTCTCATGGAGGATTTTCAGCAGCCATTTTTGTTGAATTTCGAGCTTTTTATCACTGTATCATAACCAGCACTCCACCGTCTTTTACTGTTTTACGTCTTAAATAGTTGAGAGTTCTTTAAATTTGGATATTCCAATCGGAACCAACGTTTTGAAACCTCAACAAATGTTCGAATGGAACAAATGCAGCACTCTGAAATTCAAAATTTTTGCACAAGATTAAGTTCTTCTTTGAGAAGTGGTGATCATGTCTTCCATCATATGAAGGATTTAAGTAAGCTCAGTACGTTTAAAAGACATTCAGAAGACAAACAGAAGAATATGATACATATTCTTTATAATTCGCTATATTCATTACTGCTATTATTTGCAATTCTTAATTTTTATTATCAGCTTTTATTTTATTGGTGTGTTCTGTAATTGGTATCTGGAACTCGGTTAAATAGTTCGGCAATGCTGTATTTCGCCTAAGTTTTCAGAAATAAAGACCTTTTATTAGTGATATTATTGACTCAGATTGAATTCTCGCTCGACTCTTGGTGAAACATTATTGAATATTGAATTAAATTAAACACTTTGTTTAATGTTTTACGATTATATTTAACAATATGAAATAGTCAGAATGAAGATGAGCTCGACCTCGAAAAATGTTGACTATCTGATATTGTTAAATATAAACACTAAGCCAAGTGCTTAATTGAATTTAATTTAATAAGTGATATTTTTATCTGAAAAACTTCTGGAAAGTTTCTTCGATATCTCTAATAAGAAGGAACAAAATATTGAGACTCCGATCTATTCGTCAATTTTTAGTGGACTTTATATTCTGAATTTGATTAGATACAACCTCCATACAACCATGTATGACCATGCGATTCATCAAATTTGTTTTCATTCGAATAATTAAATTATAGGAATGTCCCCATCTCAAATACAACACCCTGTATATAAACAAATTTTTTGACTCTTACATCCTTGTTTTTATAATTATTTCATAATTTGTATGTACAATAACATTGTTTAGCCTTGTCGAATTTGAGTTCTTTTTTCACTCCTTATAAGTTCTAAGGGGTTATATTTCTCTCCTTATCCAAAACTATCAAATCACATGAAATCAATTCCTTATTATCAATACTTTTCAATTGTCATTATCGTTTTCCTTGCTTACTGATAACTTATTCTCGAATCATGTACAGTATGAAAGAGATTGCAAGTTAAACAACTCTTTAAAAACCCCGGAGAATTGAAAGAGCTTTTCGAGCACGTTTCATGCATTTGACATTCGAAATATTTCATCTCCAATGACATATATATCATGTTCGTTGCGTCTACCAACAAGGAATATAAGCAATATAAGCTTAAAGTCGTCAGTACGTCAAAATCTCCAACAAGCATTGAGTTGATTGTAAAGCAGCTTACTTCGGGAAATCCTTCCGTGTTCGTCGCAAATATTTGTTCAATGCACTTTCGAATTACAGAAAGTATTTTAGGATGGGGAAGTGTCAACTTTCATATCAGATTTTCTTTCACGGTGATAAATTATTGGATGTAAGGAATTACAAAAACTTCACTAATCAAAAATGATAATTCACTATTGATGATACATATTGTTATTTCTGTTTCTTCAACTACTATGTCAAATTGGAATATAATTCATTTTCAATTATTAATTGATGAAAATTATTAATTTTCTATGCGTTAAAAAACTTGCTGAGCTGCTATCAATATTGAATTTTTGCTAGCTCCACTCTGAAAGATTACATATGCAAATTTGGTTAAAAATTAATTTTATTAAATATTTTTCGTGAAATAAATTTTATTCAATCCATACAGGAGTAAATGTGGAAGTGTTGCCTATTTTGAGGTGAAAGAAGGAACAATATTTCACTATCATTCGTGATATATGATTGACTCGTTACAATCACCAGATGATAAATATTAAATGAATCATTTTCATTCTTTATATCTGTATTTTTCTGTGATAAGCAAAATCTTCAATATAATTTGTTTGAGTTCATAACAATTTGAGGTGGAGAAAATACAAACAGGTTATCCTGGTCTACAAAATTAGTTGTACAGCAGCTCAGATATTAATTTGAAGCTCGAAAACATTACGTAAAAGATCTCTCACATTGATAGCAAGAAGTTTGACCAAAAACAATACTGGTGCATAGAACAGTATAATATATAGTATAATAACAGTATAAAACAAAAATTCCATCAGGAATGAAACAGGCATGAAACATTGAGAAAATATATCCGTGATTCTTTGAAATCAATAACGGAAGAACAATATTATCTGAACAGGATACATGACAGCGCGTGTCTTCTTAATAATAATGATATTAATCTTCTTATGTTATTCTTAAATATTGATATGACAGTAAATTTGAAAAAGATGTTATTATACTATGGTGATTTTTCATGCTGAAAACGTACGCTGAAGAAAAAAGGAAAACAACCTTTATTGCTGAATTGGAAATAAATCATGTTGGTCATTAAACTAAAGAAGCATTTATTGGATGATCAACTTTTATCAATGCATAAATTCATTGGACAATGAACGAACTCTATGATAGTTCATATTTAAATGAGAGGTAATGAGAAATACTCGTCTAAAAATCGCACTGGATCAAGACTGGATAATGCAGTAAAATGCGAAACTAGTCGAATCAAGAGTTGTTCTGTTTGTGGTTTTTGGACAAGTATTTCTCATTACTTGTCATTTATTAATGAAGTCTAAATTTCTTCTCGAAAATCATAACAACGGTAAAATATCCGAAGAAACTCATTCAGAGTAGGTACTAAGAAAACGAATTTGATAGCACTTTTTCATTTATTTAACATACACTGTTTTACAAGACAGGTCCTTATTACAAAACAGGAAAAACAACAGATACTAAAAAGAAAATTGGCAGTACAAGTTCAAAAGCTTGAATTTTGTACTTTCAAATTTTAAAATTCAATTTTAAAAGAGTTTGTGATATGAAATCTCAACTGATAAAATGAAATATAATTATATGAATAAAAAAAAACTTAAATGCTGACCAATCTTATACATACATATAAAGATAATCACACACATACATATACATTCCCATATTAACACATTTACACACATAAAAGTAAATTCTGTTGAATACACTTATGAATACACTTAAATGATTGTTCTAGCAGAGATAATGCATATCAGGGAAACTTGCTTTAATATCAGTAACAGAACAGTTGAAAATATCCACCTTGCGTGTTTATCCACAAAAATATCCACAAGTGAGGTCTGAGTAGACAAAAATCCACATTATGCGTTTTATCCATCGTATGTCGAGAAAAAAAGAATTTCAGAAGAAATTTGGCACAAACTTGAGTTAATGATTCAAACATTCATGTTCCATTGAGACATATGTGTTCGCTAGTACTCATTTGCTTTCATTAGTAGAGTTTACTTGGAATATTTTCATGTATGGTGAATTTTGAAGTATATCTATATTCGCATTATCTATTGTTCATTATAATTAATCTTTTTAGTGATAATCATTTAGTGTTAATATTGTATATATTTTTTGAATATTTCCTGTAACTGGGTGTTTTTACCTGTAGGAAAAAACTTATTATATTATTATTATGTGTATTGTCTACCGCTAAAACATGATCTCTTCACAGCATTAAACATTTATGTGTTAGTTGGTATTGTTTCCTATTCATTGAAAAAACTAATCCAGAAAGTTGCACATGTGTATGGGTTACTGTTGCCATTCGACAAGTGAACATCAAAAATCTTATAATATATGATAAGAGCGTAGATTAAGTCATCAGAGTATTTCAACAAGGGTTTTTTTCATTTGAATTAAAGTGTTTCGACTACTTGGTCATTGACACATGGTAAAATTATCTAATAACAATGTTAATCCTACAGCTACTTAAATATAATCTATAATATAAAAATGAATTTTACGTCGAGAAAAATTCGAATTATCTCCGGGAAAAACCCGGCATTTCAATATATTTTTTAACTAGAATGTAGAATCAATGGCTGGACAGATTTCACTATTTTTTTTTTGATGAGTTTGTTATTGTTAAAGAAAAAATTTTAAAAATTACGTGTAAACTTAGAAAATATAAGAATACTTAATTAATAACATGAATAAGAAATAATTATTGATTCTCAAATAGAGGATGTAAAAGAACTGAATATCTTATCACACATTTCGGTTAGTTTAGAGCTATCACGACTCATATTAAAACTTCAGTTTAATATAAATTATTGGTAAGTTTAAACAGACTAACATACATGTTACTAACATAGCACGTGGTATATTTAGTTATGTAGAAGAATACATAGTTTTCTTTGATTTACTGTAAATTTTCGTTCTCAAAAATGATAGCAATTAGGTGTACAAAAAGGTCGCAGAACTCGTAATGCAGCAAGTCAAAGATATAACAGATCAGGTCACACTGACGAACAATGCGAAACTTGATATGAAGTTGAACGGAATCGATGGAATCGAAATTAACAATATGAAAAGATTGCGTTCTCAATCATGAAAATTTCAAAAACTTTGATAACAACCTGAACTGCCCCCGTATATTCTAGAAAGAACAACTCAATATGCATATGAGTTGAAAATACCCTTCGTTAGGATAATCACCTAATTTTTCTGTAGGGTCACATTTAAAGTAAAAATTATAAAGAAAATGAGTGTTGATATTTGCTACAATTTTTCGGTGAAAAACAAGCACCTGCAAACGGCTACGCGAAATGATGAAAAAATAATCCATTTAGACTGAAAACTCATAATTACGCAGGTGAAAATTTCAGTGAACAAGGATCATCGTTATGAATTCAGGGTACTGTCCACAATTTAGAGCCGGGACAAGCATATAATGGTGACAAATGGGACAGAAGGCCCACTAATTCTGTTCTGAATATCACAACATTGTTTCCAGAATTCCGTCAGGCACGGTTTCCAACAAGTTTCGCTCAATGGCACCTTCGTATCCATGTCACGTCTGCAAGTATGAAAATTCAGAATATGCGTGGGTTGAAGATAAAATGGGAACAATAAAAAACCCTCGATGCCTTCGGTCTCTGCTTATAATAAAAGGTTTGAAGTCGTAAATAATGATTCGTTGGCAGTTGAGTATTAAACTGAAATCCTTTGAAATACAATTTAATATCAAATTGTAACGAATGTCTTTACACCGAAATATTCATTTCAATTGTTTTCCGAAACAAGTATACTCGACATGTATAATAATAATATATTTATCCCTTAGATATTACAACAATATATAGGACATGTTATTGTACAAAATTGAAGAAATCTAGATAAGAATTCAACAAGTATCAGTGCAAAAATATTGTTTCAAATCGTAAAAACAAAAAGTCGACAATACTCCTTTGATTGCTCTTTGGAAACTTATTTGATTCATGTTCATGATTCGGTTTGATAGGTGATTGTAGAGCTTTATACCTACATATGTCGGTGACAATTCGAACTTAGCTGTTTTGTGTAATGGAATACATATTGTGTTCATGTGTCGTGTTCGATAACCGTGGAAGCTAGAAAGTTTATCAAGATATCACAGTTTTCGGCGAACAAAAAGCAAACAATTAAGAGTGTAGATGCAAGCTAACGAAAGAATCTTATATTATACAAATTGATAATTGATGAGGCCGATACTTGGAGAAAATTAATATCCATAATTAAACAATATTTAGAATTGATTTCTAAATATTGTTCTCACTCATTCTCACAATTTCTCACAATTTAATATAAAATACGCATGACGACGTTTCGAAGTACTACTTCTTTATCAAATGCTGGATTAATACTATGTGTAATTTTACAAAGTCAATACGTATACCTTTTTTTTTTTCACAGAACATACCAGGTATGTTCTGTGACTAACTTAGAATGAGGACCATAGAATACATTGATATTCAACAAAAGGATCGTATACCTGGAGATGAACACAGAAAATCAATTTCTTAGATCAGGTATTCCAACTAAATGTAGGAAAGATACAAATATACAACTAAGATTTCTAAGAACAAATAAAGGAAAGTTAAAATTTTTGAACATAAAACATAAAATTGAATGTAAATTAACTAATACCTAGGTATCAAATTAAATTCAACTCTTGGCTTAATGTTTCACGATTTATTTAACAATATGAATTAGTCAACATGTTTCGGGCGTTAGCTCATTTTCAAGACTAAACTATCTCAGTCATTAAAACCTAGGTAATCAATCTGATCTGCTAACTGGAATATTCTTATTGAACATATTAAGTAGAGGGCTAGTGTTAACCTCTAACTGGGTATTGGGTAATAGTCCCGAATTTTTTAATTTATTAATATGTAATGATTCTGAAAAATTTTGCTTGGAACCTTTATTCTCTCTATTTAATATTTCAAACTCTGAACTAAATATATGACTTTCTTCTAATAAATGGTTAGCATAATGGGAATCTGTTTTCTGTTTCTCAAAAATACGTTTATGTTCCGATAATCTAATTTGGAAATTTCTGAAAGTTCTTCCTATATAAAATTTTTCACAACTGCCACTTAATTTTGTATGCCCCACACATTTGATTTTATTAATTTGTGATTCATTATTCAATATCAATATTATTTAATATTATATAATATATAATTTATTAATATCGGTAGACAAGAGTCAAGAGGTCTCAAGTTGTAAATGAACCGAATAATTCTCTTCTGTGCAGTAAAAAATTCTATTGAATCCAGATGAACCACCCCAAAGAACTATATTATAGCTCAGGTGACTGTAAACTAAAGCATAAAAAGTTGTGATCAAGCTCTGGAATATTGCAAAGAAAATAGTGAGGCATATAGAAGGTTTCAAAAGTTCTTATTTGAGGGATTAATAACTGAATTTTATGTAAAACCAGGGATCATTTTATGTAAAACCATGTTCTTACCTGAAAAAATTCAGATCGCAACTCATAAGTGTATTTGTTATTATAATTACTATAACTGATACTACAAAAACTTCGTCAAAACTATGGGATCCAGAATTATTTCGATTAGAATAGAACCATATTGCGCCATCTCTTGGAGCTATTCAACACCGACGTGAAAGTAGTGATCGCATGAGAAATCCTATATTCATCAAAATGTTATATTGGAATATTTGATTTTCTCAGGACATAGATAAAGAAACTTAAAATTGAGAATTTTTTCAGAGTAAAATTTCAAGTGTACCCAAGGTATAAACGAAAACAATCGGCTAAATTGCACCAAAATTGATCCACCCATATTACAGATACCTATTTCGTGCTATTACTTATTATGTAAAGTTAAAAAGAACTATTATATATATAATTTTTCCACAATTTCTTTCGAAAACCAAAGAATTGATGGAATTGCAATCTCATTAACAAAATACCATGTCTCCAATGTGATAAATGCTACATAGGTCAAACTAAATAAAATTTAAAACAAAGGGTCACACAACACAAAAGTGATAGTCGTTTTGGAAAAAGATCTTCTGCATTAGCGTGCCACGTCCAAGACTCTGATTACAATTTCGATTACGAAAATATTAAAATTTTGGATAGGGGGAGTAATAAAAAAAATGATTATTACAGACAATACGATCAACGCTAGATCAGATATTTAAAATTTAGCAACAACTACAACAATATTTTAAAATAGAATAAATTAAATGATTTTACCACGCCAATGGTTTAAAAAATTTCATGATCTACTCATTGAACACCCCACACACAAGTGCCTGGTCTTCAACATTCTAGGTGTTGAAATTTCTGATCAGTCAGTTTAGTAGACATGTAGGGTATAAGTGGAAACAAAATAAGAGACGTTTGTTCAATAATGTTAGTTCTGTTATCATGCATAAACTTTAATTGTAAGTAGTTCTATATTTTTTACATATTGAATTTAATCATTATAGTCATAACTTTGCAGATTGTTTTTTCTCCTGAAAGAGACACAAAAAAGTGTCGAAATATCGAGAATTGTAATTAATAAATGAGTTTTCAAACACCTCACCAAATCTCCAAAGTACCCTTCATTTCAATTGGTTTGAAATACCCTGTATAATTAACTGTAACTGAATGTGAAGGTGTATCTGCACATCTGGCGGAAACAAGAGAAAAAAGGAATTTCTCATATAAATATGAATATCAGACAATTAGGACATCAGATGTTGACATCATTATTTCTAATTCACTTGAAGTTCGGTGAGATCTGTTTTCTTTGTCAAGTATTGTAAAATTCAGAAAATATCAAGGAAATTTTCGATAAACCTTCATTCTCGTTTCTCATTGTAAGACTGGTCTTAATTAGTTGAATCAACATTCATTCGGAGAAAGTAAAACTTTGTGCTGATTGATTGGCCCGTCCATTGTGAAGTTCCAGATTGCATTTTCCCTTTGTTTGAGGTTCGGAATGCCACAATAAATGAGAGCGCGTTCGAGTAATCGTTATTGCCCCAGAGTACACACAATGTATAGCTTTCGATGTTGGATCAGAGGGATAAAGCCATTCCATTGTGCCGGTTTTAATCATACCTGCCACCACGATTTTACGGCTCCACATCTTTCAATTTATAAGTTTTATCGAAAATTCCTATTTTGGAGCTTTATTGAAAAACACTCAAAAATAGAGTCACGAAGAAACTTGTGCTTGATATTTTCAATTAAGATCATTTCTTCCAATACTTTATCTCAATGAAGAACCTCAAAATAGAATGACATTTACTACATCTTATCAAAGGAATCATTCGTTCCACGCTTATTCAATGTTCGACGTCTCAACAAAATATCAATACTTTTTCTTGATAACTTCTCAAAACGTGACCCTGTAAGACAAGATATCCTTATATTCATCTTTAGTTTTCTGCTCCTTTTCTCGCATATCATGCGTAATTCATAGTTAGCTTATCCTTTTCTGAACCTTTCATGTGAAATATCGAATTAATTGGAATAAAACTCAATAAAAAATAAAATGTTGCCAACGAAAACACATACTATCGATTTTCGAAAGTGGATATTCAGTTCATTCCAAAGAACATCGGACTCCTTCGAAATACCATACAGCCCTGTTTCATCCCATTTTAGGAAACATCCCAGAGTGGCTATCTGTCTACAAAAGTAGGAATCAACTGAGTTTTAATACTAGCGTGCCTCTCTCTATCGAAGATAGAAGACTAATTGTCGGAAGTATGATCGAATGCATCCGATGATGCTACCTTCAGTGCCTACTTTGGTACATAGGCAGCAGGTTTCTCACATATTTCACCCAAATACTTCAAAGATTTCTGTTTTGTGTTTGAAGACTCTATGCGTTATCGCTACTTCTCGCACCCTAGGGGACATTATAAAAAGTTAATAGGTTAGCAACAAGGTACGGTCATTCTTGTCCCTAACCTATAAATTTCAACTTCTTATTGTGTTTTGCTTTGGCTTCGGAATAACATCAATCATTTTCCAATAGTTAATAATATGATCACTAATTTTCCTCCCAATTTATAAATCTTAGTGTCATGAATTCATCTTCAATTCAACTCGTCATAAATCATGAATTTACATTTTGTTATATATTTCCAGAAAAATATACAAGTGCGATTTATATTTTCGTCCACATTGATAAATGCTCTTTGTTTTTACTATTAGCTTTAATTTCCACTCAATATTTCTTGTTGTTTTCTTAATTGAAAAATTCCAAAACAGAAACTTTTTCTCCTATTTTCTCAGATAACATGATTTTCAATAAGTTTTGATATCAGATTTCAATACACAAAATATAGAACGTATTTCCCAACTAGGAATTGGGCTTCAAATGACTAAAATTCATGTTCACAAATGTGAATTGTAAACTTTTTCTCGTATTTTCTCAGGTAACATGATTTTCAATAAGTTTTAATATCAGATTTCAAAACACAAAATATAGAACGAATTTCTCAACTAGGAACAGGGCGTCAAATGACTAAAATTTATGTTCACAAATGTGAATTGTGATCACATGAATATCATATATCATGTAATCACAATTGATTTTTCCAAAAATGAATATATTTTCCTTTTCTGAATGTTTTTATCAATAGAAAAGAACAAGAAATTCAGACTTTAACTGAAATATTTTCATGGAAAGCATGCTTTTTACTGGACTCGATTTCAAATTTCAATGAAGAAGACTGCAATTCCATTCGAAATGTTTTTTCTTCATTATTCGCTCAAACATATCCAACGGTTCATGTACGAATGTTTTGAACAGAATCATCACGAAAATCAACAAAATTTCAGAATTGTGAACACTAAATTTCCGCTAAAAATAAAACCGAAGTATGTTTGTGTTTTCCAGCGTATGAATCGAATTAATAAAAATTACACATTTCAGGTGGAAGCCGAACCTACTGCCAAATTGTTCAGGTGGAGCTTCAACAGTACCCCGGGGATATCCCGCGAACTAACCGAATTTAGCAGTGACGAAGGGGGCAGTGTGCTGACCTACGTGCCGAAGATTGCTGCGGATTACGGCACACTGCAATGCTGGGGCCAGAATGACATCGGGGCACAGCAACAACCCTGCACGTATCACATCGTGCCCGCGGGCAAGCCGGATCCGCCTCATACGTGCCAACTCACAAACGTAACACACCATTCCGTGGTTCTCTCATGTAAGAAGGGATTCGATGGAGGTGAGATATGTTGCGCATACGATTAAATTCCTTTTTTCTAGCGAAAAATATTTTAACTGTTTGAATATTACTCAAAAAAGTATCTGTCCTTGGTTAAATTGTCTATAATTTAATAATACTTAACAATTAATTGTTAATTATTATCTATAATATAAAAATGAATCGCAAAATGTGTTGGTAAGCGCATAATTCAACAACGCCTGGACCAATTTTGCCGATTTTTTCTAAATTGTTCATTGAAGTTCAAGGATGGTTTTTATGGCGACGAAATCCGAATAATTTCCGAGAAAACCCTGAAATTACCCCTTTTCTTCTTTCCATAAAAACCTTTTCTATTATGTAGTCAATTTGAACTTGGTTGATATTCAATAAAGTTCATATCTATAATAAAACAATATTTAAAACTTTCTCAAATTCGAGAAAATTTTGAATATTGTTTTATTATATATATTAATTTTCTCCAAGTATCGGCTTCATCAATTATCAAAGTTCATATCACTAATTGAATATAAACTTAAATTCAAACACTTGAACTTATGATTTACACTTTATTGACTACATAGCATGACGCGTTTCTTCGTTACAAACGACTTCTTCAGATGCTTACAGAATAAATACTTTATTCTGTAAGTATACAAATGAGCGTACAAAGTTCGCCGGGTCACCTAGTTAATCATATTAATATAAAATTTAATTTTCGGTCCGTCACTGTTAGTTTTCCAATCAATTTTCCATTGAATCGTTTTTCAAATTTAATCCTCGAATAACTGAGGTTGAATTCCTGCTTACCTCTTGGTGAAACATGATTGAATAAAAATTTGAATCAAACTCTTGGCTTGATGTTTTACAAATATATTGAATAATAATATAAAATTTGTGGTTTTTCTATAATATCGAAGTGAATGCACTGATACATTTCTCACTATCTCAGTTAGTTGGTCTCATATGGGTGATTTTTTAAGCGTAGTTTTTTTATAAATCGAACAAAACACTCAATTTGCAACATATATTCACAATTTCTATCGAAGTTGATAACTTGGTCCTTGCCATTTATATTTTAAAGATAACTTCATGTAAATGTTGTCTGCGGCTCCGCATCGAATGGTCTACTCGAAAGGTCAAATTTTGCGTCACTTTTTCGAGCATTTCGGCCTGTATCCCACGAATTACTCGCGTTATGTTATCCTGTAAGGCTTCAATCGTGTTCAGCTTGTCCACGTACACTAACGAGTTCACATTACCTCACAAGAAATAATCCCGAGGTGTCAAATACCATGATCTTGGCGGCCAATTCACATGGCCATTTCGAGAGATGAGCTAACAATTTTTCGATACACAGCGGATTTTCATTAAGCTGTTCTAAAGCTCATTCACCAAAAATTAGAAGTTGTGGTAATTCTGCTTCAATTCTTGCAGAAGTTAAAGTTTATAGGCTTTCAAACTCAAATGAACACGTAAAATTTTCCATGTAGTTGAGTAACACATGCCCAATTCCTGAGAACGGCGACGAATTGGCATTTCACGATCCTCATTAACACTGTACGCTACGACAGCAATATTTTCTTCAGTACGCACTATACGCATGCGAGACAATGATTAATGTCAAATGACGTTTGGATGCCATTACCAACCAGTGCCGCCAACCTGAAAAACTGATCTCTTAAAAAATCACTCGTTACAATCTTGAAATATTCCATGATTAATAATTAATTAATGGAACTTTTTCATCGAATATTTCGTTAATCACAATTTTTCACGAACATCTTCAATATTGGATGATTGAAATTCACTCGTTTCGATTCTTTTTCCATAAACTATGAGATAAATTTCAATACTGAATCGTGACGACATACATCAGGTTACCGGCTTCATCAATTAACAATTTTTTTATCGAGAAGAAAACAGCTAAAGCGTTACAGGTTGATAACCTGGCCTGGGAGGAATTCAGATGTAACATCCCCCTAGCCAATGAAACAACCCTGTTCCTTCTATCCCGAAAATAGAAAAAATAGTGCTTGAAAACCTTCATTCGTTTTGAATTCGACTCTTTGGATTGGACTATCAGCTCCAACCATCTCATAAAGCTAATTTCTTTCGTTGTGTATTAAGAATACTCAAGAATTCAAGAGTCTCTGGGGTTTGGAAGTATTAGGTTGAGAAAGGGAAGGATACTCTCAGAATAAAAAAAATTTTCAGAAACAATTAAATTGATATTAAATAGAGAGAATTATGTGGCTTCACTTGGTGGTTCATCCAGTTACCTCATGGTCTCTTGTGACTTCTTGTTTTCGTCTACGTTTTCGTCTCGATCGTAGCTTATCAGTTGTTTGAATTCAATGTTTCTTCGTTACATACATACCTCGGAATTCCTGAGGGTATTTTTTTCAGCCTGTTTTCTGCACTATCAATTCTATCTAGGTGACTTTTGGTAGAGTACGCAAATGCCACTAAACCATAGATCAACAGAAAACCTCACTCTTAATTTCATCAATGCTAGTTTGACTCCGAATAACAAATTTGACTCTATATGAATTATTCGAAAGGGCTTTTCATGCCAAACTATTCGCTCTTCATATGAAACTGTGAGTGAACAGTGGTGAGTTATAGAGTTACAACTGTTGATTCAGCAAATTCGGAAAATCAAGAGAATAAATCAAACAATAATCATTATTAAACAGATCTAGTTCTTCTAATTATTCACGAAAAATGATTAAGAAACATCGCTATTAGTATTCTCGAGTGAGAAAGAGCTAGCCGAACGCCCTGTAGCTATGTGAAACAGTTCCAAAAAAAGTTTTCTAGCAACGTGCAACCTTTGGAGCGGTTTGAGACAACAGTTTTTTGTTTTCAACAACGACCCACTGTCAGTTGAAACGCGTCACGTTAATTATTTAAAAAAAGTGTGAATCAAAGGTTCAATTCTTTGAATTTATCTTCTAATTCCCTGAACATAATCCACGTCACTTTTTTCGAACAATTTTTGATTTGTATTTTCTATAGGAACTCATTAATTTGAGATTAATTCGAATCACGTAAAGTGATGAAACCGAATTGAAGTTTCAACGAAATTATTCGATAGTACGCTTCTGAAGCTGTGCAAAATTCTAAACGGAATTTACTCACATTACCTCTAGAATACTGCCGTCTGAACGATCACGTTCCATTTCTCAATTTATTTCATTTGAACAAAGCGTGTCGTTCCTATCCATAAAATTCTCATAGACGAGTCGAGTCATTCAGACACATTTAATCCTCCTTTCTTCAATATTTCTTAAGGGAATTTATTATTCCACGAAGCTCGTTCTCTTAAAATTCTGTTTAATATTTCCAAATCTCTTTCGAATGAATAATTCACCTCGCAAACTCTTACACAGTCCCGCGACCGTGTCGACAACGAAATATGAAGGTTCGTGCGGGGGTAGGATGACATCTTAAACCACCAATATATCTTCTATTACTTTGCTAAATTTTCCTGCGAATGGCAAAGTTGTATCGAACTGCCAGTACGGGCCGATTGGTCGAATTTTGGGCCGAAGTTTTATTAATGGCTGGGACTATCAACTCATTTTGAACTTTTACAATACACGGTTTTTCTCTACATTATTTTCTATTTTGAAGTTCGATTCAACAATACATTCAATATTCATCATTAAAACAATATATAAAAACCAAAATGGCTTTTTTGTTCAGAATTCTCTCGGAATGTTTTGTAATACTTTTGAGAAGTAAACCAAACACAATATCAATTACAAAATTTTAAAAAAATACATCATCATTTTGTGTCTACAGTACATGCTGAATTATTTCTAACACAATTTTTCTATTTCAGATAAACTTACGACCTTTTTTTTCATTGCTATTTATTTATACTACAATATATGACAGGTTTAAAAACCTTTTAAGGTATTATTGAATAGGAGTGATATATGTAAATGGTAAAAGCGATGATGTGAATGATGAATATAAAAGGAATGTTTCAACCTTCAAAATAATTTTGAAGAATTCTTCTTCTTGTAGTAAATTTCTTTCATGTTTTGAGAATCGACAACGAGCGTTTCTACAACCGCAAGTTAGATGGCGCATTACTTCATCAAATTAGATGAAATGGTCCAAAAAACTGGAGTTGTAAAATGTTGTGTCTTAATTGATTAGGACGTGTGGAACTTTCAATGTTAGATGTATATATGTGCTTTTCATTGATTCCTAAGATCTAAGATTTGAGATGTTAATTAATCTATGCATTATCTATGCATAAGACTTATATTTCTGTCTTACAATCAATAGGAGGGCATGTAAGGATTGAAACCGTTGTCTTTCATTTGTTGAACGTGGCGTAACCAATGAGTACCTTGTAGTACGAAACAGTGACTGTCTTACTCTTTCGATAAATGAAAGCATCGATTTCAATATTCCCTAACATTTCTCCCTAGAAGGACAATGGAGACATTACATTGTTCATGTTTCACATAACTTTCTTTTGAAAAATTTGTCAAAAAATTATCTAAATGAAATTAATGTATACTTTGATAGCCAATATCTAGAAGTGCGATAATTCGAAGTGCGATGTTTAGCACGAAAACTACAGAATTCTTTTTCTTGTAGTAAATTTCTTTATATATATATATATATATATATATATATATATATATATATATATATATATAAGGAAATGAAATTTTTTTGTGCTTATGGCACTGAATTAAATATTTTAGAAAATGAACACTAGAACATTCATTTGAAAAATTGAAATTAATCAAGAGAATGTTATAGTAGAGCTAGATATGTGAACGTGTACGATGTGATGTCTCCATCATCCTCCAAGGGATAAATGTTAGAGAAATATTGAAATCGATGCCACACCTGATGGAAGTGCGAGACATATATGTTTCGTTCTGCAAGGAACTCGTCAGTCGCACCACGTCCATCGAAGTGAGGCAACGATTTCAACCTGCAAGCATCTTCTTGTGACTTCAAGTGGAAGATCGTAGAGTAATGAATACTCTAGAATTCCATCTATAGAAATCAGTAGAAAACACCTCTCGCGGATTACAGACACACCAAACATCGAAATTTCACATATCTTCTATACCCGTAGGCATCTACTAATATTAATAATACTATTAGTAGATACCTACGGGTATAGAAGATATGTGAAATTTCGATGCTTGGTGTGTCTGTAATCCGCGAGAGGTGTTTTCTACTGATTCCTATAGATGGAATTGTACAGTATTCATTACTCTACGATCTTCCACTTGAAGTCACAAGAAGATGCTTGGAGGTTGAAATCGTTGCCTCACTTCGATGGACGTGGTGCGACTGACGAGTTCCTTGCAGAACAAAACATATATGTCTCGCACTTCCATCAGGTGTGGCATCGATTTCAATATTTCTCTAACATTTATCCCTTGAAGGATGATGGAAACATCACATCGTACACGTTCACATATCTAGCTCTACTATAACATTCTCTTGATTAATTTCAATTTTTCAAATGAATGCTCTAGTGTTCATTTTATATATATATATATATATATATATATATATATATATATATATATATAGAAAGAAATAGAAAGTTTTCATTTATGTTAAATATCAATCTTCTCAGAATGACAATTATCTTCATGATGATAGAATATTCCATCCATAGCACACCTGCATCTGCCAGTTGGTGTTGAATTAATTCTGCTTTGACATGTATTTCCTCAGATGGGGCTTTTCTTTGATATAATTGAAACTCAAGGTTTCCCTCGATTCGGGAAGACCAAACTTTAACACGTATTTCTCGTTCATTATGTGTATAAGCCCCGAAGTTTCTCATTGTTCTTATTCACGTGACTTTCTACAAATAGATGTTAAAGTCAATCAACTATTGTTTCAAAATGAAAGACGAGAATGAAATGAAACGATGTAATACAATTTAATCTCCAATTGTAACATCATAATGAGACATAATTCGAACGAGAATAGTTGGTGTGATCATTCATAATACTGAGGATTTTATGGAAATTTGTTCATAATCTGCTTGAAAAATGCTTTTCATAATGAATTTTGTCAATTGTCTATCTAGAAGTTATCAATTTTAGACGTACATGATCTCATCACTACATAGTATAAAGCAAAGTCGCTTTTTCTGTTCCTTTGTACGCTTTAATCTTTGAAACTACGCAACGGATTTTGATGCGGTTTTTTTTAATAGATAGAGTGATTCAAGAGGAAGGTTTATATGTATAATAACATCCACTAAATAGTGGAGAAGTACTGTTATTTTTGAGCTTTCTAATGTGATGTCGTAAATAATTACATTTTTTCCGCTTACATTGCAAACGCAGGCTGAACCCTACGAGTTTTATCAAAATAATGTACTAAGTATTGTACACATTGAAAAGGTCTACAGAAAAGTCCGTGATGGTATATGTCTATCTCTTATGGATAACCCACAATAACTTTTTTTTTTGTCATTTACTTTTTGCGACAAATAATGGCTAATTTTCGAAGCGATTTTAACCCATACAGCATTAATCCTTAACCAATTAAATACCTTGAATACATTGTTCATTTAATATAGATATATATGGCCCTTTACACCGTATGATTTAAGTGAATATTTTCGAAGATATTACAGATTTAAAAATTGCGGGGCGTAGCGTTTGCGGCGGTACCGGCCGGCCGCCCGGTGCGGCAAAAGCGTGCGTGCCTATAAATAGCGCGTCTGAGGCCGCGGTTTTCCCTATAGCACTTTGAATTTAGCAGCGAACGGACGCGTTTATTATATCGGAGCTCTCCAGCGAGGAATAGCAATACATCACTACATAGTATAAAACAAAGTTGCTTTCTCTGTCCCTATATCCCCTTGTATGCTTAAATCTTTAAAACTACGCAAAGGATTTTGATGCGGTTTTTTTAATAGATAGAGTGATTCAAGAGGAAGGTTTATATGTATAATAACATCCACTTAATAGTGGAGAAGTACTGTTATTTTTGAGCTTTCTAATGTGATGTCGTAAATAATTACATTTTTTCCGCTTACATTGCAAACGCAGGCTGAACCCTACGTGTTTTATCAAAATAATGTACTAAGTATTGTACACATTGAAAAGGTCTACAGAAAAGTCCGTGATGGTATATGTATATCTCTTATGGATAACCCACAATAACTTTTTTTTGTCATTTACTTTTTGCGACAAATAATGGCTAATTTTCGAAGCGATTTTAACCCATACAGCATTAATCCTTAACCAATTAAATACCGTGAATACATTGTTCATTTATATATATATATATATATATATATATATATATATATATTTTTTATATATCTCTTCAAGTACTTTCATCTTTAACTTGAACTACGCCGTTCTGACGATAGGCAATAACCTTGAAACATATGTAAACGGCTGTTATATAAAAAAAAATGTGTAGGTTTTCAACGTAAGTTTCTTCTTTTACTTAATTATAGTTTGCCTGCATTTCTTAGAATAATTATTTTATTGTTAAGATTATCTGGGTAGTTCCCCAGCTATAAAAGTCTCATAATAGCCGGACGGTATTTCATTGTCGTCTGCAACGTTGTGTTGACTCTTCCCAAATGTTTTGGGTACATAAAACGTGTACGAAACTGTGTTTCGTGTTTTATATATTAATTTTTTATATATCTCTTCAAGTACTTTCATCTTTAACTTGAACTACGCCGTTCTGACGATAGGCAATAACCTTGAAACATATGTAAACGGCTGTTATATAAAAAAAAAATGTGTAGGTTTTCAACGTAAGTTTCTTCTTTTACTTAATTATAGTTTGCCTGCATTTCTTAGAATAATTATTTTATTGTTAAATATATATATATATATATATATATATATATATATATATATATATATATATATATATGGTCCTTTACACCGTATGATTTGAGTGAATATTTTCGAAGATATTACAGATTTAAATATTGCGGTGCGTAGCGTTTGCGGCGTGCGAAGCCGGGGCGGGTCGCTAGTACGTGTATAAATATAAAAACATAATGAATGAATTCAAAACATTATTCACTGAATTTTTTAATTGGTCTAATTGAATATATCGTCACTATGTTATCTTTTGGCACTAAAATTGTAAGGACGCTTTAAAATGCGTAGAATAGTTCAATTTCGATAAACGAATATGAAGAATGTGATCGAACGACGGATAACAACATAAAAAAGGCATAGGCAAGTCACATTCTCAGAAAAGATAACTTAAATTGGACATGGTTCAACACATAATCGAGACCACGTCGACAAAAGAGAAGTATCAGGCGATCTCCCAAAAAATGGATAAACGACATCAAAAATGCATCAGGTCAAATTTGTACCAAATAGGAAGTAACCAATAGAGAAGGAAATCCAAAGGTTTATGTCTGCGAATACATAGGAAAAGGCTGCTTAAGAATGTAACCTACTTTTGATATCTAGTTATAGATTCGTATACATCTAGAACCTCACATACACAAGATGTATACCTGCGATTAGCCTCTGGTTCAAAACCTGAGTTACTGCTAAGTGAGAACTGAAAGTTAGTGAATTGTACCACACCACAGTTAGCTACATTGAAGATGTGGTGGGTTAATAGAGTGAGAAAAACTAAATGCCAGGCTAAAGAGGTTTGAAAGTTCTCGGTACAATTCAATTGGTTTTCTGGAGGATCAAACAACACCTCGAACAGTTCTTCTAAATATGGATATATATCTTTCAGTACTTTTTGAAAGTACTGAAAGCTCATTTGTTTAAGAGGAGAGTTAAATCTCTGCTCTTAACAAAGGCGTACTATAGTGTGTCAGACTACTTCGATGATTTGGATGTAGGCAATAATGTTTGAATCAATTTTTTGTATCATATATTTGTATATCTTTTTAACACTAATGTTATTCACCATGTGAAATTGTCTCAATTGTTTAATATCTCTGAGGAAATTTTTATTTTCTTTTCTTTTCAATCAAAATTGTATATTACTGTAAATATGAATTTAACCCATATTTTTTTTGAACCAATATTTTTGCTCGAGGGCTGAATGGAAGATCAGACTCCAAACTGAATTCGGTCCTTTTGAGAGCATTTCTCTTAGTTGTAATTATTTATCAATTTAAATGAATGTAATTTTACTATGTAAGGAATGTTTTCAATAAAATTATATTATTATATTATTATTATATTCATACAAAATAATTGGAACAAATAGAAGATAAATTAATTCTCTTTCAACTGAGAAGTCTTAACCGTCACAACAAATAGATATAATGAATGTTCAAATAAAAAGGAATCTTCAGCATGTAAATTGTTGAACAGTTATAAAGTGAAAGTAAATTCAAGCTTAATAAAATTTGAAAAAGTAAATATCAATTGTCTCTTCAAACAATGTACCTACAGGAATACTCACTCTCACCCCACCTAGCGTACTGAAACTTCCTGTTTTAGGCTCAAAGATCTATTCTGACAATACCTCTCAAAATGGCTCATCTAAATAATTCCAATACACAAAAAAAGGAGAAATCCAAAAGAAGGAAGAGTAAAATTGAAAATAAAAATAAAACCCTGAAACATAAAAGCCTCCATCAAACAATAATCAAAACTAAATGGAAAATACCTCGACTTGTACTGTGTATCAAGAACACGTGCTTTGATCCCCGGAAGGGTACTTCTTCTGTTCACAATTTGCCAAAAGAATATTTTATAATCAAAGGAGATTTATTTCTTGGTTGTCTTAAGAAATTGGATTTTATCATAAGAATTTTTAAACCGGTTTTCTGCGCAATTTTATGTAGTTTTTCTACGGCGAGAATCGCTTTAGTTCTGTTTGCTGAGATCGTCTGCAAAATCAAAACGTTGATATACATTCGATTTTCTTTATCCGTCAATTATTCGACAATACAAATATCTCCACAAATCCTGAAAACGAAATTGATGTTCTTCCAGCCTGAAGCAGAAATCAAATGAATTGAATATTTTGTCCATAATTTGTCTAGTGCCCCAAATTACACCTCAATAAATCCAAAAATTGTTGTTGAATGTATTGTGCTAGACTTGACTTGCATCTTCAAACCTCGATCATTTCTGGTCAACGTATTTCTTCGATCAAAAATTGGCAATGGCTTTCCATAGGTCCCTCAATAGTATTTTTATAATTTGTTCTTTATTGACTGTATTTCAAATCCTAGATGAATCAGTATAGTAATTGACCATAATTATTTGAAAAAAATAATTTTTTCATAAAAAATTATCTTAGTTGAATTTTTTTTATCAAATATAAATCGGTTGAATGGCTTGAGTGTCATTTTCGTTTGATAATAGGTATAATCTGTTATGTACATCGCACGAATATTTATCAAGGGTAAAGAATGTTGCAATTATACCCCGTTATTGAAATTTACTGACGGCAGTTAACGAAGCTAACGCTTATTCAGATTTATGCATCGTGCTGTTTTAATGTTAAACAAACTCAATTACTTCGAAGAACGGAAACATTTCAATTCTATTCGGTATACAAACGATATAATTAACCACAAACATTTCACCCCGAAATGAAGATGACTATTTGATTGAAGATACGTCTTATACTAATCAGAAACTATAGATCAGAATATAGATCATATAACTATAGATCAGATTTCGTTGTTAGAATGCTTCATTTTACGCCTTACACTTTCAGTCTATTACTTGAAGATGATCGTGAGACATTCGAAGAGTTCCAGCGAAATAAAAATAGTTTTTCCATTTTGAAAGACATCGATTTCGTTCTTCCCTAACTCTATCCTTTGTAGGATAGCGGAGACGTCTGTAAATTTTCAATTATGACGAAATTTTCCTCTCCATTTCTTCATGGCTTTCCCTAAATTGTTGTGAGTAGTATGACTCAGAACCTACTTCGACTTGGTCGACAGTCGACTCTTGTTGATAAACATGTACATGTTTATATAACCAGTTGCCTCATGACATTCTACTGATTTTTAATGTTTCGAATACATATCCTAAAATCTTACATATATAAATATAATAATTATAAAATAATCAGGTTTTCGAACCAAGGAGAAACTGAAACAGGAGCTGAGGAAGAATATCAGAGAAGGCTGAAAGCTCTACTAAAGTCGGAGCTGGATGTGAGAAATCATATGAAAGCGATGAATATGCCATGTCCCTTTTTACGTATTCCTTCGGTGTACTCAAGTCGGCCAGCACAAAGATTGATTCCCTGAAAAGCGTAACGCGAACAATGATAACGAAATACCTTACACATCATTCAAGGTCTTCAAACCTGAGTAGGAATCTGCCAAGGATGCAAGGCAGAAGTGGGGTTGACCAACATCGACAACTTACATTCACGAAAAATCATAACGTTGAGAGACTTTGTCTTCAACAAGGTGGAAACATCGGATTTACATAAATCAGTGTTCAAAGAGTTGAGCCTTTAATCGAGAGATGAACATAATTTATAATATAGCGATTAACAACGGATACTCTATGGCACTTATTTCCCCAATAGATAAATCTCCATAGAATAATATCCCCAACAAAAAACAGCAATAACTCACATCGGAACTAATATACCCAATGCCGAATACAAAACAAACAATATATTAGAAAGTTTCATAAAAACAACACATACAGGTCTATGAGTTAACTTGTGAATTCGGAAATGTCACATTGGACAGTCGGGTATAACATTTTATACAAAAATCTTCCAAAAAGAAGCTTTCAGAACAAAAAATCTGATTCTACTTTCGCAAATCACTGTATCGATAACCAACATAATTTCAACACCAATTACGAGACCCTACACATAGAAGACAAAAGCCAGAAACTCCACTTGCCGGAAAGTCTCGAAATAAATAGATACAAGAAAACAAGTTTAGCACTTAACGAGCATCTCGAGGTTAGCAACTCCACCTACTAACTTTAAGTTTAGTAGGAGTTTATAAATGAAGCTAATTCATTTTTGTACTCAGTTTTCCTCCACCTGATGAAGGTGTTGCATACTGAAACATATATATGAAATATTTGAAGATGTGTTTAATTCATTCATATCCTAAAAAAGATTTTTTTTTCAGGACTCAAACAACGATTTATTATGGTATTAACGTCTTCGGACACCTTGGTGGCAAATATGTCATCAACGACTCTCCCAGATTTCCGTCTAACGAATTTGGAACCTGCTCAAGAATATTCCATCACCGTTTCCTCTTTCAACTCGAAAGGTTGGTCGAAAAATGGCGATTCAATTATCTTCAGAACACTTCCCGCGCCGGGACTGAACGAACAGAGAAGACTGATGGAGGCTAGCAGGGGGGAACACAACAGAACTGGCCCTTGGCTATATATCACTCTGGCTGCGGGATCCACGCTAATCATTGCAGGAACCGTTGGCGTAATCATTTTTGCAGTTAGAAGATTCAGGGTAAGTTAGTTGAGAATATTTAAACAAAGGTGTGTGAAGGTGTTCTGTCATAAAAAGTTTGCCGTTGAAACTGCAATTTTTAATTAGCTAATAAAACATATTTTTGACTGCAGTTATTCAAATTTTCCATTATAACGGGTGTTTTTTTTAGAGGTATAGAACTTCAAGTTGGGATTACTGTTGAAGATGGCGACCGATTTGACAGCTAAGAAGTGATTTATTCATGATTGGTTTGGCAATTCATCATGAATAGACTCACGCCTGAACAACGTTTGCAAATATTGCAATTTTATTTCGAAAATAATAGTTCTGTGCGAAATACGTATCGCGCACTACGTCCATTTTCCACTTACGCACTTCTGGTTGAATGGCTACGTCAACAAACAAAACTGCCTCATGTGGAGTGAAGATAATCCTCATGTGTATGTCAAAACACCGTTACATCCAGAAAAATTGACTGTTTGGTGCGCTTTATGGGCTGGTGGAATCATTGTTCCGTACTCCATCAAAAACGATGATGGCCAGAACGTTACAGTCAATGGTGATTGATATAGAGCCATGGTTACTAACTTTTTCATTCCTGAATTGAACAACCATGATGTCCAGGAGCGGTGGTTTCAACAAGACGGCGCAACATGTCACACAGCTCGTGCCACAATCGATTTATTGAAAGACACGTTTGGGACCGCCTAATTCCACATTTTGGACCTGTGAATTGGCCTCCAAGATCTTGTGATTTAACACCGCTAGACTACTTTCTGTGGGGCTATGTGAAGTCATTAGTCTATGCGGATAAGCCACAAACGCTTGACCAATTGGAATACAATATTCGCCGTGTTATTGCCGATATACGGCCACAAACATTGGAAAACGTCATCGAAAATTGGACGTCCAGATTGGACTACATCCGAGCTAGCCGTGGCGGTCATATGCCAGAAATCATATTTAAAATATAATGCCACAAGATTATCTTCCGAATAAAAAACAATTTTTGTCAATAGAATGATCCATCGTTATTTTATTGCGATTCAAACTTGCATACCTTTTAAAAAAAACACCCTTCAATTGAAGTTTAAGGTTTGACAATTATATCTTGATGATGAAGTCTGATAAATGACCACGTTTAGCGTCCTCACAGTGTGTGATTCTTTCATCAAAATCTGTAGGTTCAGAGGGTTTCTGTAGACAAGGTCTGCTAGGAAAAAAAAGTTCAATGGTGTTATATCGCACCATCTTGTTTGCCAATTAACATCACCATTCTTTGAGATTAGTCACTGAAGAAAATTTTGTTGCAATAAACATTCAAAAGTCATTGTTTCAGCAGTTTTATGACTGAAACGTCACAAATCTGCTGAAATTCGCATTTTTGTGCGAATCTGGATTAAAGGAATTAACCTCAACTGCTATCCGTCGAATCATACTTCTCCAACTTGCTCAGCAAAAGTTAGATCCAAAAGTAAACCACTACGAAACAACTTGATATGTTTGGAAAAAATTGTGCAAGGGAGAGTGAAAAAAATTGGCATAATAGGTACCTGTTAGTGGTACCTATTGTGTTAGTGGTACTCAACTTCATTACGGAGTAATTATCAAATTGTTTTTTTCGATTGAAATTTCCCCTATATCTTAATGTATTTAAATTTTACGTAATGTTCTATTCAGATTTTCTGTCTTATGTCCTATGTTTATGTCTTGTCGTTTTTGAAGTACTTGAGTTTGATTTTAAAAATTAAATATTTGGGCTCTAAAATAATTATTACTCGTATTTTGCAGTCTGAAAAAAGTTTATATTGAAAAAAGTTTTATTAATGAATTTATATACCATTTTCAGCTGATAAAGAGTCATATCAAGAGAGTGTCTAATCGTTTTGTAAATATTTGTACATGGCGTTCAACAAATCAAATCCAAAAAAAGATCGAAAATATTCAATATATTGAATTAAAACACTTGGCAAAGTGTCACAAGATTTATAACGGATATTTGAATTTGCAAACTTGAAATCAACTTGACGATTGTTTCGTAGTATTACCCTTTTTTCAAAAAATAATTTTCAAATAAACGACGGGTTGCACTCCGGGAGTGCCGGCAGAAGTGAAAACTTGAATATTAATGTTGTGCATTTCTGATATTTTGGAATGGTGAGAATATTTGAGAATGCTGAGAATGTTGAGAATGCTGAGAATAATTTTATACGAATTGCTTTCATTATCAGTATAAAAGTATTATTATTTATGTGGTGGAATACAATATTCATTTATTGCGCTATCGTACACAGACATGACAATTTATATTACATTAAAAATTTAACAGTTTAGAAGTATTACAATTATTTTACATTAAAAAGTTTATCTCTAAGGAAAATCAACTTCCATCCATAATTCCAACGACTTTTTCATCATTATCTTTACCAGAACCATCATCGCTAATCTCTAAAACTGATACGATAGGTTTATGATAGCTGAACTAAGAAACGAACAGTTTTGATTCGAACCTATTTAAGTGTCTAATAAAGACCGCATCAATAGTAGTTTTGTATTTTGTTGTGCTAAGATTGCGATTATTTGACATAGTTAAACCAAATTGAATATTTAAAAATTCAATTAATAGTTGATTTTTATCGTCTGCAAAGTTTATGTTGAAATCTCCACTCAAAATAATTGCAATTCATCAAAGCTTTTTCCAATTTTTTTTTTGAAGCAATGCAGATGCGTCATGAGAATAAATGAATAAATTTTCGTAGAAGAAGTCTCGTATAGCACGCAATGACTTATCTGGAGAGATGTAAACGGCAACCATAATAATAAACTGATTATCACCAGAGTGGCAACGACTTATACAAATATCACCGATATCAGAAACAGTAGCATTAAACATGCTGTTGTATTTCACATGCACATCCATATAATTTCTACAATAATGAACTATGTTCATATTTTGATAAATAGCTACTCCTCCCGATTGACGATTATTTCAAATCTCCACTCAAAATAATTGCAATTCATCAAAGCTTTTTCCAATTTTTTTTTGAAGTAATGCAGATGCGTCATGAGAATAAATGAATAAATTTTCGTAGAAGAAGTCTCGTATAGCACGCAATGACTTATCTGGAGAGATGTAAACGGCAACCATAATAATAAACTGATTATCACCAGAGTGGCAACGACTTATACAAATATCACCGATATCAGAAACAGTAGCATTAAACATGCTGTTGTATTTCACATGCACATCCATATAATTTCTACAATAATGAACTATGTTCATATTTTGATAAATAGCTACTCCTCCCGCTTGACGATTATTTCTTCTGAAACTCGCAACAAAGTTGAAATTCGAAATGTCAATTATTTCATCGTTACCCATATGAGTTTCTGATTAAATTAACACATTCATCTTTTTAAGAAGAGCTTCAATTGCTAGATCATTTACATGCGCACGTAAACTTCGACAATTGAATAAAAAATACACACGAACATTCGCGCAAGCGCCTTGCGCCGCCTGCCCTCTCTCCATCCGTCTTACGAATTCTCGATCAGGTCACGTGTCATGACGCCAGTTTAGAAATTTTTACCCATTCCAAAAAAAATACACAGCGCCGCTAAAGAAGTTTTCACTTCAAAAAATGTTTTTTTTTTCTTTTTTGAAAATGGTGTAACACCCCAAAACAATTGTCAAGTATTCATTGAGTATAAATTTTGTGAAACTGAGCAAAGTGTTTTCATTCAAATAAAACAATGTTGCTCCACCAAGATATGAGCGAACATTCAATCAACTTTTTATTGAAAATATTTAGTCAATGTTGCATCAGCGAGAATGTCGAAAAATGGTGAAATGCCCAAAAAGGCAAGTTAAACATTACATTTTCCGAATATGTATCATGCAAATGTAATACTGAGGTGCAATCGACGTGACATGAGAATTTACGAGTTCATTTTAGTACGCACAATCTCAATTGAACATTTTATTTAACTTTGAATTGAGGCAGCAATACCGTTGTTTTGTATTTCTTACTTTCCATAAATATTGTTTACAAGAGGTGATGATAAGATGTTTTCACTCCTGATGTACCATTCTAATTAAATGCGTATATAACATTGATAACAGCTCATAACAACGTCTCGTAGACGTAGATCTCGTTCAAAATGGCAAAGACCAATCTGCTTTTTACACTAGTGATCGTAAGTAAATTGTTTTCCAAATAATGAGCTGTCGGTTTTGCATTTTAGGGCCTTAGTAAAGCCAAACGTTCGACATTCGCAAATATTGATAAGGTAATAACAACGTCAATTATAAACAAATTATCCCAGTGGATACGATCGGAACGCTCTCGTTGGTTCCTGGATCAGCTATGATAATTCCCTGTGTACCAGTCATAATTGAATTTGGCCTTTGGGCTGGATGACGTAAATCCACAGCTTTATACATCTCTGCATCTCTACCGACGTTGATTAGTCAGCATCAATTATTTATACATTTCCATCATTTTTTACGACTGAATAAATGAATTTCTGGAATTGCTCCATTTTCATGAAAAGAATTGACGTTGTTTGGATTCGGATATGAAATTCTATTGAACCTTGACCCAAATCACTTTAATGCTATCGTGAGATTATCTCACTCAGTGTACAAAAGTATTTTATATTAATGACTGATATTGAATTCTTGATAAACTCTTGGTGAAACATAATTGAATATTAAAATAAATCAAACTCTTGGCTTAATGTTTCACGATTTAAACGTGAAACATTGAGCCAAGAGTTTAATTTATTTTAATATTTTATATTAAATTGAATTAAACTCTTGGCTTAATGTTTCTTACTGTTTAGACTTTTCAGTCTTGAAAATGAGCTAACGCTCGAAACATGTTGACTATTTCATATTGTTAAATAAATCGTGAAACATTAAGCCAATAGTTTAATTCAATTCAATATTCAATTATGTTTCATCAAGAGTTAAGCGAGAATTCAATCTCAGTCATTAAAAGTATTTTATGTTACAAAATTTTCGTCGCTTATTTTAATTTTGAGTCACTAAGCGATAGGTCCGATACTCGATGGAAATCTAAATACATGATACAAATGAAACTAAGTAGTTTTTTGATTTTTTCTATAATTTAATCAAAGATAACAATATTGTTTCGCTAACAAAGTGGCTTCATCAAATGTAGTGATAAAATAATTTCATACATCGTGGACCGCCGGCATTTATATTGAAGTTTGGGGAAATTACCATAGAAAACTTATCTTCTGAAGTGTGGGGAAATGCTTATAGAACGATTTTCTTCTGAAGTGTTGGAAATTACCATAGAATACTTTTTTTATTGCCTTTTACTGGAATAAATTTAATAATGGAGAATCATTCATTGAAGGTTGGTTATTCAATAAACTATTCGATTTCTTCTTTTATTAACCTGCATTGCTTCTACAGGGTTAGTTTGTAACGTTTTCGTTCAGTATGCAATATTTTAGAATTGTTGTTGAAGCAGCAGTTCTCTTCTCTAGGGTGTGTTGCATACATCGAATCGGTTTTTTCTTTTTCATCTTTTGTGTGCATCAGATATTCTAACTCTGAAATTTCTGCCATTTTGACCAACATATACCTTGAGACAAGTACCGCAACTCCATTCGTAGATACCCGATTTATCTTCAGCTGAAATTTCGTCGTTCGAATTTCTGAAGTGCCTACCCACGGTATTCTGGGTTTTGAAAGCTATTGTTAAATTTCTTTCAGATAAAGAGTTTGAGATTTTAGATATAAGATAGCCCAAATTTTTTGTTTCGAGTTTGCGATTTGAAGGTTTCTGTCAATGAGTTAAAAATATATAGAACATTTCTTTCTCATTTCAATCGAAACACTCGGTGAGATGTTCTGGAATATATCGTAGAAAACATTTTGCAACATTTCATAAAATGTTTCAATAATTTTTACATATATTTCGGGCAACTAACGAACGATCAAGAGTTTATTTACTACCAATGATTTGTGCAATATAAGAAATGAACTTATTCAAACAGATGGATTGAAAGTATATTAAGTTTAGTTATGTGAATGATGTGAAAATAAATAATTTAAACAAGCTAGAGTCCTAGAGGGTGGTGTGAAAAGATCTCGGCCTGACCAGGTGATGGCGCCACTAGTTCTACTTTTGGGGCGGTGTTCTATAGTAGCATTCCTACTGAGCTTGTATCTGAATATTCGGCCCAACCTCTACGTTAGTTTGCATTTGAGAGCACATCGCGCGAGACGCTTCCGTTGTTTCGAAAGGTTTTACACCAAAACAAATAAAAGAAAACATCGATTCAACTCTAAGGCACTCCTCCCCATCATATTCAACTATTAAGCAGATGGATTTCTCGACACAACTTCAGAAATGGTTGACAAAATCTATCAAATAGTATTGGGAGACCGCAGATTGAAAGTGAGAGCATGTAAAAGCTATGTGTAAAATGGATGCCTCCTTTGCTAAATCGCGACTTGAAACTGATTCGAAAAAATATTTCTACCGAAAATTTGGCGTTATATAGGCGTAATACAAATGAATTTTTGCGTCGATTCATAACTATTGAAGAGACTTGGGTCCACCACTACAGTCCTAAAAACAGTCAAAAAATTTCATCGGCAAACCAGGTTATAGCTACTTATTTTTGGGATGCGAGAGAAATAGATTTTCTAATAAAATTACATTTATTATCTTGAAAACGGTAAGACTATCAGTCTAAGAATAAGTGCAACGTTCGAACGACGAGGTGCAAATCGAACGACCTCATTTGGCGAAGAAAAAACTTTTTTTCATCACTATAACGCACCAGCGCATTCGTTAATTGGTGCCATGTCCAAAATCCACAAATTGAAGTATGGATTGATACAGCATCCTCCCTGCTGTCCAGACTTAGCCGTCAGCGACTATTCCCTGTTCCCTAACCTCAAAATATGGCTTGGCGGTAAGAGATTTGAGTGCAGCAAAGAAGTTGTCGAAACTATAAATCAGTATTTTGAGTAGCTTAACGAATCTACGTTTAAAACTGATATAACTAAATTAGAACACCCTTATGAGAAATGTATCAGTATGCAGATTATGTTGAAAGATATAGCAAAAATTAAATTTCAAAACATCGTTCTTCTTGATCAGACCAGAAACTTTTCATCCCACCTTCGTATAAGAAGAATTTTGAGGTATTACGTCCTCAAAGTGTCGTCAAAAATTATTTTGACGATCAATTTGCATATCGCAAGATGTATTTTGTAATCAATCAACATTTTCTTGTCGAAAATAATTGGCAACTTCTAGTTTTTCATTCACTTTTTATCAAGTATTTTGATTTTTATATATTCACTTTCCTAATGAAATCCGTTTTTTATCAGTTTTCCAAACTACTTCAATGGATAAAACTCTATATAATCAGTTTACAATTTTCCTATTTGCTTTACATTCCTAACGAAGCATAAAGTAAATAAGTATGATAATTTTTATATGTCTAGAAAATTAAAAACTCTTCCAATGAGCAATGCTAATCATTGCCATCAGAAAATCCTTCCTTATGATATCCAATACAACAATAGAAATTAGATTAATTCTAATCAGTTCTAATCAGTTCTAAATATTTTATTATGTCAGTTTTTGTGGTTTCCTTATTTGTCATAGATAGCTTATCATCTGGTGCAACAAAAAATTTAAATATCAAATGAGAAATATTATAGTGCGTCAAAATGTCTGAACTGGAAGGTAATGTACACCTTGCGTTAAAAACAATTTTAAGCCAACTCAAATTCTCACAAAATGTTGAAATTTCTTTAAACCGTGGCAGAGAAAAAGTTCATGGATACTTGGGCAACATTGTGTCAATAATCGTCAAAGACAATTCCGATTCTAGAAATTTGAATTTAGTGGCTAAAATATCAATTAAAAACGATAAAATCAGATCCGGAATTCCTGTGGCAGAAGCGTATGGTAATGAAATTCATTTTTATGAAAATATTCTACCTACCTTAGAGGAGCTACAAAAAACTTTAGGGCTACCTGAACCCTTCTCATCTGTGCCAAAATGCTACATTTGCTGTGGTGAGAAGAATAAAGAGTTTTTGATTATGGAAGATTTAAAAGCAAGCAATTTCGAAATGTTCAACAGTAAATCAACGATGGACTTTGACCATATGAAGATAATATTTCAAAACTATGCGAAATTTCATTCCCTTGCTTTCGCTCTGAAAGTGAAAGATAAAGAAAAATATAGCAAACTTACTCGACGTCTGTATAGTATGTATATGGGGTTTATAGATTGCAATTTTGGTAGCAAATTGCCGGAATGTTTTCAATTCATTCAGATGTGTTTGAATCAAAGAGGTGAAGAAAATCGTATTGTTAACAAATATGCAACAGGCGTTGATGAAGTTTTAAGGGATATTCTATTGAAACAAAATGAACTTCATTCATGCATTTTGCATGGGGACTGTTGGTCCAATAATTTCATGTTCAAGTACAGGGTAAGAATTGTTAATATAATTTGAATATAATTAAACCGTTTGTTGTCAGTGAGTAACAAACACATTTCAAGAGTGTGTGAATTGACTCCAAAGCACGTTGAAAACAAAGTAAAATTGAGTCAATTATTTCATTACTTCTCTGTATAATGAATCTTATTCATTTTTTCGAAATCTTCTTTTCGTTCTTTGGAAAAAAATCTTATTCAATCGAAAATATTTAGTGTTGAACTTAAATATTCAACCAATTACCTCACAAATCATAAACCTAATGAATTGAATATTCTCCTAACAATAATATAATAATAGTAACATTCCTTACATTCCAAAATAACATTCATTCAATTGATATAATAATTATAACTACGAAGAATGCTAACAGAAAGACTGAATTCAGTTTTTTGTCTGAATCTTCCTTTCAGCCCACAAACAACAATATTGGTTCCAATTTACGTTTATATTCACAATAATATACAACTATATTTGAAACAAATAATAGATGGTAAAAATATTTTTAAAAAAATATATAAAAAAAATAGTAAAAATATTAAACATTTTAGTCAATTTCATATGATGAGGGACATTCGTTGTAAAAAAATAAAGAAACATCGCACAAAAATCGATTCATACATAATTGCCTACATTTGAATCATCGAACTTCTCTGCCATACTTTAGTACGCTTTTGTTAACAGCTTAAATGATTTAATTCTCTTCTTAAACAAATGAGCTTTCAGTAATTTCAAAGTTGACGGCAAGTGGTTGAACATTCTAATACTCTTATAATAGTGGGAGTGCTTAAATTCAGATGTTTTATGCTTAGGGATAAGTAACACTTATCATTCCGAAATTCATAAATTCAGAGAATCATTCAGGTTATGATTAATTATTGATCCGATACCAAACGTTTCTAATAATTGTCGAAACGACAAAAACAATTTTCCTTTCCAAACCAAAACCTTCTTCTGTAAAAATTCTGAAAAATTCACAATTTTTTGAATAATTGTTGAGCAAATCATCTCTAAAAAGTTCTACAACATTTTCACCCAATTTTTCACTTAATATCAAAAAAGCAATGATTAAGCAAAGATATTACTAAAGGATCTGTTATTGGACCTTTGCTCTTCTCATAACATATCAATGTTATTATAAATGTATTGAAAATAGTGGTATTCCTTCATTTTCTAGGGATATTGCGTTATAATAATTTCCCAAAATATTGACGATCTGTTCATACTTTGAACAAATCAGTTATGAATTGTTTAAAGGGTTCATAATTATGAAGATTTATGTAAAACTATAACAAGTTCATGATTCTTGGGAGAAAATATCTGTGGAGACAATAAATACTCAATTGGATGTAAAAATTAAAGGTGTAAGTCTAGTACATGAAATAGAAGAGCCAGTTTAGTAAACGGAACAGAAAAATGTAATTATAACAAAAAATCTGCATAATTTTTAGTAGATTACAACCGTGCAGGAACTAAGAATTTTTCATTTTATGGAGCTCTGATAATGTAAATTAAGGCAAAGATCAAATATTTTGAGAAATTAAAATTATTCAGAAAATTGTTATGATTATGTTAAAAATACTTTCAATATTTTCAATGTGAAAAAATTATTTAGTATCAATATTCGACTTGCGATGATATAGAGAAGTGAATAGCATAGGCAAAATGAAGATTAATATTATTTTATAATAAGTTAGAATGCAGCTAGAACAGAGAAAAAAACTAAAAATTATATTTTGAATTATTTTTAAGTTGTTTCGAAGGTTAAGTTTTCTTACAGAGCGTTTTTACGATTTTTATATCACTTAGATCACCAATTTTATGCTAAGGAACAGAGAAAAACCTTCTCATATGAATTTAAATAAGAAAATGAGATAAATACAAATTTAAACTAACTTTTTTGTTGGATAGAATGAAAATAATCCATGCTGAACAGAGCCGTATTCTTTATCTTCAAATATACGAATTGCATAGTGATCTGAATGAAAAGTTTTAAATTGGCATTAAGTAAAGAACTGGAACTCCTTGCAACATATAAAATTATTTTTCACCAATACTAAAACGAAAATGTTTCAAATTTTATTTTTTCAACAAGTCGTATGTTGATGACAGAGTGACATTCCACAGAAACACAGTTTTTTTTTCAAAATAAGGTGAAATGTCTCATCCTACCTTTTTATCATAGAGGTTGGAAAATAACCTTACCTACAAATATTTCATTATCACTGGGATCACAAATTTTCTCAAATATTTGCATATTTCTTTCATCAATTGACTGTCTTACTCACCATTTTCACTCAGTTCAATTGATATTTTCAGAACGAAAACGAAACAAAAATTGTAACTGATGTCAAATTGTTAGATTGGCAAGCTTGTTATTTTGGATCTCCCGTACTAGATCTATCATACGCCCTTTACTCCGGATGTTCAAAGGAAACATTGGATAAATTTCCGGATCTATTGAAGATATACCACGACACTCTTCTACTATCCTTGTCAAAATTAGGATGCCAATCTTCAAGGCCATACCCTTTTGAAATTTTCAAAGAGGAATGGCCAAGGTTCTGTCAATTTGGAGTTATTTTAGGGATATTAGTGACTAAAATAAAATTAACAGACATGGCAGTCCTACCTGATCCTGCTGATGTTGATACCAAGGACAACTCTAATTATTTTGAAGAACTTGTGCTAGCCAAAGAAGAATGTGATGTACCTGAGCTTCTAAAACGGATTGACTATATATTCGAACATTTAAGAAAAATAGGTGTCTTTCATGAATAAATTTCACAATTAAGAATATTTCAATCTTACAGAACTAATAATTGATGAGGCCGATATGGCCGATTTTCTTACAGAACTAATTCAAACAAAAACTGTCTTTTCAATTTATAGGTTTAAATTTTAGTGTATTTTGAATATTTGTTGGTAATAAATTTTTAATGTTATTAATTATTTAACTTGGCCTAAACTTCTGATCATCCAGTTTTTTTCCAGGCTAGTTCTTAGGCAGTTCATTAAATTCAAGTATCGTAAATGATATTGCGAATTTTAATCTATATCTCAATGCACGAAACGAAACGATTATACCCTACATTACCATACATAAACGATTATTATTCATACATGGGCAAAATACCATATAACTTATCAAATATTATAGATTTCAACCAATTTGTTTGCCTGGTCTATATTTCGACAGTCTTCATCAGGACTCTAGAAAAACAGATTTTTACACAAATATCATGATAAAATTTTGTATAACAACTTACGGCTAACTAGGTATAGCCAACACCATCAACAGGAATGTGTGACTCTTGAAATGTATGTGATATTGCACAGGAAATCGAATATTTAAGTTAAATGTGCAGATATGATATGACAGGAGCGCGGAAACAATTGTCACTGAAAAAAGGCACATAGGCTAGAGAGTAAATCTCCGTAACAACGAAAGTCATACTGATCACGTAACACATAAATTCTATTAAAATTGCTTTAAGTCTGCGAGGATTACTTAAAATGATCCGAAAGTAAATAACTATAAATGCAGCTAAGCCTGGCAACGTCCGTCTTCTTATTAATGCTGTTGGTGTTGTTATTGATGTGGACCATTTCCAAAAAATGCTTTTCTGGTAATTACCAGCTACATCCAGTATTCCAACATTTTCAAAGTCAAATCGATGTCCGTGTTTTGCGGAGTGTGGTGCTAAGGCACATCTGTCCGGACGAAGTCTAACATCACTTTTGTGAAGAGTTATTCTTATTTTAATGGTCTGAGAAGTTTGACCTATGTAGACTCCTTCACAATCTAAGCACGGAACACTTGATGCAATCTGATGTTAAAGATGGAGGTACTTTATCTGTAAGTCTTGTAAAAACATTTCCTTCAGTAAAGAAATAATATTTGGTAAGTTTTAGCTCATCTTTTGCACTGAAACTGTGACACCGTTTTGCCGTGAGGGAAGGGAAATGCCAATATTTACCAATTGAATTACCAATCGTGAACTATTCACGTGAGCTCCCTCTATAGTAGAAAATACGTATAAACTATGCATAAAATTCAAGTTTTCTACTTAAAACAACATTAGTAACAGTACGTAGCGGCTTTGTAGATACTCTTATTTCATTGGGACACAACAGAACTTTCTCTGCAATGTGAAAGAATGGTTCCATGCAGGCATTTGGCATGTTGGGTTCGAATGAAATGTCTAAAAAGCCTCTAAGTACTCTTACTTATGTTATCATGAGTAGTCTAGAATGCTAGGGAGAGTTTATACGTATTTTGTTTTATAGAGGGAGCTCCCGTAATTAATTCACGAACTAGTGTTCTCCTCATTCGGATATAGGAACTGGGGTCGTTTTGAAAATCATGGAATCTTGATTGATGATTAAATAAGACTAATGATCGATAATAATGATGAAATAATTTCATCTCATTATCAACAAGATCGATGATTTTTCGAAGTGCACTTAATATTTACTCTCGAAAGTGATAGTTCCGGTTTTGTTGTCAACAACAACTGTTTTGACAGCTCCCTGAGGATTTTATTTGAAATATTTTGATATTTCCATTAAGATATATATATATATATATATATATATATATATATATATATATATATATATATATATATATATATATATATATATATATATATATATAATAATAATATTTATTGAACTCAAAAATCAATTCTACATGACAAAAAAGCAATGAAACATCAAAATAGAGTTAGGTCAAAATAAACATAAAGAAATTTCAAAGCTTTATAGAATTCATCACTACTATTCAATTTACAAAACTCTAAAACTCTTTGACTGAATAGGGTTCACAATCCATCAGAAATTTATAGATCCTTCTTTCGTAATTCCTTGTGTCAACTGCCAATTGTAGCCGTCGGGGAAGGGAATTAAACAACGAGATCGCCATGTACTGGGTTCCTCTTTTCCTCAATGTGGAGCAATGTATATGGAGCAATTTATATACAAATATGGAAATATATATATATATATATATATATATATATATATATAAAAGGAAATGAAAATTGTTTGTGCTTATGGCACTGAATGAAATATTTAAGAAATGAACACCAGAACATTCATTTGAAAAATTGAAATTAATCAAGAGAATGTTATAATAGAGCTAGATATGTGAACGTGTACCATGTGATGTCTCCATTATCCTTCAAGGGATAAATGTTAGAGAAATATTGAAATCGATGCCACACCTGATGGAAGTGCGAGACATATATGTTTCGTTCTGCAAGGAACTCGTCAGTCGCACCACGTCCATCGAAGTGAGGCAACGATTTCAACCTCCAAGCATCTTCTTGTGACTTCAAGCAGAAGATCGTAGAGTAATGAATAATCTACAATTCCATCTATAGATATCAGTAGAAAACACCTCTCTCGGATTACAGAAACACCAAGCATCGAAATTTCACATATCTTCTATACCTAGTAGATATAATACATAGTAGATATAAGTACACATTTCACATATGAACATAATTTACACAATATTGGATTTATCTTATGAGAAAAGATGTTGGAGATGGGCAGTGTAGACATTTTCAAGACTGAATATAAAATGTTGCTGTAAAACTAGAAAAATTTAGTATGAATTCAAATTAAATGTTGACAACTACAGTTATTTTCTTGAATGTCATTGACGTGGACATAGAGCGAATTATGTATGTTGGATGGGTTCAAGGTATTACTTTGTTGTACTCGCACTGTATACACAGAATGTGATTCACATGTGGGATCAAGACCTCATGTACTGTAATTCAATAAAAAATTTGTTGGTAATGAATCTGTCAGCTCTTGTCGTCAGTAATCTGTATTAGGAGTGAATAAATACAATTCAGATTATATATTAATATTAGCTGGCCCGGCGAACTTTGTACGCCCATTTATTTTTCTCTGAGTTTTATTCAAAAAGCTGGGAAGACATGTTCTACTATTTGTGCTACATTATCTTGTTGTTAATATTTATCCCGTTTGGAGCCAGGGACTTACTCACTTACGAAGGGAGTGCAATACTTCCTCTCATTTCAAATCAGTCGAATTATCAAAAAATTCCTATATTAAGACGTTTTATTATAGTTGGACAGCATGTTCCTATTTTGTTTTGTCCCAGTTCTCTCATCATTAATTGTATGATATATTTGCTCGATATAAGTCAAAAAATGTGCAGAATTTAGCCTATTCCCGGAAACCAATGAATATAGTGGCTCTGGTGGCTGTACCAATAGCGTCTATTTGAATTGACTCTTCGCGCAATATTTTGTCGACCATTGGTAGTATTTTCATATCAATAACAATCAAATTTTGCCTTGCAATATTGACACACAACGGTCATTGGTCCAATAGCAACGATTTGCTTTGAACTGTAATCTATTTCAACGTAATAATGGAATGCTGGTCGTCAGGAAAACACAACGTTTTCATATTGTCAATTTCGATTCCATCGATTCCGTTGAACTTCACACCGAGCTTCGCGTTGCTCGTCAGTTCGACTTGATCTTTTATAGCTTTGACTTGCTGCATTTGTACATCTGCTCAATAGCTATCATTTTTAAAAACAAAATTTCAAATGAAAATTAAAGAAAACTATGTATTCTTCTTCATAATGAAATAAACCATGTGTTATGTTAGTAACGTATGTTTATTTAGAATTGAAGTTTTAATATCGTAATATATATATATATATATATATATATATATATATATATATATATATATATATATATATATATATATATATATAAGGTGTCCAGGAAATATTCAGTCAAAAGCTATAATAGCTAAGATTTTATATCGATATCACCTAATTTAGATGCATCCATCAGATCATCGTAAAGGAGCTAGTACCTCTGAGGTACTCACTTTTCGTGGGTACCCAGTTCGAACTTGCTACCTTCATAAACTTGCAGTGATAAATTGTTTTCTGCCAGCAACATGGTTCCACCAAAAGGTCGCTCCACCAAAACGATAGACTCACCATCTCACACCCCATCTGAAAGGTAAATTGTCTCAAAATTTGCCTTACATAACAGAATATATACTTCGGCCAATAAAAGAGTACCTTCTAAATATTTTCTGATATTTCATATTCAAATTACATTTTGAAATCATTGGATTCCTTATTTTTTATCCTTAATTTATATTTGAAAGAATGGGGGTCTTTTAATCGATTTGCTCTCAAACTGCTTCGAATTGTGCCACCTCCATTAAATATTCAAATTAATGCAAAGCTTCTTACGCTCTATTCATCAAATTTCAGGAGTTGTGCACACAATTCAGTCTATTTTTATGAATAACATTGAACCTAGAATCACATTAAATGCCTTTTCGAAAAGGTTATAAAAGCTAGAAAGCTCGTTCTCATGAACGAAGTTTAATATTTATGCGTCAAAAATAGCGATAAAAATGATATTAATTTAAGATTGTAGAGTTTGAATTGAATTAATGATATCGGAAACGGAGATGAACGTTGGAATTTTCTAGTTGTGCTTATTCTGTATAAGTAGTACAGATTTTCAATATGGATTACATTTTCAAAGAGAATAAGTTCCTAACCTGTGTACAAAATGAGTACAAATACTCTTCGAATGCCAAATATTCTTCAAAATATTTCATTCGATTTCCGAATCGTTTTACAATGTAGAACTGTGCTATACCAGGGTGGGGTGAGAAGTTTCTGGTCTGACCAAGAAAAGCGATGTTTAAAATTTTTTATTGCTTTATTTTTCAACATAATCTCTATCAACACCAGGTTTAAAGCTAGAGTTTCAAGCTCTTCAAAATACTGATTTATAGTTTCGTTCACTTTTTCGATGCTCTCAAATCTTTTACCGACAAGCCATTTTTTGAGGTTAGGAAACAGTCAGTAGTCGCTAGGGACTAAGTCTGAAGAGTAGGGAGGATGCGGCATCAATTCAAACTTCAATTCGTAGATTTTGGACATGGCAACAATCGACGAATGCGCTGATGCGTATCGTGACAAAGCAAACATTATTTCTTCTCCAAATTAGGTCGTTTAAAGTGCAACTCGTCCTCCAAACGTTGCAATAAGTGTTCGTAGTATTGACCAGTGATGATAGTCTTACCATTTTCAAGATAATCAATGCTTATAATTCCTCTCGCATTCCAAAACACAGTAGCCATAACCTTGTTTGCCAATAAAATTATTTTTGACTACTTTAAAAGCTTATTTCAAATAGTATTCGAAATTAATATCACTTATATTATTATTTTAAATGGATAGCAATGGTAGGCCACCTTGGCAAAAAACTGAATCATTAAATCACATTTTAAAAATATTTCATAAATTTTCAAAATGTGTTTTTTTTAAATTTATCAATAAATTGAGATGTAATTTCAACAAGTGCCATCCTCTTCAATCAGCACTAAATACTAATCTTTTGAGTGAATAGCAGGCTGAAAATTGGAACCCCTGAAGGAGATTTTTTTTCGATTTGAATTTGAAATTCAAAGCACATAGATTTTTGTGAAGTTTTTAGTATTCAATCAAATGATCTTTTTTCAGGCTTTTTTTTACTGTGCCTATAGATCAAAAAGTTCTGAAAATCTCCCTGTAATCTAGTAAACTGTGGTTTCTGACTCGAATAATTTCATGTCGTTCTACAGATTTATATTTTTCTTTTTCTCAAGTCCACTACCTGGTTTCACAATGAATAACGCAAACTCTGGGGAGGTGTGTCAAACTGAAACTTTCCTAATTTCGAAATTACAACATTTACATAATTAGTGCAATGTGGATCGAAAACTTTCCAAACTTTCAAGTCAAGCACATTTACATGTAAATTCTTTTGTCATCATTCATTTTGTTCCTGTCGGCTTATAACCAGCCAATAAACGGCTGTGAAAACTTCAAGAAGTTACGCCTTCCAAGTTTTCGCCAAGTTTTCCTCCACTAAATTTGTCGATCACTATATCGTTACTACCAAACAAGCGGAATTGGCACTACTTCCTCCACTTTAGAGTGCTGAAGACAGGATATCAAAGTTTCGATGTATGTAAATCGAATATTCACTGGGTCTTTCGACTGTTGATCCATATAATAATAGAAATTAATGAATATATTCTTTGAATTTTAACAATCAAATAAGCAACGGAAAAGGCTCTGTCGAAGCGTTCTTCTACCCTTTCATGAACTACAATAAATTCATGTATTACGTTATATATTATATGTAAACCTAAATATATGTATTATCTAAATGACGTCGTTTAAACAAATCGCTTCAAGAAAACAACGAAATCTTTGAACTGGTTTATTCACACAACTAACATATATTCTTTGAATTATATACTATAAACCAGCCCAAATCAAAAAATATAAAACGAAATAAAAACAATTTTATAAATTGTTTCGTCTTAAATAAAAAAAAATAGTAGGTACTTTATGTCATCTGCTCATCATATGGACTACAGTTGTCAACGTTGACGTTAAAAGACGCCATTGAACAGTCGAATGACATCTATGACCAAAAATTTACCAACTACTGATTCGGATAAAAAGACATATTAAGTCAGCTTGCTACCAGGGACCTAGACTAGTTGAATCTATAGTAAAGTTGACTGAGTGTTCGCTGATCTCTTGGTAAAACATTGTTTGATATATTAAAATAGAAACACTTTGCTAGGTTCCACAAAAATTTTTTCAACAATTGTTTCGGGGTGTTACCCCATTTTCAAAACCAGGGCTAACTTTTGAAGATGAGATAACACCCTGAAACCATTGTCATGTATTTATTTATTATAAATTTTGTGAAACCTAGCCGATTGTTTCTATCTTATATAGAATTTATAGTATATAAAGTAATTTAATTTATAGTAGGTACAGTAGTGTACTATATTACTATAACAGAGCTGATATTGTAGGTACCTATAGCAACTTAGATGAGGAACTCTAAATTATGCTACCCTAGGTATTAGTAGGTACAGTAGTGTACTATATTACTATAACAGAGCTGATATTGTAGGTACCTATAGCAACTTAGATGAGGAACTCTAAATTATGCTACCCTAGGTATTACCTAGGGTAGCATAATTTAGAGTTCCTAAACCAGCTCTATTTATAGCATGTATAGTAGTTCAATTTATAGCACCTGAAGTAATTCAATTCATAGTAACTATGGTAGTTTGCTATATTACTATAACATAGCTGCTATAGCAGTTTCTTATAGTAGCTTAATTTAGAGCCCCTAGTGTAACTTCATATAGAGTTCCTATAGTAGCTCAATTTACAAAATTTATAGTAATTTAATTTACAGTAGGTACCTGATTTTCATAGTAATTCAATTCATCGTGCCTTTAGTAGTTTGCTATATTACTAAAACATATACTTACTATACCATCTTCTACAGCAGCTATAGTACCTAAAGCCGCTTAGTTTATTGTACCTAGGGTAGCTTAATTTATATTTCCTATAGGAGCTCAATTTATAAAATTTATGAAAGTTCACTTTATAGTATCTGAAGTAATTCAATTCATAGTACCTATAGTAGTTTACCTTATTACTATAACATATCTGCTATAGCAGGTATCTATATCAGCTTAGTTTTAGTGCATAGAGTAACTCAATTTATAACACCTGTAGTATATCAATTCAAAGTTCTTGTGGTTGTTCAATTTATAGTAGGTATCAATAGCAGCTTCATTTAAAGTACGTATAATAGCTCAATTTATAGTTCCTTCAGCAGTATATAACCTCTGACTCTGCTTCTTTATGCCCACGCTAGTTCTGAATGGTTCGGAGGTCATATATATGCTTTGGTTTATTCTTCAATAATAACACCAAACATAAAATGAAGGAATTTACTGGTTTTCTTGTAATATACATAAAAAACTTATCTATATTTCAATCGTAATATCTCTAACTAAGATCTTTTTCTTAGTTAGAGATCTTTTCTTTTACCAAGGTATTTCAATTGCTCCTACAGGCTACAAAGTGACCTGAATGATATCAGCCTGAGGTGTAATAATAATTGTTTACACTTGTATGTCATGAGATGTAATGTGGTGAGTTTTAGTAGGAAGAGAAATGTGATGAATTTCGACTACAACATTGTCCATTGTGGTGTTCACAGCAAAAATCTGACTCGACTTCTGGAGGTTAAGAATCTCGGTCTAGCATTTGATCAAAAATTCTCATCATACCTCATATCAACTACCTAATTTTATCATGTAGCAAGGTTTATGGTTTCATTGCCCGCAATTCAAGACTGTTTTCGAATTCCTCAACACTGTCCATTATTTAATGCCCTAGTGAGAAGAAAACTTGAGTATGGCTGTCTTGTTAGATGAACAATATGTAATTGTCACATAAACCGCCTGGAGGCACTGCAGAGGATGTTCTTGAAATGGCTCTCATTTCGAGAGGATGGTTTATATCCACCTAGTGGTTATGATCACGCTTGTTTGTTGTCGAGATTTGACACTAGGAACCTCCACACCAGGAGAAGTTTGAATGCATTGACATTTTTATTCAATTTGCTCAATGATGATCTCAACTGTCCTGAGCTTCTGGGTAAACTTAATTTCTTTGTTCGTCAGAGGTGTACTAGAATAAGCTAGATATTTCACTCAAAAACCCACCGAACCAATCTTCTCACGCAATCGTCACTTAGCTTTACATGTTCTACTGCAAACCAGGTATCAAGCTGCTGTTATTTGCACTGAGATTCGCTTGTTTCCATCATTAATGTGTATTTAAATCTTAACCATTGAGGTATCTTGATTTCTTCGGTTTGACTTCTGAGTGATTTCTTTTCTTGTTTAGTTATTACCCATTGTTTAGAGATTCAGTTAAATAATTGAGCATTAAGATATTCATATTATAGATTTCTATTATAATATTTGATGTTTTTCATTATTATAATAATTTTTAATGTTGTGTATCTATGTTATTATTGCTATTTTTAGTCACCAAATTTTGTATTTCATTATTCATTATGTATTTTCCTGTAATTGGGTAGTTACCTGTTGGAAATAATAATTATAATTATTATAAAATTATTTTTGCAATCTTCAGTTACCAATGACGGAGAGTTCGAGAACTTCGACCTTCGAAGCTCGACAAATTAACAGCAATGTCCATCAATCTTACTTGTGCACACATCGATCAATATCCGTTAAAAATTTCGTGAACATGATCACTGCGAATAACTCCTCCATTTCGCGATAGATCAATTAATCTCTTCGATCTTTGTTGTAGGTGGAGAGCCCTGTAAGGGACCGCGGGGGCCAACGCAACCCCAAACAGCAACGGTGCGAGGAGCTGCCCCTGGATCCTCGCGTTCCACCCCTGTACACCGACGCCCTGACTGACGATAACAACCCGGATCTAATTCCCCCCACGAACGGTAAGTATTCATCGTTTCACCCCAAAACATGTTTCGTCCCTGAAGGATGGGAAGGTAATCGTCGCCTTGAGAAAACAGGTCAATTTAGGACTGTTTTGATTTGAAGGAAGCCTCGAATGTAATGTCGCCTACGCTTTAAAATTATAATACTCATAGGATGCAAATGAAAATTTGTTCTGATATAAATAAAAATGATTCTACGTAGTGTTTGTATGCACATATACAAACTACAAACGACTTTACACAATTAGATAACCCTTTCAATTTTTGAAAAGAAAAAATTCGTATAAGAGGTGTTGTTTTCATTTTCAACATACATGATGTTCGTGAAGCTGCTTCTATCTATATAAGGAGAGCAATGAAGATGTATCGAAACTATGAATCAGTATTTTGAGGAGATTAATGAATCTTCGTTTTAAACTGGCATAACTAAATTAGAACACCGTTATGAGAAATGTAGCAGTGTTGATGTAGATTATTTTGAAGAATAGAACAAAAAAAAATATTTTGAAACATCGTTTTTCTTGATCCGGCCGGAAATTTTTCATCACACCCTCGTATATAGTCTATGACGCTCACAAATAAAGTGACTCTCTATTGGTAAAAGAATTTTCAGTATATTCAAAGATTATCTCCTTCAATTACACAAGCTTTACCCGTTTACTATTGATTATTAATAATTTTCATTAACTATTACTTAATATCGCAAATTAATTAAATATTAATTTGTAATTATTATTATTTTGCTCCATATGTAGTGGTTTTCAAATAGATGTCGCAAATTAATAACAAAACCTAATAATCAAAAAGTACTGCATTTAGGTATGGGAATTCTATTGTCATACGAAAGTTGAATACTTGTGTTAGATGAGCCAACTATATACGACGTTTCCCATTGGAGAATAGCGACTAATTTCGACTTGAACTTCAGGAAAATCGAAGAAGCTTTACGACCACCTTGTATAATATATAAATGAAAGCAGATGCAATGTTTATTGAAAACCATATTTAGTGGTGAATTGCACAAATTTTCATTGACTTTGGCTAACAAACGTCAATGAATCTACAAATGACATCTCATCTGTCAAATTTTTCCGAAAAAATTGAAACTATAAATTTCAAGTACAAAGTACTTTCATACGCATTCGTCACAAATTTAATGTAATAATGAAAACGTAATAATTTTAAAACAGTGTTGACACTTCTCGAAATAAGCGGCAACGTTGCAACGCTGAAAATATTTCAGATCGCTAGAACCCAATGAAGAGCATTTCTTTTATTACTAGCGGGTGATTTCTTAAGAGTTAAGTTTTTCAGGTTGGCAGCACTAGTTGGTAATGGCATCCAAACGTCATTTGTCAAAGTGAAAAGTTTTCAGTATACTCTGTCATTTTATCATGGATAGACTTACAAACGAGCAACGACAACAAATTGTTGAAATTTTCTATCAAAATTCGTGCTCTGTGAAAAATGTGTATCGTTCGTTACGACCATATTATGGTCGTCATAACCAACCTGGTGAATCAACAATTCGTGCTGATATCACCAAATTTCGCATCAACTTTAGTTTGTTGGACTTAAACCATTGTCTCACATGGTACAGTGCGTACTGAAGAGTATATAGCAGCCGCAGCGTACAGTGTTAATGAGAATCGTCAAATGTCAATTCATCGCTGTTCTCAGCAATTGGGCATGTGTTACTCAACCACATGGAAAATTTTACGTGTTGATTTGGGTTTGAAAGCCTATAAAATTCGACTTCTGCTAGAATTGAAGCCGAATGACCTACCACAATGTTTAATTTTCGGTGAATGGGCCTTAATGAAAATCCGCTGTTTTATCGAAAAATTGTGTTCAGCGACGAGGCTCATTTCTGGCTTAACGGATATGTAAATAAACAAAACTATCGCATCTGGAGTGATGAACAGCCACATGCGACACAAGAATTACCGATGCATCCCGAAAAAACGACAGTTTGGTGTGGTTTATGGGCTGGTTGCATCATCGGTCCATTTTTCTTCAGACGGCCGTGAAAGAAACGTTACCGTCAATGACGAACGATATTGATCCATGATACGCAACTTCTTTTTTGCCTCAGTTGACCGAGTTGAACTTGGTTGACATGTGGTTTCATCGACGGTGTCACATGCCACACAGCTCGTGAAACAATGGAGGACATGTTGAAGGATGAATTTAGTGAGCAGCTTATCTCTCGAAAGGGCCCTGTGAATTGGTCGCCAAGATCATGCGAATTGACGCCTCTTTAGTATTTCTTGTGGGGTTATATAAAGTCGTTAGTGACTGTGGACAAGCCGAACACGATTGAAGCCTTACAGGATAACATAACACGCGTAATTCAGTCCGAAATGCTCGAAAAAATGACGCAAAATTGGACCTTCCGAATGGACCATTTGATATGGAGCCGCGGGCAACATTTACATAAAGTTATCTTTAAAATGCAAATGACAAAGGCCAAGTTATCAAATTGAGTGTTTTATTCGATTTAAAAACTACGCTTAAAAAATCACCCTTCAGTATATATCAATATATTAATATAATATCAATACCATCTCGAAAATCACACATCTTGACTACAAACACCCATTTAACTCTTAATGTGAATATAAACTTTCTGACATAAGTTGAATATAGGTACTTTATGGATTTCGCAATCTCGCTTATGGCAATGTCAACGTTAGTATAATTGATACAGCTTTTACGAATATAAATCATTGGGTTCAACTCGAATATCTCTGTATAGTATATACGTGTCATTGTTGAATAAGTTTTGGCTCTACATTTTGAATCTTCACTGAAATATAGCTGTCATTAGTATTGTTACCTTTAGGTTATACGAATGACAGAATGATAGACGATGAGGTTTTCGGAAATGGCAACTATTATGTGTGACAAATTATTAGTGATATTTATCTCGGATGGAATTCAGAACATGTCAGTTCTGAGGGATTTAATTCATAAAATATTCAGGTAGATATAGAGTTTGAGTATGAAACGAACACAATCAAACGAGGACTTGTCTACTAATTCAAAGACTGAGAAGAAATAGGTATGCAGATATAATGCATAAATTATTTATATACAAAATATAAATATATATACAAAAAAAAAAAAAGGAAGAAATCCAAAAAATATCTCTCTTAAATTATCCTCTCTCATCACATAGTGAAATTCTGCAAGTCAACCATTTTAAATACCTAGGAGAAGTTATACAGTCCTCAGGTTTGAACCGAATCTCTAATGAACAGTGATCTACCAATCTCCAAAGGGCCCACAAGCTAACTTGAGCATACTATAACAAAAAGTGCATTTCGAGAGACGGCAAATTGAGGCCACATAACGTTGAACACAACGATTTTTCCAGAAGCAATCTACGCGCTGAAACAATGATTATTGATAACGGTCTTTCAAGAATTAGGGAAACAAGAACGCAAAATTCGGAACAGAATGATCTACAACAAATTTACGAAGATCTCACTAAAAGTCAATAGAAACGGCATTTGGATAGCAAACTTGGAATAAAATGGACAGATGAACGGAAGAAAGAGCATTCAGATGAATGAGTCTTAAAAATTTTTTATCAAAGGACAATCGTTATAATATATATATATGTATATAGATAACGGAAGAAATCAGAAATGACGACAAACACATTACAGACAAAACTGTAATGTGTTTGAATGAAATGTCTACAAAGCCTCTTCGTATTCTCACTAATATTGACTGGAGGAGAAATCTAGAATGCTATCCAGAGTTTATACGTGTTTTCTTCGATAGAGGCAGCTCACGTGATTAGTTCAAAAACTGATGTTCTCCTTATTTGGACATAGTACCTATAGGGGGCGTTTTGAATGTCATCGATTCTTGATTGATTACTTGATTTACGATTTTGAGGATGAAACTGATGATTATCATCATTCAACAAAATTAGCTCTCGATCAAAAACAAATTGTCAAAATATCAAAACGATAAGTAATCAACAGGCAAAAAACACCATATAGAATTGGGTTCAACGTGAAATCGCCCTTTATTCATCATTATTCAGTTTAATTACCGCTCTCATTCTTTCACGAGTGCGAGTGATGAGTCATCTCTCAACTTTCGTCTATAGTCAAATCAACAATTCAACGGATAAACTCGTTTTTTCACAATATACCGCTCAATGTCAATTCTACTTCTTGCTTTGGTACATTTTTCTCAATGATATCTTACTTTTTCTTTATTGATGATAATATTCATGATTATTTAAATACTTATTATCTCATTCCGGATGAAGACAAAACATCAAAGGAATCATATATATATCCATCATATAATCAATATATATATATATATATATATATATATATATATATATATATATATATATATATATATTATATATATATATATATATATATATATATATATATATATATATATATATATATATATATATATATATATATATATATATATATTTCAGGAGGTACTATAACTTTCCTACTATTATTTTGAAAGAATTAGTATTCTCTATCTCAACTTTCATTTAAAATCGATTGTTCTCCATTTTTTTCGTCAGACCTGCTGAATGAAGTATTTATAACCAGATTGTTTGAAATATCTGCTTTGTAAAGAAATATTTCAAAATTGTTATTTTATGATGATGCCTACAAGAATTGTAAATAGTAATTTCTTAATCTATAGCACCCACATTCACAAATATATTTAAAAATATGCAGAATAACTCCCAGTTTCAATTTGGATGAATTTTTGGTAAATTGAATTTCGGCAAACTAGACATACGATCTGTCTTTGACAGATGAGATGGCATATAAGAATGCCAGCAAAATTTGAAGAGATATTTAATTTCTTTGCTGTTTCTCAACCGAAGGTAATGAACACTTCTTCAATTCGCCACTAAATATTGTTCTTATAGAACATTGCATCAACTGCTTTTATTTTAATCGTACAGAGTTTTCGTAAAGCTCCTTCGGTTTTCTTGAAATTCAAGTCAGTATAAGTCTCTAATTTAAATAGAACACCCCGTATTTCATTGACTCATTAACAGCAAAATTATTAGCTTTCGTATGATTATAGTGTTTCCTATACATAAGTTTCACTGACATTTACACTTTTATAGTTTTGGCACATTCAGATTTGATTATTAATTTTCAAGGTTCATTTAAAAACTAATCACGACTTGGAAAAAATAATAACTCATCAACTCTACAAAGAAATATAATATCCTAACATAATTGATTAAAATTTAACAATAGTAATTTCAAGGAATATCGGATATATTCCTTTCCTATTGAGCGTCAGCCTTGCGAAAGAAATGTGAAATTGGCTTCAATGAAGAGTAAAACAATTTGGAAAGGACCACTCGCAAACCTTTTGTTAAAGGTATTTCGATTTAATTGAATATTGATCTAGTTTTGATAAATCGTTTAGCTCAGTTCATCGAATGAAAATACCACAGAAATACAATTCTATCTCTATTTGTATTTGTACAAATAATAACACAGTATAACAATCATCAAAGGAGGTAAATGAATTTTCGATGGTGTTCCATTCTTTGAAAAGTAACAAGTTAGAAGGATTAATTATGTTATGGGCACAAAAAGGGTAAATAGACTAAGAGAGCTCATCACGGTTTTTTCTTGGTCGTTTATACTATCATAGATAGTCCGAAATAAGAAGAAAAATATGATGAATTCAGAATGCAAACCTTTTGCATCAAGTTAAGTAGCGGATGGAACCCATTTACAAATTATAAATCATAGAAAAGTAATGAATATTGTTTACTTTTTCATTTTTAATTTTAATGTACTGATCAAAATCATTAAAGCTTGGTATTTTATTTATTTATTTATTTATTTATTTATTTATTTAACATACACTGTTTTACAGGACAAGTCCTAATTACAAAACAGGAAAACAACATATACAAAAAACAAAATTGGTAGTACAAAAGTTTCAATTTTGTTTCATTTTTAATGAAAGAGTTTGTGATATGAATCACAACTGATGGAATGAAATAAAATAATTATAGAAGTAAAAAAAAACTTAAATGTTGACCAAACTTATACATACATATAAATTTAAACACACAAATACATATACATTCGCATATTAACACTTATACACACATAATTATATGAGTGAATATGAATTCTCTTCGTGAATACATATAAATAATTGTTCTATCAGAGATTATGTATATCAAGAAAACTTGCCTTAATATCAGTAACAGAAGAGTTGAAAATATCCACCTTAGTTCCTAAAATATTACATTGTTCACACATCGTGTACAATGGTGAAAATTTTAGAACATTCGTTCTAGCTGCTAGAAGGTAGAACGTGAATGCGCTTCTAGAAGAAATTCTTGGGACAATGAAATTAAGCTTTTGCAGTAATTCCTGACATTTCACTTTATTGTTAATTATTTTATGCAAAAAGATTATTGCATGGCATTTCCTTCGCGTACTGAGTGTGTCCACATTATGTCGACTTGTAAGCGTTTCATGTTGTATGCCTATAGGTGGATATATTCCATCAATTCTGAAGCTCAAAAGTTTCAGGAACTTTCGTTGTATAGACTCCAGTTGATCAATGTGTAAGTGATTACCAGGATTCCAGACTGTTGATCCGTATTCGAGTTTAGATCTTACGAAAGCACAATACAATGTTTTCAGAGTTGATATATTGCTAAATTCCTTTCCAACACGAACAATGAAACCATATACTCTACAGGCAGCGGTTACTGTAGCATTGATATGTGGCACGAAAGTTAGTTGAGAATCAAAGGTTACGCCAAGGTCAATAAATGTATTGGGTCTTTCCAAAATATTAACACCAATTTCATACTTGAAATTAATCAAATTATATTTTGTGGAAAACGACATTACATGACATTTGGAGACGTTGAGGTTTAATTTGTTGAAATCACACCAATTTACAACATTACGCAAGTTTCTTGCAATGCGTTCACAGTTACCGATGCTGGAAACATAATGAAAAATCTTAAAGTCATCTGCGAACAATAAACCCTCAACATCAATGACATCGGTTATATCATTTATGAACATTGTAAAAAGCAGAGGACCAAGTATGGAACCTTGGGGCACTCCAGATAGTAAGCACAGTATTCAATTGATGTATACCCACGGCTAAACACGCGTTGCTTTCTGCCTATCAAATACGATTCGAAAAGTTTGATGAGCGATGTCGAAAGCCCGAAAGTCCCTAGTTTATTCAAAAGAATACCGTGGTCAAGCCTGTCAAATGCTTTAGAGAAGTCCATGTATATCACATCAGTCTGTTTGAGATTATCAATACCCTCAGCAATGTACTGAGTAATTGTGTAATTGGGATTAAGTTGTCCCGGTTTTTGGTGTCACTATATGCCGATGATTCATCGGTGATTGTTTCTGGCAGGATCCTTAAGAACTTCTGGAGGCATGTCAATGCATTGTGAGGGAGTTTGTAAGTTAGTGTCGAATGAACAATATGATGGTGAACGCTGACAAAGCTGTATGTGTTCATTTTTGTCTGAAGGGCAATGGAATTAGTACCTTTGATGTTAAATATGGGAACAACATTATATCATCATCCCAATCAACAAAGTTTCTTGGGATATATGTATACAGAAATTTGAGAAGGATATCACACATTGAGGGTCTTATGTGAAAAATTGGATAACTCATTTTTGCAATCTCTAGAATTAAGAACATCGTACCTAGAAACTGTGTTATGAATGTGTATTACAGTCTTGTATATAGTCATCTAAATTATAATATTCTGCTGTGGGGCTGCTCTACAGAAATGAATAGGGTGTTTATTACACAGAAGCGAATACTTCGATTAATATTCATCAACGAACATCTTGTAAACCTATCTTCATTAATAATTACATACTCGCCTTACCGTGTTTATATATTTATAGATGTTTGTTATATGTTAAAGAAAATGAAGACAGGTTTATTAAATTGAATAGTAATCATGAGTATTCAACAAGGAACAGGGATGTACTACTTATTCCTATGCATAAAACAGCTAAATTTGAGCACTCTTTCTATTATCAGAGTATTGAAATTTTCAACCATTTACTATCGAATTTGAAAGTACTGAAAGCTCATTTGTTTAAGAGGAGAGTTAAATCTCTGCTCTCAATAAAGGCATACTATAGTGTGTCAGCGTATTTCGATGATTCGAATGTAGGCAATAATGTATGAATCAATTTTTTGTATCATATGTTTTTTATATTTTTTTAACACAAATATTCTTCACCATGTGAAATTGTCTCAAATGTTTAATATTTCTGAGGTAATTTTTTTCTTTTTTTTTCAAATAAATTTGTATATTATTGTAAATATAAATTTAACCAATATTTTTTTTGAATCAATATTTTTGCTCGAGGGCTGAATGGAAGATCAGACTCAAAACTGAGTTCAGTCCTTTTGAGAGCATTCTTCTTAGTTGTAATTATTGTATCAATTGAAATGAATGTAATTTTACAATGTAAGGAATATTTCTCAATGAATTTATTTTATTATGATATATATATATATTATTATCATACATGACTCAAAGTTCGTTGATTAACGAAATATGATCAAGAAGAATTTATATCGATGAAGGAATTTCTCTCTTAGGTTTTCCGTATTTATTTCGAAACAACCCCATAAATGGTTCTTGTAGCTTTTTATCACCGAAATGAATTTTTTGCGGGAAATTTTTTTCTTAAGACTAGAAAGTCCAGATACATTTTGCATAATAGCTGCATGATAATTTTTTTGACATTATACACAAATATTATTTAGTGTTCTATTCCGAATCCTTTTGCGATCCTTGTTAAAACGGGCCAATCAGAATAAATCCGTCTACTTCATTTCCATTACTCCATTTCTTCAGAAAATGTAATCACAAAGTTTTATTTCCGGACTCTTAAATGGAGTATACTAATTTCACGTTTCATAGAAACGTTCTTAATAATCCCTACGAAGTTCTTTCAGAGAAATATTAATGAATGTTTTCTAAACTTTCAATTCACGTCGATTGAAAATCAATGTTAACTGGCTTCAGCTCAGTGAAACTTTCAAAACTAATTTCCAACTTAATAAGTGATTTTTCCAATTAACAATCGTTTACTTTCTCAAAAAAAAATTAACCATTAGCGATTCCAATCATAGTTTTCTCAATAACGGAACCAGTCTGAAACGATATGAATTTTTCACAACGTCTGTTGTGACACAATATAAAAGAATGAGTGAACTATTTGAAGTACTTCAAAACAGTGTCTTGGAATCTCAGTAACTTTCATGCATATTTATGTACTTCTTTACTTTCAATGCGAGAATTTGCATATTATTGTGTGTAGTTTGTTGGAACTGTGGGTTTCAGCTGACAGGAAAGTAAAAATTAATGCAAAATGCTAGAGTTCGAATCAACCGAGGATGCTGTAAAGTGGTCCAACATTGGATTTTGAACGAAAGTTTTTCTCTGTACTGAAAAGTTGAAGCATAAAATTTCGATTCCGGACGTGCAGTTCGGTAGAATTTACATATATGAATGATTTTTACATGAGTAAATTGTATCGGTAGGAAACCAATATCGAGAGAGATAGAGAAGGGACAACAGTTCTCGGAAAATCAGGAAATGAATTCTATGATTATCTAGACCAGGGGTTCCCAAACTTATTTCGTCTACTGCCCACTTTGAGAATAAATTATTTTTAGCGCCCCCATTTTTTCATCTACTTTGAAACCATTATAACTTCAAATTAAATTAATTAATTATCGTGAGCTATGTGAGCGAAGATTAAACATTCATTCTAAACGAGACTTGTACTATAACCCGCAAGAGTTAACTTCAGACCTGAGCGCAGTAGGTAACTGGTGTTTTTTTTTAGAGGTATAGAACTTTAATTTGGCATTACTGTTGAAGATGGCGACCGATTTAACAGCTGAGAAGTGATTTATTCTCAGTTGGGTCTGACAATTTATCATGAATACATTCACGCCCGAATAACGCTTGCAAATAGTGCAATTTTATGTCGAAAATAATGGTTCTGTGCGGAATACGTATCGCGCACTACGTCCATTTTATCGTCGACAAAATCGTCCATTAGAGCAGTTAATTTGATTAACCATGGAACGTTTTCGCACCACGTGTACTCTTATTGATAACTCGCATCCTGTCTAGTGCGTACAGAAAAAGCTATTGCTACTGTAGAGCGTAGTATTGAGAAAGACCCGAATGAGTCCATCCGCCATCGAGCACAGGAATTGGATCTGTGTCCATCCACTTTATGGAAGATTTTGCGGAAGGATCTTGGTTTTCGTGCTTACAAAAATCCAACTCGTGCAAGAATTGAAGCCAAACGATCATCAAGCAAGGCGTAGATTCGTCGACTGGGCCCAATATGAGATTGCCGTTGTTCATAAGCGAATTTTGTTTAGCGATGAAGTGCACTTCTGGTTGAATGGCTACGTCAACAAACAAAACCGCCCCATTTGGAGTGAAGGTAATCCTCAAGTGTATGTCAAAACACCGTTACATCCAGAAAAACTGACGGTTTGGTGCGCTTTATGGACTGGTTGAATCATTGGTCCGTACTTCTTCAAAAACGATGATGGCCAGAACGTTACAGTTAATGGTGATCGGTATAGAGCCATGATTACTAACTTTTCCATTCCTGAATTGAACAACCATGATGTCCAGGAGCTGTGGTTTCAACAAGACGGCGCAACATGTCACACAGCTCGTGCCACAATCGATTTATTGAAATACACGTTTGGTGACCACCTAATTTCACGTTTTGGACCTGTGAATTGGCCTCCAAGATCTTGTGATTCAACACCTCTAGACTACTTTCTGTGGAGCTATGTAAAGTCGTTGGTCTATGCGGATAAGCCATAAACGCTTGACCATTTGGAAGACAATATTCGCCGTGTTATTGCCATATACGGTCACAAATGTTTACTCAAAAACAGCCGCTAGTCGTGTTCAGTAACATGCAAACTATTTCTCTTTTTAGAAGCATTCTTCTCTAGGTCTTGAAAATATGTTACATTCTTGTCTTTCTTATATGGATGCATTTTATTCAAATGATCCTGCAGTCTTGAAGGCTTCATTGCTTCATTCGAAAATGTTTTTAGACATAGAAAACGCAAAGGCGACGATGAGTTTGTGGGATTTTCAATGAATCCGAATTTAATATATTCCGCACAGTATTATCGTCTCTTCTTTTTTAGTTCCGAGATTTTTTTTCTTTTTGAGAAATACCTAAGTAAATGTTGAACTTAAGTACTGCTTATCTATTACGCGCGAAATCGCAAATGAATATAATATATAAATATTACGTTGCATAAGCAGAACGCATCGACAAGAATAAGACAAACATACATAAACTCTTTCATTGCATTCGACGCTCAATCGTACCTACTCAACAAGTAAGAACAAGTATTCTATGAACAAGCCGATTGATGCAGGAATGCAAAATTCGGGTTATTTAACAAAAACTTGTTGAAACATGATTGCGCGCAGTCTATTATCTACGAAAATTAGCTATCTAGGAATACTAATAAGTACAAATCACACCTCAAGAGTCTACACAACGCCTCCATTTTTTTCTGGGTCTCTTACCGCCCTTTAGGCCTGCAGCGACCATTTTGGAAAAGGCTGACTAGACGAATAAACTTTTTCTAGATAATCATAGAACTATTTGTAATAATAATACGTACTGCTTCTAGAAGAAGTGGTGGTAGGCGAAGTGATGTGACCTCAAACTTGAAAGGGAGATGTTTGACGATCCGAATCAGTTAGCTGATATTTTCGCCAAACATTTTTCCACAATGGAGAGTACCAAATTAACATCTCGATATGGAAATAATCTATCTCGGATTTGCACATTATCACACATGGTGAATAGCAATTTTTACTTCAATCCTGTCACTAAAATTGAGGTTGAGTATACCATTAGAGCCCTAAAAAAATAAAAAAGCGTCGGTGTTGATTCCATATCGGCCGAAGTTTTAAAAGGGATTAGTGGAATTACTAATAACAGTATTTAAGAATGGAGCTGGAAGTGAAATAACTAACTATCGACCAATATCCATTTTGACCGTGTTTGCCAAGGAAATCGAGAAAATGGTTTTCGCCAGAATGATGAGTTATCTCAATAGATTCAAAATAATTGATTCCGCGCAACATGGATTCAGAAGCGGTCACTCAACCCAATCAGCTACAGTTAAGTTTTTTGAATCCGTCTACCAGTGTTTGGATAAACACTTGTTGTGGCGGGGTTAGTTTTTGATTTATCTTCGGCATCTTATTCACTATCCTTTGAATTTATACTTGATAAATGCTACAATTTAGGTTTCAGTGGGGTTTTTCTGGATTTGTTACTCAGTTACCTTGAAGAAAGAACAATGGTAGTGAGAATAGGCGAGTGTTATTCTCAGAGACATGACTTTGCCAAGCGAAGTTGTTCCGATTTTTGGTGACACTATTTGCCGATGATTCATCGGTGGTTGTTTCTGGCAGGACTCCAAAAGAACTTCTGGAATCATGTGAATGGTGTATCTGTATATTCGTGTCGAATGAACAAGCTGATGGTAAACGTTGACAAAAGTGTATGTATTCATTTTGTCTGAAGGGCAATCGAATCAGTACCTTGAATATTGAGTTAAATATAGATACAACACTATATCATCACCCCAATCAATTAAGTTCCTTGGAATATAGATAGACAGAAGTTTGAGATGGACAACACACATTGATGTTTTATGTGAAAAATTGAGTAACTCATTTCTTGCAGTCCCTAGAATTAAGATCGAGATCGAGAGTTAGTGAGAACAGGCTAGAGTTATTCTCAGAGACATGACGTTCCTCTTGGCGTGCTGCAAGGATCTTTACTCGGACCTCTTCTATTCATATTATAAGGACCTGCCTGCGAAAATGTCCCGATTTTTGGTGACACTATTTGACGATGATTCATCGGTGGTTGTTTCTGTAATTTTTTTTCTTTCCTTTTCAAATTTAGTTTTATATTATTGTGAATAAGTTCGGGGGCTGAATGGAAGATCGGACTCAAAACTGAATTCAGACTTTTTGTGAGAATTCTTCTTAGTTGTAATTATTGTAGATATCAAAGTTATTCTATCAGTTATTTGTGATTTATCTTGTAGGTGACATTCTATTCATTTTAATTTTTCCTCAGTTTTTTCAATCATTTTCCTCCAGTAAAAATTTAAAGTAGAAGTATATTTTTAGGTAATTCAGAATTGCGTTCGAATCGTCCATTAGGCGACCGGGCGTTAATTTCGAAGAAATTTCCATTTTCTCACGTGTAGATCATTTTAATTGCCACGCCGCAAATTATCAGTCTTATAGGACCAACCTGAAACCGAATAATGTGAGAGGAAATGATGAGTTTGCAACTCTGTGGTTCGTTAAAATAATCCAATTCACTCGGACGTAAAATGATTCCCAACAATCTCAACGTCGTAGCGCGTTCGAGTTGGAAATCTGCCAAGATAAGTCTCGGCTTTTGAAAATTTCCTAACGAACTTTTTCTCAGCAGGAAGTTCATGATTTCACGACTTTTCGAAAAGTTTGTCATAAAGGAAGAAAGTTGGGTCATTAAAACCTTACCTTATATACAAGTATTTCGATGTATGAACAAATAAGAACGTTGCTGGAACTATAAAAGAGAGCATTGTAATGAAATTTCATTTATTTCGTGCTTAATTATGAAGAAGTTTAATCTGTATGTTCATATAAGAAGCGCAAACTTTGTAGCCCTTTTTAGAAAACTGCAGTAACAGATAATTGTGAAATTCAACACAGTCAAAATTTATATGAAGAAGTACACAGATCTGTTTTTTTTTTTGTAAAATATCTATGAGAAATGAATTAAATTACTTAAAATAAGCATTAAACGCGCTATTTTTCATGATACACAACATCTACACACACGTACATATCAAACTTCTTCTATGATCGAACTGTTGATTAAATTTTTTCCGTGTACTTCAATGTTAATATACTCTTTGATCTTTTTGAGTGTCACTTAAAACTAAGAAACAATATCTTGACATTTTTTCCATGTTCATACTTTTTATAATTTATGCATTAAAACTTGCTTGAAAGCATGCATACAATAAATCATAGAAGAAGGATGAGATTTAAAAATATAGTCTTTGACAGAAGAAATCTAATGAAGTCGACATTTTGAAATTGAATCAATTATAGTCAAATTTTAACCTCGGAGGGACCGCTAGTGTAATGTACCAAACTAAATTAGAACACCGTTCTGAGAAAAGTATCAGTGTAGATACATTTGCCCCATGTATCTGTGTGGATACATGGGGAACGCCCCCTCCCATTAGGAAATTAGGTATTTACTTCTTTAAAAGAGTTACTGTTTATCTTCACTCGACTGAACATTACTTCTACAAAAAAATTTAAAAAATCAGCCCAATCCCAAGTTTAGTTCTGCATTGCTCAAAATCTCTGTAAAAGCATCGGACGAGGGTTTCGCTGAGAGAATTCCTTAATTAAGTGAACTTAAACTATACTTATCGCTGGATCTAGAGTTCGGAACATGTTAATTTCGAACCCACTAGACCTCGCCTACGGTAAAGCGTTTTATTTTCGAACTTTTCTGCTTTTTCTCTGGGTAAACCCTCACCCAGTTAAAATGGCCATGAATACTGAAGAGCAATTTAGAATTGCCTTTTATGCGAGCGGCTACCTGAATCAAACTCAATCGAAACTTTTGAATCGTTGAACTAACGAAGCGTGAAACAAACTCTGTTTGTTCGTCGTCTATTGCAGTTTTTTCGGTACATGAAATTGAAAAGAAAGTAATTTTTCATTCTGTCAATATATTCATAAAGAAATAGCATTAATTATTGTCGATTTCGAATTTGTCATCGATTCTAGCATTGTTGCCGATATGAGAATAATTTCCCAGCCTCTGTGTAATTTTCCAATTGAAGTTCACATCCCAGTTTTTCAAATTCAGAAAAATTTTCAAATGAATTAGAAGAATAACACGAGTTGTATCAATTTGAAAAAGTGAAATATTTTTGGGGTTAGTACCAATTTTTTGAATAATCAAATTAGCAAATTTTGTAAATTTTTTTCATGAAAACTATTTACTATTCTAATAAGTCGAAGTGGAGAATATTCTCTACTGAGATTAATAACTCAGAATCAAAAATTTGATAATATTTATTGTGAATCATCCCTTACATTGCACATGTTACATTCATTTAATTAATATAGTAATTACTTTTTTTTTTAATATTTAAATAAAAATATTTAAATTTTTTAAAATTATTCTTTAAGCATCTGAAGAAGTCGTTTGTAACGACGAAACGCGTCATGCTATCTAGTCAATAAAGTGTAAATCATAAGTTCAAGTGTTTGAATTTAAGTTTATATTCAATTATAGTAATTACGACAAAAGAAGAATGCTCCCATAAACACTGAATTCAGTTTTGAATATGACCTTGTATTCAGTCCTCGAACAACGACATTTGAGGGAAAAAAATTAATCATTCAAGGCTATTTCACCCTGTGAAGGATAGTCGTAGTTAAAAAATAAACATTTGATACAAAAACCTAATTCATGCATTTCTGCCTACATTCGAATCATCAAAGTACTATGCTATTGTTAAGAGCAAAGCCCTTACTTTCTTCTTGAATCAATAAGCATTTATTACTTTCAAATTTGACGGTAAATGGTTGAAGATATTAATACTTTGATAACAGAACAACTACTCAAAATTATCTGATAGAGCATAATTATAATAAAATTTATTGAGAAACATTCCTACATTGTAAAATTACATTCATTAAATTAATACAATAATACCATCTAAGAAGAATGGTCACAAAAGGACTGAATTCAGTTTTGAGTCTGATCTTCTATTCAGCCCTCGAACAAAAATATTGGTTTAAACAAAAATATAGGTTCAATTTGTATTCATAATAATATACAATTATATTTTAAAAGAAAACAAAAAAAATTACCTAAGAAATATTGAACATTTGAGACAATTTCACATGGTGAGGGATATTCGTATTAAAAAAATAAACATATTATACAAAAAATTGATTCATACATTATTGCCTACATTCCAATCATGAAAGTACTTTGCCACACTTTAGTATGACTCAACTCTCTTCTTAAACAAATGAGCTATCAGTAAACTAACGGTATATGGCTGAAGATTTTAATACCCTGATAATAGAATGAGTGCTCAAATTTAGCTGTTTTATGCTTAGGAATAAGTAGTACATCCCTATTCCTTGTTGAATACTCATTATTACACTCAAATTAATAAACCTATCTTCATTTTCTTCAACATATAACAAACATCTATAAATATATAAACAAGGTAGGGTGAGTATGTAATTATTAATGAAGATTGGTTTAATTAATCGAAGTATTCGCTTCTGTGTAATAAACGCCCTATTTATTTCTGTATATTATAGGCACAATATTATAATTTAGATTACTATATACAAGACTGGAATACACATTCATAACACAGTTTCTAGATACAATGTTCTTAAATCTAGAGATTGCAAAATATGAGTTACCCAATTTTTTACATAAAACATCAATCTGCTTTGTCCATCTCAAATTTCTGTCTACATATATTCCAAGAAACTTAGTTGATTGGGATGATGATGTAGTGTTATCTCCATATTTAACATTCAAGGTACTGATTCCGTTTCCCTTCAGACAAAAATAACACATAGAGTTTTGTCAACGTTCACCATCAGATTGTTCATTCGGCACCAATTTACAAACTCCCTCACAAAGAATTCGCATGCCTCCAGAAGTTCTTCAGGAGTCTAGCTAGAAACAACCACCGATGAATCATCGGCAAATAGTGTCACCAAAAATCGGGACAACTTCGCAGAAAAATCGTTTATAAATAATATGAATAGAAGAGGTCCGAGTACTGAGCATTGCGGTACTCCAAGACCAATATCATGTCTCTGAGAATAACTCTCGCCTCTTCACACTACCATCGTTCTTTCTTCAAGGCGACTACGTAACCAATCCAGAAAAACGCCTCTGAAACCTAAGTTGTAGCATTCATCAAGTAAAAACTCAAAGGATAGTGAATCAAATGGCGGAGATAAATCAAAAAATAACCCGGCCACAAACAGATGTTCATCCAAACACTCGTAGACGGATTCAAAAACTTAAATGTAGCGGATTGGGTTGAGTAGCCGCTTCTGAATCCATGTTGCTCGGAATAAACTATTTTGAATCTATTGAGATAAGTCATCTTTCTGACGAAAACAATTTTCTCAATTAAATTCGAAAACATGCTCAAAACGGATATTGGGCAATAATTAGTTATTTCACTTACGCTCCCATTCTTAAATACTGGAATTACTATGGATTCCTCAAGGATTTTAAGGATTTCTCGTATAGTTTCCCATAGTACTTTACTTTTCGAGTCCGATTATCAACTATAATGTCATCAGACATTTCCCATAGTAAAAATTAGGTAACTTCCATTCAATTCGATTCAACTGAACTATATGCTAATCTTGTATATGCTAATCTAGTCATGTTCTTAGAGGCCCTTCCTAAATGCTTCAATTTTCGATTAACCAAGATAAATTTTTTGTCAGGACTTGTCGTGCTGCCATTCAAAATATTGCAGCCAAGTGAATCCGAAATCACTTTTTAGAGTGAAACATCTAAAGCCTGAGTTTGATCTGCATACTAAATAAAGTTGAAATCCCTATGTAGAAAATCTGCTTTCACGCTATAGTCGAACAAATTGGAGACAAAATGTAAAATACGGGATATACACAAGGTCGATATGGATTTGAATAATACGGGATTAACCGTTCTCTTAAACTTTTATCTTTTATAGGAAAGCTTACGGTCCCCGAAAAAAGGATGCCTAGTACTTATCGATCTAAAGGAAGGCGGAGTTCGTTCGGATTTAACAGATTTACATAATTTAGATTTCATGGCAGCAATGAAAAATCTGTGCTCCCGTGTTTTGTTACGAATAGTGAATTCGCCTTTTTACAAGCTTTAATAAATCCATGCTTTGTCTTCTAAGATGAGATAACATCACTGCAGAATATTTTGCTGGACTATCTCCAGATAGGTACTAAATTTTTATTTTATTTTCATTTTTTTCATCTTGAAATTCATAATACCTCTGACATAATACAGTCAGACAAATCAGGAATTTTTGATACGATCAGCAATGGAACGACAAGTGCTTAGTACCTTAAAACATAATCTGAACTACTATTTTGGTCAGGTTCTAAGAAGAGATCGCTTCTATACGGAAAAGTGATAAAATTGACTCAAATGTAGTCGACATTAAAATAACTTTATAATAGGGATGTTAGAACGTAAGAGTTTGAAGAATGAATCCCAAAATTAATTGAAATTTAACAAATAAATACTCTCTTTATTCCTAATAAAAATGTCAAAAATAACAATAATCACACTTTACTATAGGCATTCCTGTCAGATTTGAGAAAATCACTCTTCTTTTCACTTTCCCAGACTACTACTTTTTCCGTTACTACTCTTCTCTACACCACTGGTTGGTAACTAGTTTTTACAGCTTTCCATCTCATTTCCGGATCTGTGAAGTTTAAATCACAGATAATTTGGAATCTAGAAATATCAATTTCTAGGAGGATCTATCTGTCAAACACTAAAGGACAGTATGAAGCACAGAACATAGGCCAAATATTGGTATGTTCTATGTTATGAACGTCAAACATTCTAGATGACACAGAGTCGGAATGGATCAATTTTGTGGCTATATGTTATATTTTATACGTTATAGTAAAATATATATGAAATACAAAACCAACATCTAATTATGTATTTTTTTCAGAGGGCCTTTTAGACTCATCCATAACCCCCTTTATAATATCAGCGCGTCCATCGAGCAAGAGGAACTGTGCCACACAGATGCCAGTGAAGCCCTACCACGTTACTTGGGCGCCGATGTTGCAATCCAGGAACTGTTCGACACAAACGCCGCCCCCGCACAAAGAAAGCTCAGTCTAGTCTATAAAAAACAATCCAATCAGAAGTCTCGGTATCGGGACCAATACCACCTGTGATACTTGTGAATATCTGATATTTTTAAGCATTAACATTATCAGAAACTATACTGTTATATTAACAATGTTATTTAGTTTATTTTGTTGGGTCGATGAGATATCAATTAAGCATAAATTCTTCGTAATTGTACGATTTATTGTTTCAAAATTACGAACATTACCAACATTAAATGTTTTTCAAGTGTTCTTATGTCTTTGATGTTTCCTATTCCCAATATATTATAAATATCAATGTAGTACTGGAAAATAACATGAAGAATGAATATATTAATGAATAGTGAATATGCAGATTTGTCTGTATTCCTCCATAACTTCAACCTCTGAAAAAAGCTACAAGTTGTAGTTAACAAGAAACGAAAATAATCAGTCTGTTATTGCTTTATATATATATATATATATATATATATATATATATATATATATATATATATATATATATATATATATATATATATATATATATAAGAGAAATGTACTACAAGAAAAATAACTCTGTAGTTCTCGTGCTATATTATCGCACTTGTAGATATTTTATATCAAAGTATGCTATAACTTTCTTTCTATAATTTTTTGACAAATTATTCAAAAGAACATAATAGCAGAGTGTGAAAATAGCTATGTTTAATATGAACAATGTGATGTCACCATTATCCTTCTAGGGATAAATGTTAGACAACATTGGAATCGATGACTATATTTTTTGGATGCATAAGACAGTTACTGTTTCGTTCTGCAAGGTGGCAACGCAATTTGTTGGACGCCACGTCCAAAAATGAAAGGCAACGACTTCAATAATCACATATCCTCCTATCGATTTTAAGACAGAAATATACAGTAAGTCATCTATGCATATATAATGCATAGATTATGTACATCTCAAATCTTAAGAATCAATGAAAAGCACATGATCATCTAACATTGAAAATTTCACACGTACTTATCAATCAAAATACTACATTTTACAACTCTTGAATAATTTCATCTAATTTATGAAGTTTTGTCATCTAGGTTGGGGTTGTAGAAAGGCTCATTGTCATTTCTCAAAACATGAAAGAAATTTACTACAAGAAAAAAATTCGGTAGTTCTCGTGCTATTATCGCACTTGTAGATATTCGATATCAAAGTATACTATGACTTTCTTTCGATCATTTTTTTACAAATTATTCAAATGAACATAATAATACATACATACAATACCCTACAAATCGTTTGGTTTTAACATCTGTAAATATTGTTTATAAGACCATATATTCATATAAATGTATTAAAATTATATTATGCCATAAATTATGACGTCGTTTGTATTCTATAATTTCCGGACATATATTTGAAATACTTTTTATGTCAAATAAATGATATTTTATTCCTTTATTATTACATTCCCAATTAGACATTTCCTCCAAATACTCTCTGCTATAATCTATCAAGTATATTCAAGTTAAAATTAATTCTATTAAATAGTCAAATTTCATTCGAAAATATTATAGCAAACAATGTATTAAAGGCTCAGCACTGAAATATATTGAAGAAATATTGAAGAAACTATACATATATAATCTTGATTTTACGGATAGTTACAGATAGTTTATCTTCAAATACTGATCTGAGATCAGCATTTGAAGTTGAGCAAGTTTTTGAAGATATCATTATAAGAAAATATTATTCTGTGAAAAATTCAAATTTATACTTCCAGATTATTGGTAATTTATTCCTGCTACAGAAATTATAGGTAATGTGGATTTTATATAAAATAGAATATTTCATATAAAATATTGCTACATGGGCGACTTAGTCGGTTATGTGGATCTACATTTTTATTGATCTAACCGTTTAGGTGGATCTATATTTCTATTAATCTACCCGTTTAAGTGATTCTATGGTTTCAACGATCTGGCTACATAGCCGATTTGACGGGTTAGGTGAATCTATATTCTTATTTTATAAAAATATTTTATTGATTTAACCGTTTAGATGAATCTACTAGTATATTTATATCAAATTATATTTTAATATACCTATATAAATACTGGTTTTCTTTTAAACATTCATCAAAAAATGACCATTGGTGAAACCGGTTACAATATTGCGGAAAATAATATCTATGTCATCAAAATGGTTGGTTTATTTAAAATTTCACTTCAATAATAAATTTGGATTTCAAAAATGGCACTCTATAACCCTCCGTACTTGATTTGTTTGAATTTTTGTTCATGCGCTTTACTTCGACAAAACGGTCGTTATAATTTTCACGTTCCCATTTTGAGAAATTGAATGAAATCAACATTCGAAAATACATAAGTACACAGTCATAGCTACCTAATTATAATTTCAGTACTGGAGAAATTATCAAGATTTTCGGAACATATCCCAAAACGTCACGAAAACATCTGTTTTATTTTGTATATTCTGCTGCATCTCAGCTGACAACTGTCATACATAAGTCAGTTTAATTGGTTTGTTTTTATATTTGAGTAGAATTCATAGTTATTGCTATTAAATAGATAGATAAGTAGATTATCGTATATCTCCAGTAAATTGAATGTTTAAATACTATGTAAAATAAATGAATATCATACTTTATTAGTAATGGTATTTGAAATTAGTTGACCATTCATTGTCTACAAAAATATCTGGAAATAAAATTCAACAATATAAGAGTTAATGTAGCCCTATTCTAGTGATAATAAAGAGTAAAAGATAAAATGGCAACTCAAAATGAGTATGGTGGAGGAGCTAGTATTCAGAGCCCCATTAACCCAACACCTGCTGTAGATATGGGTGAGATGAAAATAAATTTGCTTTGTTCATAGCAATGCACCATATTTAGGAACATATATTAGTTAGATTTTACATCATTTGCTAGTTTTGCTATATTATAGTTTTTATGTAGTTCTAGTGAAATGTTTATTCATATCGGTCAATGTTTCACTATGATTTCTTAAATAATGGAGAAATTTATTGTTTTATGGCAGTTTTTATTCATTATCCGATTAGTAGTGAGTGCATAGTATCTTTTATTTTTTTAATTTTTGTCACAAAGTAATCCAATTCGTAAAAACATAAAAATGAGCCATAAAATTTCTTCATTCATTTGAACTGTTGAAATAATATGAATAATAATATAACTCATGCCTTATTTTGTTGCAGCTCATTCTGTGAGTGTAAATACACTACCATCTCTTCAGAATGAGTTTTTGCTGAGTGAGGCATTGCACCGAGGATATCGGTTTGAAGGAAGAATGTCAAGAATTCGTAGATTTTTCTGTTTATTTGTTACATTTGACGTGCTTTTTATAGGACTGATGTGGCTTATATGTGTTATGGTAATATATAATTAGAATAAATATTCACGTGCATAAATTCTCAATTCTTCACAAGCTATAATTGCACTGATGCACTTCAATGCATTTTTTACAAGGAAGAATTATTACAAAACCGCTCAGTTTCATTCAAATTATGTTTGTCAAATTTTCATCAAGTATCCATCCAATCAATTACTGATCTATTATCCTATAATTTGAATATTAACTATTCATTAGAAGAACTAATTAATAAATTATTTTAGGTTCTTGAAAAACCTTAAATATTGTTGTTAATTTTTTATTTTCTATCTAGTTTGAGTTGATGTATATTCAACTTAAAAAATTAACATTTGTACCACAAGATCTTTCATGTTTAATGCTATAGGAAAACATATACATATATATATATATATATAGAGTCAGAAAAAAATTTATTCATTTTCCATTTTAATAACAGTGTGCAAGTGCTTCATATTGAAACATTTTTTCAACATATTAATGCCCTACTATCCGTTGTGATATTTCAGCTCCGAGGGGACAATATTTGGCAGGCTGTGAATCAACAAATAATACATTATAATATAAAGACTTCGCTTTTTGATATACTAGTCCTTGCCATTTGTCGATTTATCTTACTACTACTATTTTATGGTATATTGTATATAAACCACTGGATTATCATATGTGTGAGTATTCTACAACAATAATTAATATAAAAAATTAATTAATTTCCATTTACCAGTGTTTAATTCTGAATGTTCTCATTAAAGATGATTCATAGTATTATTTTTTTTTAATTTATATTTTTCAGATAACAACAACATCTACGTGTGCGTTCTCTATTGCAAAAGTTTATTTTTATGATGTGAGTAAATGTGAAATAACGATCATGTTTTTCTAATCTTATTTTTTCAGTGGCAGCTAACTTCACAACCTGTGTTTGAAGTTCTCTCCATTTTAGTATCATTCGTTATATCTTGGGGAGAAGCATGGTTTTTCGACTATAGAGTTATTCCACAAGAAACTTATGCCAACCAATTTTTCACAGGTAGGAAATATATATATCAAAATATATACAACTAATATCATCACTATTGTACAAATATTACAACCATCAGATTGTTTTTACAGTGTATATGTTTCATTGAGAAATAGCAGATCACATGAGTAGGTAAACAATAGATACCATGATAAGTTTAAGATTATTGTATCATAAAAATATTGCATTTACTTTGTTTAGATAGAAATCTCTCGATCTATCAGATTATTTTGATCATCACATTGATTGCATAGAATTTTGAAGTTACATTTTTATTTTATATTAAAAACAAATTAAACATTTTTTTTTCATATTAAAATTCTATAACTAATTATATACTGAAGTCAAGGGGTCGAAAAAATATTTTCATTTTATTGAAATTCAAACACTTTCATCAATAAAATAACATTTATTCTATTGATTATAAATCTAATACAAAATTTATTATGTTAGTTTCAACAATAAATAGAAAATTATTTTATGGAAGCTCACTTTTGTCTACTATAGACGCTGCGCTGGTATCTGAGCATCTTGCTCATTTAATCAAATGTCGATAACTAGTGGTGGGTTCCCATCTTTTCTAAAGGTAGCAACTGTTATTCCAGTACATAAGAAGAATGATCCTAGTATTATTAGCATTTATAGACCTGTATCTATACTTAGTGTTTTTTCAAAGGTAATAGAGAAAATTGTATTGGATCGAGTGAACAATTATCTCAACAAGTACAAAATAATAACTAATAACCAGCATGACTTTAGAGCTGGAAGGTCAACCCAAACGGCGGCTGTTTCCCTGACGAAATAAGTGCCTGGATGCTGGTCTCCATGTTGCGGGATTTTTTTTTCGATCAATCGCGAGCATTTGACTGGCTTATGTTTATCATATCATATATTATTATAGCTTATCCAGCTTTTTTAGCTGGATAAGCTATATAACTTGGGATTTAGAGGAATTTTTCATGATTGGCGGGGTTCGTTTATTGGTGATCGATCTGTAGTTGTTAGGGTGCAGAATGGTTTATCTGGAAAATACTGGTTTACTGTTGGAGTGCCTCAAGGCTCAGTCCTTGGGTCGCTTCTATATTTATTGTCTATTAATGACCTACCTGAACACGTTAAACCCGAAAGAATTAGAATTTTTGCTCTCATGAGGAGCTATCAAGTAGATGTAAAGTATTACTAAAAGACTACATCGAGTGGTGCAAAAAAATTCCTTGTTATTGAACCTTGCTAAGACCGAGTCACAAATAGTCTACATCAGGATGTGTTGAGCTATGTTCATGATGATATTATTTAACATCTAAGCCACACAGAAGGTTCCTGGGTGTATATGTAGACAGTCGTCTCAGGTGGTGCGATCACGTAGATCAACTCTGAAGAAGGCTCAATAGTGCATACTATGCTATATATATATATATATATATATATATATATATATATATATATATATATATATATATATATATATAGAATTAAAAAAAGTTTACCAGTAGACACCTTACTTAGTGTTTACTATGGACTATTATATGCCCACATGGACTATAATATTATATTGTGGGGTAATTCTGTTTTCTTATCGCAAAAACGTATAGTGAGATTGATGTTTAACTTGGGACCTAGAGAGTCTTGTAAGAAATGGTTTGTGGATAAAAATATGCTAACAGCTCCTAGTTTATACATATTCCAATGTCTGTTGTATATTAGGGAAAATGAGTGTTCTCTTCCTAGGCTTGCAGACTTTTCCACTTCTACTGGGATACAACCTACATTTTGGTGCATACATTCCATATACTGAAATAATTCTCCTGGTCTTAACTTTACAAATAGCCTTTAAAAAGGTGTTCCTGTTGTACCATTTTTATATAAAGCACCTAATGTAGCTGAAGATACGACATCCTAAACAGAAAAGAAGCGAAGCACCCGCCTTTTCATAAGCATTTGAGTTCGTATTGAAAATTATCTACTTTATATCTATGATTCACTATTGGGCAAAAAGTCTATTAGTTATCTCACTGGATTTCCCGGGGAAATCCTAATTGGAAGAAGAAGATAACCTCCTTTATATCTCGTCCCCTTTCTTCAATACGTTTTTTGTGGACACCAGCAATATTAAATTTTGCATGAGAGGTAATAATAAAAACTTGTCTAAAAATCACTGACTGAACAATTCTTTGTTCGACTATTTTCGCCTTTTACAGCATTATCAATAATATCTAGTCGAATGAAGAATTGTTCAGTCAGTGATTTTTAGACAAGTTTTTATTATTACCTCTCATTTAAATATGAACTATCACAGAGTAGATTCATCGTCTATTGAATTCATTAAATTTTGCTCTTTACATCTATTCTGGAACATGTACAAAGAAGGAGATTCTTTTCAATCATTTGAAGCGATTCGTGTTAGACGTCATTGGACCGTGATAACTGCAAATACAGCATATTTCATATTTACAAATTATTTCAATATTGCTCATTTTTTCATTATTGATATTTTCAAATAAACTTTGATGTGTCGAAAGTTTATTTGATGACTTATGTAATTAAATTGATATGTTTTTTCTAACTACTTCTGAATATCATATTTATTTTCAAATACTCATTCAGTTTAAGTGTGTATTCATAAATACATACTTTATTAAATGACACGGAGGTTTCGCTTATCTCTTGGTGAAAAACAAGAAATTAAAATTAAAACATTTGGCTTTAGTTTCTCTAAATATGGGTATTAAAAACTCTACATATGTTTCGGATGGTTATCCCGAGTATACATGTAACATTGTATACTCTTGATAATGGGTTAACCACCCGAAACATATGTAAAGTTTTTGATATACTTAAGCCAAGTTTTTTAATTTTAATGTATTGTCTTTACATACTTTATATTTATCAATATTCAAACTTCATAAAGATAATTTTATGTGACAACTTTGAAATTGAAATTAGAATCAGTTTAAAAAAGCGGAAAATTTCAGTGTTCCTAGGAAAAACCTTTAAATGTGAATTTGTAATTTTCATGTTCTAAGGAGGAAGTCATAAGCAGAGATTATGTTAAAAACAATATTCAGAAAAATAGTTGAGAAAATTTATTGAACATTTTGATCATAAAACGTCAATATTTGAAAATATTTCATTCTCGAATATCGGAAATTTCTTATAATTATCGTCCTTTTATCTAAATTTTGCACAACACTGATTAGAGATTGTTGATATTCTTTTTATATGTCGCATATATGTATACTTCATGAACTGTTTACTCAAATTTATTCGTTACAACGAGTACCCGAAAAACAGTTGCATAAAATGTTCATTCTAAAAATAATTTCATACTTCAAAGAAGTGACGAATTTTATAACAAAATTTTTTATAAAAACTACATTTTGGCCTATTAGGGCCTTTTTTTCATTGTTTTCAGCGAAAAAAAGTAATTCATCGAATAATCAAAATGTAGATAATAATTTAAAACAATACAAAAGTAAGTAATTTTGTTAATTTTTGAAACTAAAAATACAATACAAACATAAATAATACAACATATAAATAGGTATTCCAAAATACATTGAAACTAATTTTGCTTAATTTGGTTCCAGCCTGCACTAGTACTTTTTTTAATTAAATATTAAATTAAATTAAACTCTTGGCTTAATGTTTCACTATTATATTTAACAACATGAATTAGTCAACATATTTCGAGCGTGAGCTCATTTTCAAAACTGAAAATGTCTTGAAAATGAGTTCACGCTCGAAACATGTTGACTAATTCATGTTGTTAAATATAATCGTGAAACATTAAACCAAGAGTTTAATTTGATTTAATATTTAATTATGTTTCACCAAGAGTTAAGCGAGAATTCAATCTCAGTCAGTACTTTTTTTATTATTCATTTATTCAATTTGATATTTATACAGGCGCAGATGATAGATCACCGTTAATTCAGCACTATTTAAGAGGCTCTGCTCCTTCCAGATATACAGAAAGTGTGGAAAACTTCCATTCTCCCATGAACTCTCCGGAAGGTTCTTTGTTTGGATTGGAAAATAATCCTGTGTCACGAAAATATCCGCCTTACGACTTTAGCAGAGCAGAGGTAAGACTGCATTCTACATTTTAAATGATGAAAATTACTTCTACTAACCAGATGAACTTAATTATGATTAATACAGAATCATACACATATTTTTCTTTAAATTATAATAAACGTAATCAATCACTTATTTCGATACCACAAAAATGTTACATTTTTCATAAATGACAAACTGTTCAACTGTCACCAATAATCTTGAATTTCAACAAATGTTAAGTGAAATGTTAATTCGCAGCACGTAATTTGATCTATTAATTTGGTTGCGTTTTTGCTAAAGTATAATAGGCATATACCAAAACCTAAACAGTTTTAGAAAACATTTTAAGAAAAAGAACAACCAAATAACTGAATAATACTGTTCCTTTCAAAACTTGATATTTTGATTGCTTGTTTCTTTTGTGTATATAAGATTATTAACTACTGTATAGATCTATCCGTTATTATTATTAGTACTTTACTAGTTAAATAATAAGATGCCATTTCATTATTATACAATTGTGCCATACATAATATAATTTCATAGTAGGATAAAACTACTTTCAAGAATATCTGTGTCTTATGACATGTAAATAAAATCAGTAGAAGGTACAACATCTCAATATTTGTCAATTCAGTTGAATTATTAAACACAATTGAAATTTAAATAAACATATTGAATTGATAATTCGTTCTGCTAGTTGAAAAAAAGAATCAATTTAGATATACATATTTGGAATTATGGTATTATTGGGTTGTTTTACACTTCAACTATAATTTCAATAAATTTTTACTCCAAATAGTTTAGTTGTAACAAAATATAATAAATAAATACGTCATCGATTAGAAATACATACAATACAAATAGATACAAATCATCATTATTTGGAATGATATTATATAAACAGTGAGCCTGGGTCAGAATTATAAACTCGCATCTAAATTTTATATTGCTTCATCTGCTTAATGGCATAAATTATCAATGTCTATATAAACTGAGAGGATGTGTCTGTAAGAATCATATTCAGAATGTCAGAGGTTGAGGTATATATATATATATATATATATATATATATATATATATATATATATATATATATATATATTTACAGATTGAATATCTTGAACCATATTTAATTATATTGGAGATATATTTTCACAGGTTGTGTGGTTCATTAATTAATAATTTAGTTCGGATGTTTATATTAAAATAACGTTTCAGTCGTCTCTGCGACCTTTCTCAAATTATGTCATACAACAATTGCTTGGTCAAATTATAAAAGAACACAAAATATTACTTTAACAATCATATAATATATCGAATTAAAACGTATTGTTCATAGCACAAGGTGTTGACGTAGAATAATATAAACATCTGAACTAAATTATTAATTAATGAACCACACAACCTGTGAAAATATATATCCAATATATATATTTAGATAAATGTCTGAATGCTTTTTGTTAACTCATTTATTATTTTTCAGATAGCCAAGTATGAGTCCATGGCTCGATCAATCGTTGAAGAATCTAAAGAATTATTTCGTACTACTGGATGGAAAATTAAAACTGAAAATGAACTAGCAGTGGTTCATTCCATGACATTATCAAATGGTCATACAATATTCAAAATATCCGTGGGTATTTATTGATAATGCAGTATTTTGCTTCAGGTTATATGTGCATCCAAACTACAAATATATTGGTCATGTTAACAAAGTATTTATGAGAATGATAATATTTTTTTAGGCAACATTCAATTCATCTCCTAGGAATTTGTTCAGTGAATTATTTTATGAAGTTGAAACAATTCCCAAATGGAACTCTGCAATATTAGAGGCTCAAAGACTTCAAATAATAGATGACCATACAGACATCATATATCAATTATCTGCTAGTGGAGCAGGAGGTCTTGTATCTAGTAGAGATTTTGTAAGTCTACGATATTGGACACAAATAGATAATTCTTATTTGATAGCTACTAAAAGTACTATCCATCCCAATGTTCCCAGAAATAGCAAATACGTAAGGTGAGTGATTTATTTACTAGCAAAAGCCAGAACAAAAAAATTTTTTATTTATCTAATCTTAAGATTATTGCGCTGAGAGCTTCGACATTAACAGACCTTAAAATGGGAATATTTCTTTTTCAGTTGGCATTTTGCTAAAAATTGTAGCATTATCAATCCTTTAGTTTATCTCTGAATGAACTAAATTAATACATAAACATAAACCTTTAATCAGTTACCGCGCTATGACTCTTAATTTTAAGTTTTATATATATATATATATATATATATATATATATATATATATATATATATATATATATATATATATATATATAGAGAGAGAGAGTATGTTATAGTAGAGCTAGATATGTGAACGTGTACGATGTGATGTCTCCATTATCCTTCAAGGGATAAATGTTAGAGAAATATTGAAATCGATGCCACACCTGATGGAAGTGCGAGACATATATGTTTCGTTCTTCAAGGAACTCGTCAGTGGCACCACGTCCACCGAAGTGAGGCAACTATTTCAACCTTCAAGCATCTTCTTGTGACTCCAAGTGAAAGACCGTAGAGTAATGAATACTCCACAATTCCATCTATAGGAATCAGTAGAAAATACCTCTCAGATTACAGACACACCAAGCAACGAAATTTCACATATCTTCTATACCCGTAGGTATCTACTGCAATGTCTGTTTGACAAATATCATCATACGATGTTTTCAAATGTCAATAGGTTGCGTTAGTAGTACGCTCGCGTTTATTCCCGTATTTCAGGGGCCGATTCGGCGATATTTTTAAGGAAATAAAATTTTTTGAGTGAGGCAACGATTTCAATTTTTTTTATTTTTTTTCAATTTTATTTAAAAAATTTCAATATTTTTGGTCTTCCACTTGGAGCCACAAGAAGATGCTTGGAGGTTCAAAAAGCTATGTTCCAAAAGCTGAACTGGAGCGAGAAAGGAATCAAGATAAATGGCCGCTACCGTAGCCACTTGCGGTTCGCTGACGATATAGATTCCTGTTCTCCCACGATGCTACCGATCTTCAAGAGCGCATCAATGAACTGAACATCGCGAGCAAGGAAATACGTCTGGAAATATGCTCCCCAAAAACAAAGATGATGCTGAACCCTTTCTGCACCAGAAAGCAAATGGAGGTGGACGGATCCCCATATGCCCATTATAAATAGCAGCGTCTTACACATATCTGGGACAGATTGTCACGGGAAAAGGGGGTATTACACCGGAGATCACGCAAAGAACCAGAACAGCTGGGGGTAGAGATGGCCGACTGACACACGTCTTCAAATCAGATATGCCACTATCCTTAAAGAGCAAAGTGTTTGACCAAACGAGATAGAATACGCTGCAGCTGGATAAGAGGTCAAACAAAGGTGAAGGATGTCGTGGAGTGTGTAAAAAGGTCAAAGTGGAAATGGGCGGACCATCTAGCCCGAACAAGAGATGAGCGTTGGTCAGCTGTGGTTGGTGACTGGGAGCCCAGAGACAGGGTAAGACCAAGAAAGCGCCTTCGCGATCGATGGGGTAAGGTGCTTGTGGATTGTCTGGGCGTTACCTGGAAGAGAGAGACTGCCGATAGGGAATCTTGGCAAAAACAGGGGGAGGCCTAGTTCTGCGGTGGACGGACAGAGGTTGATGATGTATATATATATATATATATATATATATATATATATATATATATATATATATATATATATATATATATAACTGAGGTTGAGTTCTTGCTTACCTCGTGGTGAAACATGATTAAATAAAACTTGTATCAAACAGAGATGTAAATATCAGTTATACCTACTTTTAAAAACGAAGCTTTTCTTCTCTAACAGAACACAATTATATGAAGGCTGCATAATGTTCATAAGAATTTAATAATATTTATTTGAGCTTTATTTCCACTTCCATAATTATGTAAAATGTAAATACTCCATATAAAACTTTTTTTAGGGGTGAGAATGGTGTAACTTCCCTACTAATAGAGCCATCTGAGAATGAACACCAGACTAGGATGAACTTTATATTGAACACAAATTTGAAAGGTTGGATTCCTCAATCTATAGTGGATCTTGCTCTTGTAGATACTTTACTTGATTATGTTCGTTGTCTAAAAGCACATGTGGATAAGATGAATGAGAGAGAGTACGTTTGAAAAAATTTAATCCTTGCATAAGGAAGTTTCTAGTAAAATGAACTGTGATCAATTGTGGCACTCCATTGCAATGTTATCTTGAGATTATGAAATGTTAATAAGCATATGCTATTATCACAGTTTATGGAAAATATTGATAGAAAATATCATGTTGAAAAGAAAACTTTATAATAATTACTCAGTTTGAAACTGCATTTGTACAAATATTTTATAGAAAGGTAAAAGTGTTTTATGTGGAGTATACAAAGAAAATTAATCATAAAGATTAGATATGAATAAATAATTTCAACTGCTTCATTTAAACACTGTCAACTAATCTCATTATAATTTCCAAAAACAATTTAGTATTTGATATAGTTTTAATACTGATAGAAGGTATTGTTATGATTTCACTTCTCTGAATTTACAGTACCGTAAAGATTAAATCCTCCTGTAAATATTTTTTCATTTCACATTAAACTACAAATCCAAAAAAAAGTGCATGTCATAAAGGTATTCGTTTTAAGGTAGAAAGGACTAATTTAATTGCAATCTTCTCAGACAATATCCTTGGACAATTTAAAATTTCAATTATCATATTCTCTCTAAAAAAATGTATTTAAAAATTCAACCTATTGAAATTTTTTCAAATTAAACTTACTAAATGTTATGAATGGCTTTAAAAATTTGTTATGAATTTTTGAAATAGTACTAATTTTCAATAACTCAAATTGTATGGAATTATTTGTATAATTTTGTTTTGGTATTTCAAAGTAGTTAGGATGGATTATACAGAGACATATTTATATATAACTGTTCATTTGTAATCTAACTTGTTTTACATATTTATATATAATTTGAAACGCATTTCAGGTTTTCATTTTAAGCTATTATTCTTCAAAATTATTGTCATTGATTTGAATTACCACTTGATTTAAGGTCTAAAGCAAACTTCTCAATATATTTATCCATTTTGAGAAGTATGTGTAAATATTGAAGCATTTTAATCTTAGTTGTTCATAATTTGAAAAAGAAATTTTCCAATTTCAGCATTGGATTCATATCTGTTTCATAAACATGTGTAATAGTTTTCAATTGAAAATATCTCATATTCACATCATTTTGATTTTTCTCTCTTCAAGTGCAATATATATTTTCACGTCTAAATGGTTAAATAGTTAAGAGATTTTATTCTGAAAAGAGAAGTACTATATCTAATCTTTACTGATATATGTTATATGAAGTTTCTAATTTTGATGGTGTATATATGTAAAACAATGTCAAAGCATCTTAGGTTTAATTGTAATACTGAGAATTATATTTAATTATTCTGTGATGTAAAGTCAGAAAGGTAATATACATATTTTTTTATGAAAATATGAACTAAATTTTTTTATAATGTAACCATTCACGATGTAATTTTCTTAGGATTAAAAGACCAGTTCGAAACTATTCTTGAAGTGAAATTTTTATCCAATTTGAATGGCATCCGTTTAGAAAATTTCTGAAAGGTGATACTTATTGAAGTGATATATTATATATATATATATATATATATATATATATATATATATATATATATATATATATAGTGTGAAGGTTTCTTGGGAATGAGCACAGTTTAAAATTTTGAACATTTTAAAACTGTGCTCATTCCCAAGAAACCTTCAGCCTTATGTTATTAAGCAAAGCACAAGAAAACTAAACGAATTATATATATATATATATATATATATATATATATATATATATATATATATATATATATATATATATATAATGATATATATATATATATTCATTTGAAAAATGAACATTAAATTAACATTCATTTGAAAAATTCAAATTAACCAAGAGAATGTTATAGTAGAGCTAGATATGTGAACGTGTACGATGTGATGTCTCCATTATCCTTCAAGGGATAAATGTTAGAGAAATATTGAAATCGATGCCACAGCTGATGGAAGTGCGAGATATATGTTTCGTTCTGCAAGGAACTCGTCAGTCGCACCACGTCCATAGAAGTGAGGCAACGACTTCAACCTCCAAGCATCTTCTTGTAACTCTAAGTGGAAGACCGTAGAATAATGAATACTCCACAATTCCATCTATAGGAATCAGTAGAAAACACCTTTCAGATTACAGGCACACAAAGCATCGATATGTGAAATTTATTTTTTCGCAACCTAGTGACATTTGAAAACATCGTATGATATTTGTCAAATAGACATTGCAATTTAGTAGAAAAAAGTAAATGACAAAAAAATATTATTGTGGGATATCCATAAGAGATAGACATATACCATAGCGGAGTTTTCTGTAGACCTTTTCAATGTGTACAATACTTAGTACATTATTTTGATAAATCTCGTAAGGTTCAGCCTGCGTTTGCAATGTAAGCGGAAAAAATTTAATTATTTACGACATCACATTAGAAACCTCAAAAATAACAGTATTTCTCCACCATTTAATAGATATTATTATACATATACCTAAACCTTCCTCATCAATCACTCTATCTATTTAAAAAAAAAACCGCATCAAAATCCGTTGGGTGGTTTTAAAGATACAGGGATATAGGGACAGAGAAAGCAACTTTGTTTTATTCTATGTAGTCATTATGTTTTTCTTTTCTATGTATCTACTACTGCATCAATAATAAAAAATTATTCATCCTCTATAAGAATTGATCATTGGCATTGAATAGTATTTGAATTGTATTATTATATTGAATTTGACAAGATCTACATATATAATATGTATTTGATCGAATAAAATCATTGGTCGAGATTATCTCTATTAATTTTTATTTATTTATTATCTATTTTATTTATTTATTATTATTTTTAGAACTGAAAAATGATATCTTTCTTCGATTATTGGAACATTAAACTGTCTTTTCAAATATTTTGAACTATCAATAAATTAAAATATAATAAGAATTTTCGCAAAAATAATCTAAATATCTTCTGAACAGAAGAAATGGCATATATACTAATAATTTATCAAAAAGTCATACTCATATTATGCATAATATTCCTTCTTTCTTTCCGTAAATTAATGTTCAAGAGATAAAATTGCTAAGGCATGTTTCTGACGTTTTGCTTTTGTTGTATTCTAAAAAATTGAAACATATTATTAGGAAAAGGAAAAAAATTAAAGGAGGAAATAAATTCAGCATATAAAAAAATTTCGAGTAAAAAATCATCTATTAAAAAATTAATATTTAGAATATCATAAAAACCATTATAATTCGAAAAGAAAAAAAAATAGAAATAATGATTAAACATTCAGTGAAAAATTAAAGTATCAATAATGGACTTGTGAGCTGGCTGATGACTAAAGTAGGTATAGAGAGTTTTCTGATTAAGCGCCCTGTCTTTATTGATTGAAAAAAGTGTACCTATTGCATTCATTGTGTATACTTAGCCAAGATAATTCCAGAAAAGGAATCGTACTCTTTCGAAGATTATTAATTGAAAGCATGCCTAGATTTTATTTTAGAAGCACCTTCATTGATACCGGTATCATTGTAGTGGTTGCTGTTACAGCTTATCGCAAAATTTTATGAAAGTGATATAAATTTTATGGTAATTAATTTCAAGGACCTATCAACTTTGTTGACAAAAATTTATTCTAACGTAACACTTGTAGGTTATCAGAAGACACATTTTTATCATCTCAAAATCGACAAAATGCTTTATGCATGTGCTTATATCATAATAAAATTATTAGTTGCTGGTAGAATACCAAATGACTTTGAAAGGATGGAGTAAACCCATGAACTGTCCTTCTCATTGGTAAAAATTCAATACGACTGTCATTTTTTTCTATTGATTTTTAATTTAATTTCAGTTTGATATTCGACAATCGTGTTCGGTCATGGCGTGAGTTGCCGTTGCGATTTGCCGATTTTGGAGTACTCCACAGAAATGAATTGTCTGGTGCTCTAAAAGGTCTCACCAGAGTACATAGATTCCAACAAGATGACGCCCATATCTTTTGCACTCCAGAACAAATTGGAGAGGAAATGAAGGGTGCTTTAGATTTTTTGATTTATTTGGAAGATAATTCCAGAAAAAGAATCGTACTCTTTCGAAGATTATTAATTGAAAGCATGCCTAGATTTTATTTTAGAAGCACCTTCATTGAAACCGGTATCATTGTAGTGGTTGTTGTTACAGCTTATCGCAAAATTTTATGAAAGCAATATAAATTTTATGGTAATTAATTTCAAGGACCTATCAACTTTGTTGACAAAAATTTATTCTAATGTAACACTTGTAGGTTATCAGAAGACACATTTTTATCATCTCAAAATCGACAAAATGCTTTATGCATGTGCTTATATCATAATAAAATTATTAGTTGCTGGTAGAATACCAAATGACTTTGAAAGGATGGAGTAGAACAGAACACAGCGATATAACGGAGACACGCATTCGTTTATGACAAACGACACTAACACGCTGGTTGTGATGAAACGTCATTTACATCATTCGATAATTCGATCGGCATTATAAAGTGCGGTTAACGCGTATAGTAATTGTTGAAAAATTTGGTGTTACTTATTATCAGTCGAATATCGTTTAAAGAATTATTGACTACGTATTCTTATAAGTATTTATTGTAGATTTAAGTATGGGTGATAGTGAAAAATCAGTATTAGCTATGGAAAACATGCAGATATCGAAGCAAGAGAAAGGCGAAAAGGCATGAAATTTTAAAATATTTTCTTAATATTTAACAGCAATATGATAAAAGTAATTAAATCACATAGATCCGTTTTGTTTACTATTCGACATTCTTATGCTACTTTGGTTTGTACCTTCTTTTTCATTTTAAAAGTATGATGCAATATGCCATTTTATTCTGAGATTAAAATAAAATTTTTTCTAACCCTCTAATTTCAAATTTTTATTCAAGGCCAAAATCAAAAAAGATAAGAAAGCTGCTGGAGAGAGTGATAAGTCAAGTGTGAAAGAATTAAACCCTTTGCCTGACTACATCCAAGAAAGGTTAAATCTATGGGATAAGCTTAAAGTAAAATATAATGAAGAGTTACTTAAAAAATCACATCTTCCCTTAAGAGTTACTTTACCGGATGGAAAAATTGTTGATGGAGTTTCATGGGAAACTACTCCGTATGATATTGCGAAAGGAATAAGGTTATAATTTTTTTTCAGTTATACAATTGATTCTATTCAGTTTTATTAATATACCTATTAATAATTGATAATTCATTTATACCCATTAATATAGATAGGGATTAACTCATTTATTGAGTGTGAAGTTTCTTTGATGAATTTTGTACATATTTCACTGTTGATACAAATGCAATCAATAATTATGCAGAAAGTTGTATGTTTTAAATAGCTATTTTAAATTAAAATTAATTCTTGAAAATTATCTCAAACAAGATGAAAGTTTATCAACTGCAAAAGATTAAAGGTAAAAATTTAGGAAAGCAGAAGATTCTTAAAATTTGGAAAAAAATTTTTTTACTTACTAATTTTGCTATATGATAAACATATTTAGCATTCGGTAAAGTGTCAGTTAAAAACCCTTTTTGAACAATGGTTCACATTGTTATTAATTTGATATTACAGTATTACAAGTACATGTGTTATTGATATTAGAATCAAAAATATCAGAATATTTGCAATAATTAATGCATTTGTTTTACAGTCAAGGTTTAGCAGATAACACTATTATATCTAGAGTAAATGGTGAACTTTGGGACTTAGATAGACCCCTGGAAGGTGATTGTAAACTAGAACTACTTAAATTTTCTGATCCAGAAGCCCAGGCAGTATTTTGGCATTCATCAGCCCATATTTTGGGGGAAGCACTTGAAAGAATATATGGGGGGTGTCTATGTTATGGACCACCCATTGAGAATGGTTTTTACTATGACATGTTTCTGGACAATAAAAGTGTTAGTATTTATATATTATATTTAGTTACATACATAATTGAATAAATCTAATCAGATCACTATGTTATTGATTAGTTTTGTGAAGCTATATAAATACATTAGGGGAAATACATAGAGATATATCAATATCCACATTATATAAAAATTTCTGCTCAAACAAGAATGATCTCAATAAAATTAGTAGTTGTTAATTATCAGTGGCAATTATAATTAATACAATTAATTTCATTCATTAAAGTGTGCAGAACATATTACACATCATAGAATTATTCAAATAATTACCAAAATGAACTTGTTTTGACAAATCAATTTATGTAATGTTATTGTATTACAATTATATAAATTTATATAGGTACTTTTTCATATATAATGTTCTTGAGTAAGCTATTGAATTACTCAAGGTAATAAGTAATCTAATCATCAATTAATTGATGAAGATAGGATAGTAGTATTTATTTTAGTTAATTAATTATATATTAAAAACTATGTATAAAATTAAAAATTAACACACTTGACTTAAGTTTCACTGAATATATTAAAAACTCTACATATGTTTGGGGTGGTTAATCCATTATCAAGAGTACACAATATTACTGAGTAATATTGTACTCTAATGAGGAACTCCAGTAATATTGTATATTCTTGATAATAGATTAACCACCCGAAACATATATAGAGTTTTTAATATATTCAGTGAAACTTAAGTCAAGTGTGTTAATTTTTAATTTTATAGTTTTTAACATGTTTCACCAAGAGATAAGCGAAACCTCCATGTCATTAATTATATATTGTCTAGTTCATTTTTTTTTATTTAGTCAGTTTCAATAATCTTCTTTCATATTTCATTTCACACAGGTTGTTGCTGGAGATTTTCCAGTTGTTGAGAATCTCATGAAGAACATCGTGAAAGAGAAGCAACCCTTTGAAAGGTTAGAAATGACCAAAGCTGATCTTCTTGAAATGTTTAAGTATAACCCATTCAAAGTCAGAATACTACAAGAAAAAGTTGACACTCCTACCACAACTGTTTATCGATGTGGTCCATTAATCGATCTATGCAGGGGACCACATGTTAAACATACTGGAAAAATTAAAGCACTCAAAGTGACAAAGGTATTAACAATTCGAATTATATTATGCAAAAAATTTTTCATTATTTGTTGTTACATAAAAAAAACATAATTTAACTACTGATTTGCTTCTAGAATTCATCTACTTATTGGGAAGGTAAATGTGATGCTGAAAGTCTTCAGAGAGTATATGGTATTAGCTTTCCTGATGCCAAGCTACTAAAAGAGTGGGAGAAGCTGATGGAAGAAGCTGCAAAAAGGGATCATAGGAAACTTGGAAAGGTAAATTATTTATTTCTAGCAACTAATAAATATCAACTATTCCTTAGGTAAATTAATGATTTATTAATCATCCTTATTATCAGCTATATTTATTAATTCTGCTATTGTGCTATTAATAATAAATATGTAATCTTGAATTTATTGTTCTTATTATTATTATTATTAAGGCTCTGCTTGAATTATTTTAATCTCAAAGATATGTGATTAGGCTAATGGGAGATTTATTCCCTTGTAGGAGCAGGAGCTGTTCTTCTTTCATGAAATGTCTCCAGGATCATGTTTTTTCCAACCAAAAGGTGCTCATATATATAACACCTTGGTAAATTTCATTAAGAAGGAATACTGGAAGAGGGGCTTTCAAGAAGTGGTTACTCCCAATCTTTTCAATTCTAAGTTGTGGGAAACTTCTGGACATTGGGCACATTATTCAGTTAGTACTACATTTAATATTAATGATATATACGACAATATATGGTTTTTTTATTCCATTTTTAGGATAATATGTTCCATTTTGATGTTGACAAAGACACATTTGCACTCAAACCCATGAACTGTCCTTCTCATTGGTAAAAATTCAATACGACTGTCATTTTTTTCTATTGATTTTTAATTTAATTTCAGTTTGATATTTGACAATCGTGTTCGGTCATGGCGTGAGTTACCGTTGCGATTTGCCGATTTTGGAGTACTCCACAGAAATGAATTGTCTGGTGCTCTAACAGGTCTCACCAGAGTACGTAGATTCCAACAAGATGACGCCCATATCTTTTGCACGCCAGAACAAATTGGAGAGGAAATGAAGGGTGCTTTAGATTTTTTGAAGCATGTGTATTCCATTTTTGGATTCTCTTTCAATTTGGTTTTGTCAACAAGGCCAGAAAAGTTTTTGGGGGATATTAACATGTGGGATCAGGCAGAAAAGGCAAAAAAACATATTTTTGCTTATTTTACAAATTATTATTAATCTCTATTTTAGGCCTTAAGTGATAGTCTTGATGCTTTTGGCTCTCCTTGGACAATTAATCCTGGTGATGGAGCTTTCTATGGCCCTAAGATTGATATAACTGTGACAGATGCTCTAAAGAGGCAACATCAATGTGCAACAATTCAGTTGGATTTCCAGTTACCAATCAGATTCAATCTTTCCTATGTGAGGTATTTATTAATTTTATGATATGATAATAATAATTTTTATTTAAGGTTCTCGTAATACAAATTATATACGTCAACAATAGTATTCTCATTTTAAAATCTATTGTGTCAATTTTGTTGCCTAAACAAAGATAATACATTTTCTCACAAAGAGAAAAGAAGTAGCCTATGGTGATAAATATATATTGAGAGATTCTTCATATTTTATTCAGTCTTTTTGAATAAATTTAAAGCAATTTTTATAAAAAGTTGGAAAGAAATTTTAGGACAATTTTTTCTATTTTTTGGAATATTTCACTGACTTTCTGGAAAAATTTTGGTTTTGCATTGGTTTATTTTTGCAATATATAAATTTTATATTTTCTTAAAATGAATTGACATTGTAAAGTATTCAACATGTATAAAACTTGAGATAACAAGTATTGTTTTTACAAACGACTTCTTCACATGCTTACAGAATTATTCTGTAAGCATCTGAAGAAGTCGTTTGTAATGACGAAACGCCTCATGCTATGTAGTCAATAAAGTGTAAAGTATTGTTTTGTCATCTACTAATTAAATATTTTAATATTCCAATAGTTATTCTTCTAAAAAATATGAAGTGTAAATTTAGTATCCAGCTCTAAGCATGTGCAATAAATAGATATTGGAATGAGCAAAAACAAAATATTTATAAGATTCCTTTGCAAAAAATTTTCTTCTTGAATTTAAGCTATTTACAATAATATATTTTCCTAGTGAAACTTGTGAAGCAAAAAGACCTGTAATCATACACAGAGCTATTCTTGGATCTGTTGAAAGAATGATCGCTATTCTAACAGAATCTTATGCTGGAAAATGGCCATTTTGGTTATCCCCACGTCAAGCCATGGTAATACCGGTTGGTCAACAATATTATGATTATGCAAAAGAAGTGAAGGATCAATTACATGAAGCTGGATTTATGGTTGAAGTGGATATTGATGCTGGAGATACTATGAACAAGAAAATTAGAAATGCACAATTGGCACAGTTCAATTTTATTCTTGGTATGTTATCAAGTTGAATTAGGATTTTACAATTTTATGTATTACCTCTATATTTCAGTTGTTGGAGAAAAAGAGAAGAGTAACAGAACAGTTAACATTAGAACAAGGGCTAATGTGGTACATGGTGAAGCAAGTATTTCTGAAGTTATTGAAAAATTCAAAAGTTTACAAGATAGATATGAGTTAGAAGAAAATAGCTTCTAAATGAAAAGATTATTCTTAAATGTACTTTTATATATTTCAATAATTTATTAATACTGTAAAATTCAGTATATAACATTTTTATTTCAGTTACATGTTCAATAAAGCTATACTGAACCTATTTTTTCAACTTTTTTTTTAGCAATCTTCAAGAAAAAATACTCTAATGAATCGTATTATGAAATAAATACTTATATAAAGTAATATTAATAGTTTTTCAAATACAGATTAAACGTTTTTTGACACTAACCTCTCAATTGTAACAGAAGTTTGTTCATAACAAATTTTTACTGAATATTTTTAATTTTATGAAGAACCCTAGTAAAAAATCCCAATTAGTTTGTTCTAAAGACGAGAAAAAATGTAGCAATTTTATTCTAATCAATGGGTCTTTCCTTTTTTTTTGTCGGAACTTTAATTTTCCTAACTATTTTGGACTGTATGTATGAATGTATTTTCATGGATTTCGACTACAAATCGGACAGGCGCGTAGGTCCATGTAAATTTCAACAGTTGACTGTTAGCCTGAGGAAATTTACAGAAATGTAGGCTCGTTAGGCAAAATCGTGGTTTGTTTATAAAACGAACAGAAGTTATACATACAGATGAATTTGTTTAAAATACGGGATTTTAATATTGCTTAGCATGCCTTGCTATAGATAATAATTTTCTCCAAGTCTTATCTTAATCAATCGTTGAAGGGGAAAACTTTTTGAGTCAGTAAACATATAAATAAATCTCAAAAAGTTCAACATTTAACTAAAACCTTTTATGAAGATATTGAAGAAATTGGATCTAAATCATGAATCTTAATTCGAAATAAACTTTCAATTAAAGTGAAACTAAAAAGTTACAGTTTCAATATTCAACATAAAAACGCTTCTAAAATTATTGAGCCTTAATTTTATGAAACAAATTTCATTCAAAATAACCCTTGAATTGAAATCAGACAGAAATTTTCTAATACCTATCTAACTTTAAAAACCTCTCAAAAATATTCCAAATAAACCTGTAATAAGCTGCATATTAATTTCAATATTAAATGGATTAATTACGCATTATTATTTTATATTGCTATATTTTATGTATTACTTTTACTGGACTCGACTTGACATGGAAACAAATATAGCGAGCGAACTCTAGTTTCTGTAAATGTAGCGGCAGTTTCAAATCCATGTCACTAGACTAAGACAGAAATAATTAATTTTCTATGACCAACATTCAAAAAACTTTATGGTCTGTGTGCGGATTCCCGCATGTGCGACTGCGGTTAAAACCACTGAATATCCTACTACATTAGGTATGTTCTGAGATTAAAACAGTGAGGAAATATGTAGGCATAATTTGCATTCACACGTAATGAACGGATAGAACCAGTGGCGGATTTACAAATTTGCCGCTAGTAGGCCATTAAATTTTTGCCGCCCCTACTGACTTTTGAAATTCAATACGTTAGGGTAATCCCGTTATTAGTATGATTGTGAACTTAATGATATTTTTGTCAGTTACTAGACTATTTTTGCAACCCGCTATGTACTGAAGAGTTTAATGTTGACCTAACAAGTTTATTTGACAGGCAAAACAAAAAACCCCCGACTTTAAAGCGTAAAACCTGTAACTTTTAAACGGCTCAATCGATTTTCATCAAACATGTCTAAAAACACTCGCCCGTAAAACACCTGTAATACAAAAAAACTAAATTGAAATCGGTTCATTCGTTCGGGTGCTATGATGCCACAGACAGACAGATACGTCAAACTTATAACACCCCTCTTTTTGCGTCGGGGGTTAAAAACAGCAGCATGTACTAATCATAAGGTGGGGAAAGGCATGACTTAAAAATACCTACACTATATGAACACAGACAAAATAATGAGTGGCCAGAAAACATTGTTTTTGTTACATCTTTTTTATTGCACTCAACAGTTTAAAAACAATACAAACAATTTCTATTAAAATATAACATGTTAACAATCAGTTAATGGTGACAGACAATGAGTTCAAATAAGTTTTACATTATTTTCTTGCGACATTTAAAGTTTGCAAAATCATCAATTATATCGTCGTATGAAATCTTTTTCATAAGTTCTGACTCTATGCACAAAAGAGATAAAGCATTAAGCTTTTCTTGACTTAAAGTAGATCGTAGATAGTTTTTAACCCGTTTTAAGCAAGAAAAGCTTCTCTCACCTGAACAATTTGTCACCGCTGTGCACAGAGCCATACGAAGTGCTATATCCAAGTTTGGATAAATATGCTCCAAATTTTGTTTTCGCAGAAACAAAGATAGACTTTGGACCACGGAATCACGTAGTTCCATACAAACTTTGACCCCCCTAAGGTTACAATTTTGATAAATATTTTATGCTAAATGTTAAACCGGACTTCAGACTACACAATTCAAGGAGATTCATGTAAAAGTGCCCAGTAGTTTTTGCGTGATGTTCATTCAAACAAACGGACAGACAGACAGACAAACAAGAAATTAAAAAAAAATCTAATTCTACTCAGTTACTCATCTTAAGCCATCCTAGCCAATTTTTTTTCGAATATCTTTAATGTACAGACTATTTTAGGTTTACGATTTTATTATAGTATAGATTGTGTACACGTATAATTATAAAAAAAATCTGTAAAAAAAAGAAATTTGCTAAATTTGCCGCCCCTCTAAATCTGCCGCCGCAGGCACCGGCCTACTTGGCCTATTGGTAAATCCGCCACTGGATAGAACTGTGATAAATCTGTTTGCATCGATAACACATATCCAATCGTCAACTCGGAGAATTAATATGCACGATTCGGAGTGAAGGAATGAAACGAACAGAGAAGTTTTCCTCATTTCGAACAAAAAACAAGGCAGCTTAAGAATACTGTAAATATGAAAATTGATTTAATACTTGAATTATACTTTATATTTCAAAATTGAGTCTAAAAAAATAAATTATCTAGCTTACTTAATGAGATTGAATTCTCGCTTAACTCTTGGTGAAACATAATTGAATATTAAAATAAATTAAACTCTTGGCTTAATGTTTCACGATTTATTTAACAATATGTATAGTCAACATGTTTCGAGCGTTAGCTCATTTTCAAGACTGAAAATGAGTCTTCAAGTCTTGAAAATGAGCTAACGCTCGAAACATGTTGACTATACATATTGTTAAATAAATCGTGAAACATTAAGCCAAGAGTTTAATTTATTTTAATATTAATATCTAGCTTACCTTCAGTTTTACGGATGTTTTATCACAGTGAAGAAAAAATTACTTCCACAATAAATTCTGTGCCCAAATTAGTTTAAATATGAAAAATCTAAAAGGCTTACATAGCCAAACTTATTTTTCACATTATTTCTGAAACTTAAATAATGACTCAATGATTAAAATGAGATCATGAATTAGTGGTTGAGAAAACGACAATTAGAAACAACATTCTTCTATCTAGCAATAATTGTTATTGGGTGAAATTACCACGAAAATGTTTTAAAATATCAACAATATATCGCAATCTGAGGATTTGTTTTATTTCATCTAAGTTTGTGAGTACATTAATGATATAAATTGTAGTTACATAAATTGGAAATCAAATTTACATACATACATAAAAGAAATAGAACAAAAATTCAAGGTGGTCAAAATCATTTTCAAGATAGATCGGGACTGTGCTTTTATGTTCATTTCTTCTCTTGATTCGGGAACCATGCCTGGCAAGCCTCACTAGCAATTTCACACATTGCGGAAAGAGTTTTTCCGGCAGTATCATATTCTGCAAAAAGTTTCAACCAGGATAATTATTTATACACATTACAATGTAAAATTTAAGCTCAATAACCATTTCAATATATTATGTATAACGCTAAATTTGTATATGTATTTGATCATTACTCTTTCAAAATACACAAGAATTTCTGAAGTGTATTTCGTGGTAGATGATAAAATTGCCAGAATTTCAAAAATTGTTCATTTTATACTATTACCTATTACCATCAAAGTAATTTTACAGTTGGATCAAATATTAATTTAAAAAGCTCTAGAGATATAACAGAACCCCATTTTCTGTAGAACCTGCATAGAAAACCATAATATTGAATTATATTGTTTATAGTAGTTTTCCACTTTTATACAAGTTTGTATGAGATAATACGTTAAATGAGGTGAGATATTTATAACTGAACACTTTGAAAATATCATGAAAACAATGTGTTACTTTCCTGATTCTATAATCAATGTCTAATGGGAACGAGATATTAATATCAATAGAATTCGTCTTAATTGAAATATTCATTTAATTATGTCTATCAAAACAAATTTTTGATTCAACAAAAAAATTCGTTTGGATTACGCATACACAGCGCCAAATTTTTGGTAGAAATGTTTTTTCGAATTAGTTTTTGGTCGAGCGTTAGCAAACGCGGCACCCAGTTTGCACAACGCTTTTCTATGATCAAATGGTTGTGCAAAATATGTCGCACACGTTCAACTGACATCCTACACGTCTCAGCTATCTCATGCACTTTCAATCTGCAGTCTTCCAATACTATTTGATGGATTTTCTCAATCATTTCTGAAGGTGTGACCTCAACGGGCTGTCCTGAGCGTGGCTCGTCAGAGGTGCTTACATGACTCATTTCGAATTCAGAAACCCACTGCTTAATAGTTGAATATTATGGGGAGGTGTCTCCTAGTGTTGAATCCATCTCTTCTTTATCTTTTATTTGTTTTGGTGTGAAACCTTTCAAATAGAAGTATTTGATGACAGCACCGTCTCCAATTTTTCCATTTTCAATAAATCAACTGAAGCGTCTCGCGCAATGTGCTCTCAAACGAAAACTAACGCAGCAATTGGGCTGAAACTGTACATTCAAGCTCAGTAGGAATGGTACTATGGCGCCATCTCTTGGTCAGACCGGAAACTTTTCATCCCACCCTCGTATGTCAGATATCTTCTTGTGAAACCTTCAGTATTTTTATTGTTTGAAAAAAACAAAATCAAATCATGAAATCTAAAAAAGGAAGCTAGACCCTAATATTCTTTGAGAAAAGTTTTCAAATCAATTCAGTTTTATCCGTATATTAGAGCATGAGATTTACTCCGAGTTTGAATGATCTTCATTCCCCATTTACATAATAAAATAAGATTACTCCTCTTTTTGAATGTATAGTAATTTTATATCAATGTGGACTTCATCATTATTTTCATGGAGTTATCATCAGGTTCACCAAAACATAAAATTACATTTTTACTGGGGGTTTTGCAAAATGAAACGCAAATTCTATGTGAGTTCTTTTGATGGAAGTTCAGTTACATATATTTTATGACTTGCTCAACATGACTTTCATCTGTACTTTGACTGTCGCTCAACTAAATATTCATCTTACGATAGAAATTAATCGAAATATTAAATAAATCTTCAAGTGTCAAAATAACTTAATTTATTTGGAAATGCAACGTGCCTAAATAATAAATTCAGAAGTTTCAAGACGTATACCTTATTGAAGCTTTATTTAAAATGAACTACTGCACAGTTAACATTCATCTATTAAAATAATTTCAAAATATTAAAAACCATCCGAATAGTTTTTTTTTCAAAAATTTTCTCCAAGAATCTAAAATAAATGGAAATAGGTAGGCTTAAAAAATATAACAGTTACAATTTTACTATTGAGTCATTTAACTTAAGAAGATAGTGTTAGTGATATACCTTATGTGATATTAGCATTTGAGGTTCATTTCAACAAAAAAGTGTCTTTAAATATATCAAAGAAGTACCTATATCAACTTACCAAGTGTATTTCCACGTTTTCCAAAAATGGAACCATTGAAAGGAGGTTTTCTGTAGGATGCACCAACGTTGAACAAAAGTAGAGAGATGAAAAGTACTCCAATGAACAAAGTGGCTGATTTTGAAGACATCATTTTCTAAAATTAAGAACGAATTGAATTAGAATTGAAAATCTGACTGTTTGAAGTATAATTGTATTTTTGTATGCAACAACAGAATATGTGGATACTGTTTCATTTGAAAAACGGTCAACCATGAGAAAATTTTGTGTAAACAAAAATACTAGAATAATGAAGCTTTTTTTAAACTATTTATCCCATTGTATATTAATATAAATATATGTAAAGGGTGATTTATTAAACATTAAGTTTTTCAGGTTGGCGGCACTGGTTGGTAATGGCATGCAAACATCATCTGTCAAAGTGAAAAGTATTCAGTACACTCGTCCATTTCATCATGTAAAGACTTATAAACGAATATCGATTGCAAATTGTTGAAATTTACTATCAAAATTCGTGCTCTGTGAAAAATGTGTGTCGTTTGTTACGACCATGTTATGGTCGCCATAATCGACCTGGTGACTCAACAATTCGTGCTGTTATCACCAAATTTCGCACCAAGTTTACTTTGTTGGACATTAAACCATTGTCTCGCATGCGTACAGTGCGTACTGAAGAGAATATTGCAGCCGTAGCGTACAGTGTTAATGAGGATCGTGAAATGTCAATTCGTCGCCGTTCTCAGCAATTGGGCATGTGTTACTCAACCTCATTGAAAATTTTACGCGTTGCTTTCGGTTTGAAAGCCTATAAAATTCAACTTCTGCGAGAATTGAAGCCGAATGATTTACCACAACTTCTAATTTTTGGTGAATGGGCCTTAGAACAGCTTATTGAAAATCCGCTGTTTTATCGAAAAATTGTGTTCAGAGAGGCTCATTTCTGGCTTAACCGATATGTAAATAAATAACTGTCGCATCTGGAGTGATGAACAGTCACATGGTTTTATCAAGACGGTGCCACATGCCACACATGAGCATGAAACAAATCATTGTTTCATGCTCATGAAACAATGATTTGGTGAGCAGCTTATCTCGAAATGGCCCTGTGAATTGTCCGCCAAGATCATGCGATTTGACGCCTCTGGATTATTTCTTGTGGGGTTATGTAAAGTCGTTGTTGTATGTGAACAAGCCGAAGACGATTGAAGCCTTACAGGATAACATAACACGCGTTATTTGTGGAATACAGGCCCAAATTTCTCGAAAAAGTGATGCAAAATTATATCTTCCGAATGGACCATTTGATACGGAGCCGCGGACAACATTTACATGAAGTTATCTTTAAAATGTAAATGGCAAAGGCCAAGTTATCAATTTCAATGAAAATTTTCAATATATGAAGCAAATTAAGCGTTTTATTCGATTTAAAAAAAACTACGCTTAAAAAATCACCCATTATATATATATATATATATATATATATATATATATATATATATATATATATATATATATATATTTATACTGAAAATTTATATTTTTAGCAGATAACAGTCTGCAAAAATGGAAAATGTTTTTCTTTTTTACTCTTCCCTATAATTGCAGGTCTGCCAAAACTTTGAAATGAATAATTTTCTATAAAAGTTTTTCTAGACTGAAAAGTAACCAACTCCGCTGAACTATTGTTTTAATAACAACAATGTATGCTTTTACGCATTGATAGTACATTTCACATAACGAAAAACAGTTACTTTCCTTAGTTGTATACCTACCTCCTCTAAAGACGCGGTAGTAGAGGAACATAGAGTGGTACCTAACCCACACCCGTTCATATTTATATACAGATTTAGTTTTAGATGCATTCGCAAAGAGAAAAGCATAAAAATCTTCCTTCTCGACATCACAATCTATTTTCTGTGACATCTAATGAAGTAGTCATATACCAAAAAGATATGTCGAAATAAAATCTATTAATCTAATAATTTTATGGTGACAAAATTATTGAAGAAGTCTGAGTTGAGGTAACTGAGTTGCAAATTCAATCAATATGTCCTTATATAGACTTACAAAATGTATGATAAATCCTCATATATGAAACATCACGCCGTTAAAACATTTAAGTACACTAACTGTTTCACTGTAATGTAATTTCCAAAGTTTTCGAATACGTAACTAAACATTCCAACTTTCCTGGCAACTTGATAAGTTATGATGGATTTAATTATTATTCTACAATTGTTGTCACATACGATGAGACATCAGTCTAACAAAAAGCTGCTCCTGATCATCTAATAGGATTAAATATATATATATATATATATATATATATATATATATATATATATATATATATATATATATATATATATATATATATATATATATATATATATATATATATATATATATATATATATATATATATATATATATTCATTGCTATCTTATATATATATATATATATATATATATATATATATATATATATATATATATATATATATATATATAATAATAATAATAATAATAATAATATAATTTTATTGAGAAACATTCCTTACATAGTAAAATTACATTCATTTCAATTGATGAATAATTACAACTAAGAGAAATGCTCTCAAAAGGACCGAATTCAGTTTGGAGTCTGATCTTCCATTCAGCCCTCGAGCAAAAATATTGGTTCATACAAAAAACTTGGTTAAACTCATATTTACAGTAATATACAATTTTGATTGAAAAGAAAAGAAAATAAAAATTTCCTCAGAGATATTAAACATTTGGGACAATTTCACATGGTGAAGAACATTAGTGTTAAAAAATTATACAAATATATGATACAAAAAATTGATTCAAACATTATTGCCTACATCCGAATCATCGAAGTACTCTGACACACTATAGTACGCCTTTGTTAAGAGCAGAGATTTAACTCTCCTCTTAAACAAATGGGCTTTCAGTACTTTCAAATTCGATGGTAAATGGTTGAAAATTTTAATGCTCTGACAATAGAGAGAGTTCTCAAATTTGGCTGTTCTATGCATAGGAATAAGTAGCACATCCCTGTTTCTTGTTGAATACTCATGATTACTATTCAATTTAATAAACCTATCTTCATTTTCTTAACATATAACAAACATCTATAAATATATAAACACGGTAAGGTGAGTATGTAATTATTAATGAAGATAGGTTTACAAGATGTTCGCTGATGAATATTGAATATTAATCGAAGTATTCGCTTCTGTGTAATAAACACCCTATTTATTTCTGTAGAGCAACCCCACAGCAGAATATTATAATTTAGATGACTATATACAAGACTGTAATACACATTCATGACACAGTTTCTAGGAACGATGTTCTTGATTCTAGAGATTGCAAAAATGAGTTACTCAATTTTTTACATAAGACCTCAATGTGTGTTGTCCATCTCAAATTTCTGTCTACATATATTCCAAGAAACTTCGTTGATTGGGATGATGATATAGTGTTGTCCCCATATCTAACATCCAAGGTACTAATTCCATTGCCCTTCAGACAAAACTGAACACATACAGTTTTGTCAACGTTCACCATCAGATTGTTCATTTGACACCAACTTACAAACTCCCTCACAATGCATTCACATGCCTCCAGAAGTTCTTCAGGAGTCCTGCCAGAAACAACCACCGATGAATCATCGGCAAATAGTGTCACCAAAAACCGGGACAACTTCGCAGGCAGATCGTTTATGAACAATATGAATAAAAGAGGTCCGAGTACAGAGCCTTGAGGCACCCCAAGAGCAATATCATGTCTCTGAGAATAACTCTCACCTATTTTCACTACCATTGTTCTTTCTTCAAGATAACTACGTAACCAATTCAGAAACACACCTCTGAAACCTAAATTGTAGCATTTATCAAGTAAAAATTCAAAGGATAGTGAATCAAATGCGGAAGATAAATCAAAAAATAACCCCGCCACAAACAAGTGTTTATCCAAACACTCGTAGACGGATTCAAAAACTCAACCGCAGCTGACTGAGTTGAGTGGCCGCTTCTGAATCCATGTTGCGCGGAGTCAATTATTTTGAATCTATTGAGATAACTCATCATTCTGGCGAAAACAATTTTCTCTATTACCTTGGAAAACACGCTCAAAATGGATATTGGGCGATAATTAGTAATTTCACTCACGGTTCCATTCTTAAATACTGGAATTACTATGGATTGCTTAAGGATATTGGGGAACTTTGCAGTAGTGATGGAAACATTTATAAGATATGCAAAGTGCTCGCCAATAATTCCACTAATTCCTTTCAAAACTTTGGCTGATATGGAATCAACACCGACGCTTTTTTTATTTTTTAAGGCTCTAATGGTATCCTCAACTTCAATTTTAGTGACAGGGTAGAAGTAAAAATTGGTGTTCACCATGGGTGATAATGTGCAAATCCGAGATAGATTATTGCCATATCGAGATGTTAATTTGGTACTAGCCATTGTAGAAAAATGTTCGGCGAAAACATCAGCTAACTGATTCGGATCGTCAAACACCTCCCCCTCAAAGTTTGAGGTCACATCACTTCGCCTACCGCCACTTTTTCCAGAAAGATCGTTAACAATATTCCAAATTGTTTTATTTCTGTTCGATGAACCATCAATAGCTGAACTATAAAACGTATATTTCGTATTTTTGATAAGCATATTGTGTTGATTTCTGGCATTTTTATAGTTTTGTAGGGCACATTCCGAACGGGTATTTTTATGTAGTCGATGAAGGTAAGATAGGTTACGTTTACTTTGAAATATCTCAGTTGTTACCCATCTTTTCTTTCGATCTACCGAAAATACTTCACGCATAGGACAGCATTTTTCAAAATGATATCGAATAACATCAATGAATGAATCAAAACATGTATCAGCATCAAAATTATAAATCAGGTCAGAAAAATTGTATTCAGATAAATAAAACAAAAAATTATTCATATTTTCCTGACTAATATTTCTGAAAGAGTAAGTTGTTTCTTTTTCATTGCGTGCTTGTTTGTGAACTGTCTCAAATAGAATGCATTTGTGGTCACTGATATGGGGTTCAAAAACACTAACTTTGTAATTTTCGGAATCAATATTTGTAATGATATAGTCTACTTTAGAGATACTGGTATGTCCATTTATATTGGTGAATTCTCTAGTAGCATACTGGGACGTAACGTTCAATCCGAAACAATCTAATAGATCTCTGAACAATTTAAAATATTTACACTCATTTTTTAAATAATCAATGTTCAAATCGCCACATAAAACAATATAATTTACCGTTTGGAAACAATGCTGTAATGCACAAAATAGCCGATCAAGAAAAAGATCATAGTTACCTAAACATGGTCTATAAACACTGAGGATGCCAAATCGAATACCTCGATCCGAAATAATAACACCACAGATTTCAATATGCATCTCTTCTGAGAATTTGGAAACCATTAAGTTTTTCACCTTCAAGTTCTGCTTGGTGTACAAGATGGATCCACCGTGTTTTCTGTGGGTACGACAAAAACAATCAGCTTGAACATAACCCGCAATCACCATGGAATTAACACTATCTGCACTACACCAATGTTCAGACACACTTAGAATATCTGTATTTGTTTCCATAAGTAACACCTCCAGATTATCGAGTTTGTTTGAGATACATTGAGCATTCAGCTGTATGATTCTCAAACATTCATTGGCGGCAGGAACAATCAGTCCACTCGATTTTGTTTCGTTTTTTTGTGGAAAAAATGATTCACGGTTACTTTATTTGGCCAACTTGAAGTATCGAGAGCTTTGCTATATTCAGAACTGGGTATAAGCACCTTATACGACGCGTAGGAATCTGGGTAGCGTGAGGTTAATTTTTCACATTTGACCTTGGAAAATTTGTTCTTCAGGAAATTCTGTAGACTTTCGACATTTGTTTCAGGTTTGAGATTTGAAACATGGAAAGCTTTGAATTTGTCTAAGCCCTCCACGTCAGCAGCTCCAGAATCAGTTCCCACAACCAGAGTTTTCCTAGGCTTGCTACTTTTTTTCTCACAATTTTCCATTCAGAATCCAATGGTTTATCAAGTTTGGGAGGAGATCCATTATTTTCATTGAGATTTCCTGCTTTCTGTGCCGATTCAACCGCCTGATTTACCTCAGCCAGAGTAAACTTTTTGAATGATTTCTGTTTTTTATTTTTTTTAGGAAGATCGATAGTTGAAACTTTTCCTTTAACCAGACTAGTTTGCCGGTGAGCTTCGGGTGAACACACAGATAATGTGGACATAGGGGAGTCACCGGAATTTCTTTGGGTATCAGCACCTGGTATGAGCTTCTCATCATCTACAATAGTGACAAGTTCTTTGTCCAGTTGCTTCATTATATGCCCTTTTCCTTTAATTTGATCTTCTAGTGATACAATTTTGGACCTAAGTAAGGAATTATTTTCTACCAAAATATTGTTTTTGGACTCCAACTCATAAATTATTTTTAGAAGAAGATCCACTTGAGTAGATTCCTTGTTTATGATCCTATGTGTTAAACTAACCATCGTTGGTGAGCTTCCAGTTGTTTCTTCATTAGGGACTGACATGGATAATTCGATGTCACAACACTTTTTCACCTTCAATCCACAACCTGGGTGGAACGACTTCAGACAATGTTGGCACTTTGCGCATTTTTTTACAATCGATTTTCTACAAAGTCCACATTGAGGAATATCAACTTGTAGAGAAGAAATCGTATCGATTTGCTTACTTGCCGACATATTGATGATAATTTAATATGAAATGATCCAAAATCAAAACTGATGATTGTAATATATTTTCTAACGAAGCGTTATTCACCTTCAATTGCTAGATACACTCAGTTTTGCTTAAACGTGGCAACACGATATATATATATATATATATATATATATATATATATATATATATATATATATTTCTTGAAATTGATTTATTGCCTGTTTAAGATATTTTATTTTGAAAGTTTTTAGCAATAACAGGCTTTTTTTGATATGAAAAAGTTTATTTTTGTTGACGTTTCGTTGTTATATTACAGGTTTGACAAAGTTGTAATATAACAACGAAACGTCAACAAAAATAAACTTTTTCATATCGAAAAAAGCCTGTTATTGCTAAAACTTTCAAAATAATATATATATATATATATATAGTTAGATAATCCAAACCTCATATTCCTGTAAGCAATATTGTTCATTCTTTCATAGCATTTCAAATATGCATCAGCAGGATCCATTACGAGTCATACTGGATAAGTAAACTGCGTAACGGAACATCTGCATGCCTATTCAGCATTTTCATTGATGATAAAATGTTATAAATATAAGATTCCTATTGTTCGAGGAGAATATTGTGATGAGAATATTGTAAGGTACAGCGTAGCTGTATTGCCTGTTTCCTTAAAATAAAGTTGATTTTTTTAAAAACAAAGTGACCTCCCGAAAAAACATAATTATATATACCTACCTATAGGAGAACTTATATAGTCCTCAGGTTTAAACCAAATCGATAATGAACAAAGAATTACCAAGGTCCAAGGGCCTACAAGCTAACATGGGCGTTCTATAACAAAAAGTGCATTTTGAGAGGCGCCAAATTGAGGCATTATAACACAAAGATTCTTCCAGAAGCAATCTACGCAGCTGATATAATTGTTATTGGCGGCCATTCAAGAATTAGAAAAATAGTAAAACAAGAACGGAAAATTCTTAGAAAGATTTACGGGCCAATCAACAGAAACAGCATTTGGATGTAAAGACCTCAGAAGGAACTTTATCAAAAGACACATTCGATAACGGAAGAAATCAGAAAACGACGAGCAAAGTTCTATGCACATGCTACATAATGAAACAATCCAGAATACCGAAGAAACTACTCGATATAATTATAAAGAGTGAATGCGGAACAGAGTGGCTAAAAGAGTTCCAAAAAGATCTACAACAGATCAATATAAAAAATCTCGAAGATCGCACTGAGTTTCGCTAAAAAATCGCACATGTGAAGTTTGAGCAAAAGAAAATCGTCAACCTGCAATAAAATGGACAGATGAATGGAAGAAGAGAGAATGAAGCGTTTGTGGAGTCAAAATTACGAAGAATTGCGAATTCAAGTTCAATCGCTCTCCTCATGGGGAGCAATCGTTTTAATAATGTTTTGAAATCATTAAAATGATTGATAGATGTTGAATAAAAGGAATTTAATGTGGCGAAAAGACAAAAAAGTAGAAATTATTGATATAGCCCGCAATTGAAACCACCCGTTGACACGTGTTTCGAGCTTGTTGGTTCTCTTCAGACGCAAGTTCGAGGTGTACGAACCTGGAGATGAAAATAAATAACAAAAGAACACTCCCTTGGAGCTGGAGAGTTCATAGACATGGGAAACACTCCAGACCCCGGCGAGTTAATGTGTGACTTTCTTTGTAGAAGTGCTCTTTGCTTGTTTTTTTGAATTTAATTTTAACTGTATTAAGATCTACATTGGTTGGTTTGTTGGTTTGATCACAACATAATAATTTTTTCATTTGTTCAATAAGGTAGACTGTTTTTCTCCTGAAGAAGACACAAAAAGTGTATTTGTAATGAATAAATGAGTTTATATATATATATATATATATATATATATATATATATATATATATATATATATATATATATATATATGATTGTAAGTCATTCCGGGTTTCATTTCGTTTATTTTCTGAAAGATGTGAATTTACACGACGTTTCACCGAAATATCATCCAGCATTTTCAACTGATGTGTGTTATATTTCTTGATGTGAAGCTAAAAGTGATCAATCATAAAGTTTTTTGTTTTTCACACACTTTTTGTTGAAAATCAAAGATATTTTCTCGTAAATCTGTCAAATAAGAAAGTCATAAATATCGTATACGAACATAGGTAAACGTTTCTCAACTCTAACATTACGATATATATGTTTGATGAAAAATACACTTTAATAAACTCATCATTAAAAATAAGAACACCATCTCAACAAATATAAGCGATTTGCTAATTTCAATCGAATAATTTAAATGCAACATCTATTAATTAAAATAAAACTAATATCTTTCTTGTTATTTTCCTTATATATTGTTGAATATAACAATATTGTTTCAACAACAAAAATGCCAAAAATGCTTAGTTATATTTCTTTTATCTTATTCGATTTACATATCAGCCAATAAATAATTCATACAACATCGATATCATTATCTTATAGTTTTTTTTTGAAGTACTTTTCTCATCTGTGTATCTTGGGCAGATCTAGAGATCTAGATCTAGAAATTAGTTCGTCAGTTTATTTAAGCCCGAACAATATTTCTTAATTTTAAAATTTGAAATATATCATATATATGGAATACTATTTAAAATTTGCCTATTTCTCTTGTAGATAAAATCTACTCTATGTTATACTCACTGAATGTAATTGATGATCACACGAAAACTGTTCAAACACGACAGAATGTGCACTGCGAAAGTTAAAAGCTTGTCAGAGCTTATATATGTTTGTCTCAGTAGCATTTATATCGGCGCATGGTATACGAAGTTATTTCCTTTAAAATGAATTAGCCACACATTTACTGTCTAATAGAAACGAAAATCTAATAAAGTACAGCAGATTTCCCGGGAGAAATGTCTCATCAAATGTGCCATCAACCAAAAATTCTGAAGAAATTCAATTACGATATGAGACTTTTCCAAAGATAGGAGTATTTCAAGCATTCTTGATAACATACTGACATAAATCATATTGAAATTTTCTTATTAATCTATATTTGTATTAGTATACTCCTAATCATAACAATAATAATAAATAAAGAAATAATAATAAAAATAAATAAATAGAAGTTTAATAACCACCAACCAAAAAGCGCAGTTGAAAGGACTGCTTCACCAAGACATGAGGGCAGTAGGGCATTGGCAGACATCGGTAGCTTCTTGGACCAGCAAGTAGGCCACCAGTTCCACAGGAAGTTTGTTGCCTCACATCTACACAGAGTGATCTGTCAAATTGATAACTCCAATCCTCTGAAACTGAGAGAAACACAGGTTGCAAGTTATCATCAATCTAAGAATCTTATATATACAGATTTCCAGAAGGCTTTTGATAAGATAAGTCATGGACTACTTATTGTTAAAACTAGGAAGCTTTTTGGATTTGCCAAAAATTTATCACTTCTCATGGAGTCTTACTTGAGTAATCGCACTCAATTCGTACAAATTGAGAATTGCAAATCGAGCGAATTTCTAGTTATTTCGGGAGTACCTACCGCAGGGATCCAATCTTGGACCCCTACTGTTTGTCGTGTTTGTTAACGATCTCTTAGAGATGGTTGTTGACTCAATGAAAGAGGCTTATGCGAACGGTATTGAAATTTATAAGAGCGTGTCATCTATACATGATTGTTTGAGGTGTACAAAGTGACCTGAAAGATATCAGCCTGTGTTGTAATAATAATTGTTTACACTTGAATGTCATAAGATGTAATCGTGTAGGTAATTATTGAACATGAAATTTTGCGTATAATACATACCCAATATGTGTGCATATTTTAACGGGTCAGGTATTTATCTATAATATAAAAATTAATCGCAAAATGTGTTGGTAAGCGCATAACTCAACAACGCCTTGACCAATTTTGCCAATTCTTTTTTTAAAATGTTCGTTGAAGTCCAAGGATGGTTTTTACGGCGAGTAAAATTCGAATAATTGCCGGGAAACCCTAAAAACAGCCCATTTCTTTTTCCCATACAAACGTTTTCTAACTAAAATATAGAGTCAACGGCTGGACCGATTTCACTATTTTTTCTGTTGTATTTAATAGTGTTGACACTAGTTCGTTTTCATAATTCTTGAATAATTCATAATTCTTTCAAAAATTCTTGACAAAAAACTCTATCGGAAAGCTCTACGATTAGTATTTCCTTATCAGTCGGATAGAAATCGTAAATATAACAGTTTATCATACTTTGGAAACGTCAGTCAAAAAGTCAAAACCTTATTAAGCAAACATAATTTTAATATTTCATTTAAAACGAACAATAATTTATCGAGACACATTAAGAACAATAAAAACAAAATTAAAAGAGAAGACAAATCAGGTGTTTACCAATTGAATTGTGGAACATGTCACGGTATATATATAAATATATAGGTAAAACTAGAAGAAATTTCGGTACTAGAATACATGAACATAAATATAGCTTCGCCCATAATAAAAGTAATTCGAATTATGCTAACCATTTATTAACAGAAAACCATACTTTTGATACGAATTTCAAAATTTTACATAATACAGAGAGAAGTAGTCAATTAGATTATTGGGAAATAGTGGAAATAAATCGGCTTAAAAATTCTGGAAATTTGCTCAATGAACATATAGAATTAAACAATTCACCCTTGTTAAAACTTTTCAGGTAATAGAAATTATTTTTCAGAATGGAATATCTTAGGTAGAACCAAAACCATAGAATCCCAAAATTCCCTGATATTTATACCTGTGTTTTTCAAAATGTTGTTATTATTCTGTAAGCATCTGAAGAAGTCGTTTGTAACGACGAAACGCGTCATGCTATGTAGTCAATAAAGTGTAAATCATAAGTTCAAGTGTTTGAATTTAAGTTTATATTCAATTTTTTTGTTGTGTTTGTTAGCCAGGAAAAAATTAAAAAAACTGCGTGTAAATTTAAAAAATATAAGAATACTTAATTAATAATATAAGTAAGAAATAATTATTAATTCTCAAAAAGAGGATGCAAGAAAACTGAATATCTTATCACACATTTCGGTTATTTCAGAGCTACCACGACTAATTTCGAGACTTCCATATTATATAAAATTTTGTTTAAATAGACTAAAGTTTAAATAGACTAACATAGGTACACGTTACTAACATAGCACGTGGTATATTTGATTATACAGAAAAATACATAGTTTTCTTCAATTTCGAGTTGAAACTTCGATTTTAAAAATGTTATATAACTATTAGATGTACAAACTTAAGTCGCAGAACTCGCAATGCAGCAAATCAAAGATATAAAAGAGCAAGTCAAACTGACGAGCAACGTGAAGCTCGGAATGAAGTTGAACGGAATCGATGGAATCAAAATTAACAATATGAAAATGTTGCGTTTAACTCCTATCGACCTGCATTCAATTATAGCGTTGAAATAGAATACAGTTCACAGCAAATCGTTGCTATTGGACCAATGAACGTTGTGTGTCAAAATTGCAAGGCAAAGTTTAATTGTTATTGATAAGAAAATACTACTAATGACGCGGCAAAATATTGCGCGAAGAGTCAATTCAAATAGACGCTATTGGTACAGCCACCAGAGCCACTATATTCATTGGTTTCCGGGAATGGACTAAATTCTGAACATTTTTTGACTTATGTATATCCAGCAAATATCTCATATAATTAATGATGACATATATGGGACAAGTTGATACGAAATTAGGAACTTTCAATTATAGAACGGACAGGTTAATCACTATCAATATATCAAACGTGTTAATATATGAATTTTTTGATAATTCGACTGATTTGAAATAACAGGAAGTATTGCACTCCCTTCGTAAGTGAGCAAGTCCCTGGCTCCACACGGGATAAATATTAAAAACAAGATAGTGTAGCACAAATAGTAGAACATGTCCTTCCGTATTTTTGAAAAATATTCAGATAAAGATATATGGGCGTACAAAGTTCGTCAGGTCAGCTAGTATTTAATATTTTTATATTTAATTGATGGCAAATAAAATTATGGCTTTTTATATACGTATTTTTCACCAAAAAAAACAGAGTTACAAAGTTTATAAATAGTCACAAAAGTTTTTTCAGAAGAATGAATAGCTTTTCTGTAGATATAGGCACCTTGACTTTAGAAATGAAAACCACTTACACTTTGCAGCTTCAGTTTTTTTATGATTTGTAATTTTTTTCACTTAAATACTTAAAACAGTTATTACATAAACTAATTTAAGCCCCAAAAGCAGTTACGAAAAGGGTTCTACAAATGAAAAATATTCTTCTGTATTTTATTCATACATGTAATATATTCAAAACAGTCAACTTTTTTCTTCGGCTCAAGAAACTGCTTCATTATTCCAAGTTTAATTGCCACATTATTATGCCATAATGGACTATACCTAAGTCTGACGTCATTCTGACTCCAAACAAATAAGTCTATTAGTGTAAAATCCCATAATAATATTTTCATTTAGTGCTTTCTCGATATTGGTGATAGAATAAGAACTTCAATTTGTGTATTTTGTTCAAAGAGCCTACCTTTCAAGTGAGTTAATTTAATTAAATAATTCAGTATAAACACTGTTTGTCCAAATACAGGTTCCAAAACAAAGTAATTAAAGGAGAAGCCTTATTGTATCGACAAAAATGAGAAAACACTAAATAAATATTTCTCATGGTACTTTACCGTTATAAACATTTTTGTTTACAGCCAATTAACGCTAAGAGCCAATAAATGCCTAGAGCCAACTAATGGCTCTGCCCCTTTCTGTCACGTCAACACTTCCATTTTGCAATGGGCTCCCTAAGTACTGACGTCACAGAAGGGGGCGGATCCAAAAATTGGCTCGAAACAAAAAAGCTATCAACAGTAAAGTCCCGTATAAAATACTAAATTCATTGTTTTCTTATTTTTGGCGACACAATAAGCCTTCTCATTTATATATTTTGTTTTGAAAGAGAAGTTTCCAAGCCGAATCATGTAATTGAATTAACTTAAATTTGGAGAAAATGAACATGATTTGCTGAAAGGCAGGCTGTTTAAACAAAATACACAAATTAAAGTTCTTTTTCTATCAAGAAAAAAGAGAAAACCACTAAATTAACATATTTTTATGAGATTTTACAGAAATACACTCATTTGTTTGGAGTCAATATGACGTCAGACTTAGGCAGTACATTGTGGTATAGTTCATTCTGCAATCATTGTAAACCATTATACCACAATTATTGTGGTATAATAATGTAACATCTGTTAACTAATGGAGAATGCATTCTGCTGTACTTGCTACAAATAGATTGTTCTCTTGAAGCCAATTTCTAATCCATTGTTACTACCTATATATCTCTGCTATCCTAATAACTAATAAAACATGGATATTTAGTTAACCTACTCTAATGTCCTAAGAGAAAATTTGCCATTCTAAAATATGTACATATTTTTGAATGTATTATATTTTTGGTATTCAATTTTTCTTCCTACCTGTGGACTTCTTTCAGTGTCATAGATCTGAATTTTTTCCAGTTGTGTAACAAAATACATTCAAAACTTCTTTTTCCACTATAAATGAAGTTTCCATCCACTTGTTTATACTGATATGAAACTATACTAATAAGTTCTGGCATGTTGACCAAATATTAAGTCATTTTACAAAAAAATGTCAAAAAACCCTTACCCTATCGTATGTACTGGTAACTTTGGTATTTGAGACTAGTTTTTTTTTGGTAAACTTTTTTTGTTGTTTAAAGGCTAGTAAGTAACTCAATTCTTGTATAATAATAATTTCTTTATTCTCAACAAGTGTAATACCCAATTACAGAAAATAATAGCATACAGCGGAAGAATAACTAAATAAATAAAATGAAATATAACAAAGAACTCAATCTAAACTAAAAAAAGGAACTATAATAACTAAATAATAAAATGAAGTGGAATATGACAAAAAACTCAATCTAATTCAATTTCATTTGTTCACATAACTTGTTGAATAGCTGCTCCTCAATGATGTCAAAGTGAATGTCACATTCATAAGAAACTTTATTAAATATTGACTCCATAAACCAAATGGGGGATTTTATTAATGAGCTATCCTTAGTCTTTAGGTGGAATAATTATGTGCGAATTATTCGTACTTACGAGAATTTTGCCTAGGAACACGAAATCTCAAAGCAGAAAAGAAAGGAGGAAAATTAAAAGTGTTGTGCAGTAATTTATACACGAATTTGAGTGATTAAATTTCCCTCCTACCCTGCAATGAGATTAAACTAAATCGACTCAATAATTTGTCATGATTAACTCCTCTCTATGGATAAATCTGATACTCCCTATAAGAAATGAGAATTTCAAGAACCTTCTCTGAATGGCCTCAAGATGGCAAGTAAACATAGGATGCCAGACCATGCTTCCATCCTACTTGCTACGAATTGCAGCATTAAATGGTCTTATAAATGTTGAGGAATTATTGAAATGTTTGCCATTGCTTATAACACGAATCCATATATTTTCGAGGAAGATAACTTGGGTGATGAATGGAGTAAAAGAAATTGTGATCGAAGACTATACCATCACGGTCCACCACTCTGTATAAGATATTCTGAAACCTTGCGTTAAAACTCAGAGTTGGCACTTTTATCATAACGTTCTCGATGTGATTGTTTCGACACAGCCTAACTCTACTTACAAGCCATGACTTAGGAAATCTGGCAACATCCAAGCTAGACCCACAAAAAGAGATGCTGTAATGGCGTTGTAATGGTTTCTGGTCATTGCTGCTGAATAAATCGCTATTAAACGAGGGAAATAACATTCAAATCCAAAAATAAGTTGTGAAAAGTGCTATTGTTTGAAGTTGTGAAGAACAAGCAAAAGAAATTTCCCGCAAATGTCTTATAAAAACAGGAATATCTGTTGTGTTTTAAGTTGTGCTTTTTTTGGTTATACCTGGAGAGGTAGAAATAATACCTAACTTTTATCATCTCATAATTGTGTAAAAACAAAAATCCGCGTTTTAGTTGTTGTGCTATTATGTGATGTATAGCGTGTAGAAAGTGCTACTGTGTTTTTTCAGCTACAGACTAAGGAATACCTTTGAAATTTGTATGTAAATAGCTACCGATTACCGATGTTTTGACTGAGTAGTTCAGACATTAACAAAAGCGTTATTCGCTAGAATTGTTCCTTTTTTGTGATTAGTAGAGTTACTTACCCTTTGTTAGATTTAGTAGTTATTTAGAACTAATCTCTTATAGGTCTTGTTCTTGATATTAGCACAAAAATTAACATGCCAAGTCATTGCTGTGTGCTTGGATGCAAGTCGAACACAAAAGTTACCTCGAGGCCGGTGAACCACCAGTTTCTGTATTTCGTTTTCCATATGATGGAAATCTAATGAATCAATGGCTAAAAATATTCCTAGGGCATTATGGGCCCCCACAAAATATTCTGTAGTTTGTGCCAAACATTTTCCAGAGGGAGCACTTACTAGAGAAGATATTCATCGATTGCTAGATTGATCAACAGAAGGCAAGAAGGCTAGATGGATAAAGTTAAACTCAATTTAAATGCAGTGCCAAGTATTTTTCTTTATTTACCCTACTTATCAAAAACAGTACACTCTCAAAGAGAATATCCAGCTGAAAGAACCAGCATTGAAGGAACGTTGTGAGAAATTGAATGAAGCCTTTGAAAACTCAGATTCAATTTGTAATTTTGTTGATTTAACATCCAATTATAAATAAAGATTTTAATATGTAAATCGTGGAATATAAAAACTTTTGAAACTAACAGCATTTTTTTACACTCTAGTTTTTCCATCCAACGTAACTGAATGTTCACAAATAAACAGTATACAAATTATTAATCAGATTTTAGTATATTCATATATGCATGTAAATGTTTTTATCAATGAAAATAAACTGTTTCCTAATGATTTAAAATGGATTTTAAAACTGAAATTAACTAGATAGTCTCAACTGGAAAATTTGCTTGCTCGTAACAAATATGATATCAGAATCATTCTATCGTCCAAATTATTGTACACATCTCAATAAAGGTTTAAAGGAATTGTAGCATTAAACTTACTCTCATCTGAGAATGAAAAATAATGAAATTTATAGCATATTGTCAATTCTAATTGAACTAATTGAATTCTAAGTGAACTTGTTAGTGTACATACTAAAAAAACAACATTTGAATCGCTATAACACAGACATAGTTCTTCTTAGAAAAAAAGTGTATTATTGATTTCTATAGATAATTGTATGATCTACAATTTTTGTTAAAACTATTTTTTTTATACAAAATACCGTTTCGCTGAAAATTTCTCTGAAAAGGCATTTATTAACATGTAGTAGACCGATGTTCGAAGACCGATCGGTCTACCGAATTGAGCAGATGCGGTGTTGCCAAGTCTATGTTCATGGCTTGTAAGTAGAGTTAGGCTGTGGTTTCGATATAGAAACGATTCAGGAGTGAGGTTATTCTAAAGCATTCGTATGAACAATCACATCGAGAACGTTATAAAAGTGCCAACGTAACGTTGAAAAAGGCCTAAGGGAAAAGAATTAGTCGAGAATGTTGATAACCGTCGTAGGCACGACCAGAGAACTCTGGAAAGTTCTAGATGGCAAAGAAATGGGTCTATAAACGGCCAACAGCTCACGTGACAACAATGTGATTCGAATTCTAAGGTTAATGTGATTTGTCAATGTTGTTTATATAGAATGACACTGTTGTTATTCAAAACAAGTGTTAATAGTTGTTCATTGTTAATAAATTATTTTAGGAACATTGGCATTATAAAATTACGTGAAGTACCCATAAATTCGTAACACTATTTTATCACAGCGTTACATATTTGTAACGAATACAATTGCCGTGATTCAAATAAAAATCAATCGTTTAATTTCAATCGCGTTTCGGCAACACTGTATCTTTGTCAAAAGTTGTATCACAGAACATCCCAAATTATGAGTATGTTCTGTGAGTTGTATATTGCATATGCATCAAAAAACCCACATTTGTATGTGACAAAGCTATAGTTAGCGAAATGCGACAGGAATTTACGATGTGAATTACAGAACTATTATTTTTTATGTTTGCGATATTCATTTTGTTGTAAAGATGTTGACATGATAATTCGACCATATTCATCATTCATGTCATTTATTAATGAATATTTCTTTCAATTTCCAAATACAGGTCTAATATAAGAAAATCATAAATTAAATGAAATTTAGAACTCTTAACAAAGCAACGTTATAATAGTTTTATACTGTTTCAGAACTAAGTACTTATGGTATGAGTAAGAAATAGTATTAATGAAATGTTTTTATATTAACTTTAAAGAATGCAGGCTTGAGTTTGAATTTATCATTTCCACTAAATGCTTCCACATTACTTTCAAATATAAATTAGAGCAATTTAAAATGGTAAATCACAAAAAGTTACTTGGGAACATGTAATAATTTATGCTGGAATAATTTTTTTTCACAAAACTATTGACAATAAAATAAATACAAGAGTCATCACTTAGTTAATTAATCACATTAAACCAATTTTTTAATTCACTTAAATTATTTATTCTTTACTAATTTTTCTGGTCATTCAGAGTAATATTCCGATAAATTTTGAACTTATTTACTAGAGAAATCATATTTCATCCACTACAGAACAGATAGATCAATTAGTATTTCTACCAAATGAATAAATATCTAGATCCATATTTGGCAGGAGGTTTTGGGGCATCCTCTGGTAACGCAACAGGTGGATCAGGAAAGTGTGGGATAGGCTCTGGCAAAGGCCTAGGTCTATCTGTTTTATGCACATGCACCCTAGCAAAGTAATCAAATGGAGCTCTCTCCATATTAAGGTTATCTTTCATACACTTATCAAAAGCTGCTTGGGTTTTACGACATCTGCAAAAAAAAATTTGAATTCAAAATCCACTCATATTCAACAGTGAAGAGAAAATACATACGGTCCATATGCTGAAGTACTGCTAGACTTATCAATACAGTTTGCATATTGCATAAATTCTCCTGCACAAGATTTCTTAACTTGACGAAAAAAATTGAGAGCACAACTAGTGACAGCTTTTCCTTCGTTTATGCAAGCTCTTGGATCATCAAGTTCGTTTCTACATAACATGAATTCCTAAAACAATCATTCAAAAGCTACTGCTATCGTTGATTAGGTAATATTCTAACCATACATTATTTTCAGATAAACAAGCCTTTCCATAATGAAATGCTGCTGCTTTTAAAAGATTTCCTGTCAAATTGACCTCTGTAACAGTGAGCTCTTCCTCTGTAGGCAAATAAACTTCTTCTGGGATACTCATAATTAAAATTTTTCTATAAAATGAAATCTATCCTTCATCAGCGGAGAAAATTACTCCTGAAGGGTCACAGAACATTAGAAAATACATTCATACGACATTACAAAACATAGAATAGTTAAATGTACTGGCACTGTTCAAGCACAGCCTAACTCTACTTACGTAAGTAGAGTTAGGTTGTAGTTCAAGTTAATAAAAAGTTAGTTCTGAGATTGCTGATTACGGATATTTCTGAATACGGAGGACTTGTACGGAAATACAAAATTTCGATAATTATTTAAAGATATCATAACTTTTGAATTAATTTCCTGAATTTTTCATTTTTAAGATTTTGGTTCCCTAAATATCATTAAACAACATTTACAGAAGGTGATTATAGCCACAATATTATAACATTTATTTACAATATGTTTTTGTGGTTTAACCTCTTTTGAAATTTCCCGTTTAAAATTTGAAAGAATTTTATTGAAGGATATACTCTAAATTAAATAATGGAATAATGTTATTTATAAGATTGGTGACACAGTTCCACAAACTAGGAATTAAGAGTGCGTCAAATGTAATTATGTTACTTCCAAAAACATACTTCATTTTAATGAAGTTTTGTTTCAGATAGCTCACCTCAATAAAACCGAACGTCTCAGTCATTTACGAAGAATGGCGTTACCAAAGAGCAGAGAAAATCCAGTTATTATGAAGTTAGATACACCAGAGTTCAAATCTTTATTTACTGAAGAACTGAAATCATTAATATCTTTGTTTAAAGAATATGGATATGAATTGAGGATGGCTGGTGGTGCAGTTCGGGATCTTCTTATGGGTATGAAACCTAAAGACGTTGATTTCGCTACTGTAGCAACTCCTGATCAAATGAAAGAAATGTTTACCACAGAAAGTATTAGAATGATCAATATGAAAGGTGAAAAACATGGTACAATTACCCCACGAATTAATGATAAAGAAAATTTTGAAATAACTACCCTAAGAATTGATGTAGTAACTGATGGAAGACATGCAGAAGTTCAATATACAACAGATTGGTTATTGGATGCTTTTAGAAGGGATCTGACCATTAATTCAATGTTCTTAGGTTAATATTTGACTTACGGTATCCATTTAAGATTTAATTTTTTTCCTTTTAGGTGTAGATGGTACTGTATATGATTATTTTTTTGGGTATGAAGATTTACAAAATCATAGGATTACATTTGTAGGAGATGCAACAACTAGGATTAGAGAAGACTACCTCAGAATTTTAAGATATTTTAGGTAAGTAAAAGATTTAATAATCAGGTTTGTATACAAATGATTTTATAGCAGCCAGTTTCTCAAATTATGCCTTAAGTATGTCAAATGCTGCCAGAAATTTTTAAAATACTTCATCTCTTTTTGTATATTTAACATTAATTCATTTGTCTTTTCAGCTGAAATATGGGTAGTTATATTAAAGGTGATAAATGTATTTCTGGATTTTGAATAGTGTTAAAATTCTCACAAAAATTGTTAAGATTCCTATAAAGTAGATGTCTAAAATTTTCAAAAGTAATACCTTATTATTTTATTTTTCAAAAGTTGGAATTTGGTTAATTGAAACATACAACTTTTTTCAAAATACATTCAGCTCCCTAGTACTCATTTTAATAGTGAACTTTTTATGTGAAATAAAAGAATGATTTGTGAATGTTTAAGTTATAATTGTTTGTTTAGATTTTATGGAAGAATTGCCAAGGAATCTAATAAACATGAAGAATTAACTTTGAAGTCTATCAGAGATAATGCAGATGGTCTTGGAAATATTTCTGGTGAGAGAATATGGACAGAACTGAAGAAAATTCTAGAAGGAAACTATGCAGGGGATCTTATGGTCACCATCATTGAGTGTGGCATAGCTCAATATATAGGTAAGGATAAACTAATCAAATGAATTTCCAATATACTAATTATACATTGTATTTACATAATATTGTCATTAAATTTGACATTCCATTCACTGAAAACATAGCAGTGTTAGACTGAGCTCTCATGGACTTGGTGTGTGTAAGTTTTTCCAGAATGAAAAGCTGCTTTTCTTGCAAAAACATGCCTATCCATGGCTGCAAAGAAAACTTGGACGGATACGCCACAGATGAAGAAAGTTGAAATGAACATGCAGGAATGTGATATCAGTTGACACTACACAGTGTAACAAATTTTGCCCATGGATTCTTGGAATCTAGGAAATTTAGTATAGTCCCTGAATTAGGTGTCTTGTCTCGTATCTACTAATTTCACTTCACTGCCCTGAAATTCAGAATTGTCATGACTTGACCAATCGAGCTCAAAACCCCTCATGTCTCACCATGCAACATGATATTTGGACACAGGATTTTGATCCTGATAGAATTAACAATTAAAACCTTTGCCAGTTAACAACAGTTAAAAATTCCTGTTGACATTGATTTTCTTTATACATATTTCACAGGTCTGAAGAGTATTTTTTGGTTGACAACTATTGAATTACCTAATCTGGCTCAATTTCTTTAGGAAAAATACACCTAACAATTTTGTAAATTCCCTTTGTGAGAGGATTTTCAAATTGTTGCATTATCTATTGAGTTAAGTGAAAACAAAATTATCTTGAGATAATTTGATTAAATGACAAGTAAATGAATAAATTCGTAATTATATGAAGTGAATTCATAAGTGCATGGAGGTGAAACACTTTTTTTGGTCAAATATGGCCGTTTTCTCTCGATTTTACAGCTCTTACGTTGTGAAATCTTCTCGTTGTAAACTCATCAGATGTAAAACGTTCGCATAATAATCGCCATTGATTGTTTCCACTTTTTGAATGTAAACAATAAAAATTATTACCCTCGCACCCCCAAAACTGAGGTCATGACCTTCCCTGCTGATGACACTGACTTCTCTGTCTTTGGAACTGATTCTCTTTTGGAGCCATTCTCCTTTTCCAAACCATTGTTTTGACTATTCCCTTGTTTCAGGCGGAAAATGGTGCATCGAAGTTTCATCAATTGTCACGAATCGACCCAAAATATCGAGTTTATTCCTTTGAATCAACGCCAAACACTCACTCGAAACATCCTCTCTGCGCTTCACCGTCAGCAAACGTGGCAACCAACTCACACAGAGCTTTCTCATTTAAAATTTTTTCCAAGTTAATATGCGATGTAAAGCACTTTTTGAAATGCCTACTGTGTTGGCTTACTCACGCACTTTCACTCGACGGTCATTCAACACTATTTTATGAATTTTTATTCCATTTCTGGTGTTGTAACCTCATTAGGACGACCACTGCGATGTTCGTGTTCACAGCTTGTACGACCTCTTTTGAACTCTCCCACCCAATAATTAACTGTTGCAAATGAATGAGCAGATTCTCTCAGAGTAGAGTCTAACTCAGTCGTAATATTCGTTAGATTCAAACCTTTTAAATTAAAATACTCTTATCACATAACGATGGACCATTTTTTCAAACATGCTGAACACTTTCGTTATTAAAAATGTATTAATTTTTTAAAAATCAATTATATTTCTCTTTTAGGACTACCAGTGAATCCCAGTGTTGAGGAATTGAAGACAGTTTGGACAAGAAGTGGTCATTTAGAATTGAACGCCATAACTCTCTTATCTACATTGTTGTCTACAGTAGATGATGTAGCAAAATTGCATACGCGTTTGAAACTTTCCGCTTTTGAACGAGATTTAGCGTTTTTTATTATAGATAATCGATCCCCCAAACCTCATGCAGATCCTTTAATGCCATATAAGCAGCTACTTTTAAAAAGTAAAACAAAACATTCAGATACTAGAGACTGGATTGTAGAAGTACTCAAATACAATAATTTTCCTCATTTACAAGAATTTCAACAGTGGGAAGTGCCTAGATTTCCAGTTACTGGAACTTTATTGAAACAAAAAGGAATCCAAAGTGGTAAATTTATGGGTATTGTTATCAATGAATTGAAAAATTATTGGGTTGATAGGAATTTTGATGTAGCAGTAGATGAATTATTGGATCAAATACCAAAAATATTAGAGTATTTAGATGAGAAAAAAAGGAATAAAACTAAATCATAATTTAATTTTGAGTTTTCTATTTCCCATCTCAAATACACAAACACACACATTATATGCACATATATTATATATGTAATCAGTAAACACGTCACTCATATAGACAACGTCAAAATAGCCAAGTATAATAAAAAAAAACCATATTCCTCAAAAACCACATATCGCACTCCAGATTTGTGGAAATGCAAAAAACAAAGAGTTGCACAACATAAAAGTGGTAGTCGTATTGGAAAAAGACCTTGTGTCATGGTGTTCTATAAAATATTAAAATTTTGTAAAACAGTTATTATTTTTTATTAGCAATTTGGAATATGTTTGCAGTATATGGTCCTCACTATTTCAGTATGATGCTCATTTCGAGAGGATTCAGAAGAATTTACGCTACTCGTCTTTTAAAGCCAAGCTGCCAGTTCATTTAGGCATGGACTATGCCTAAATGAACTGGCATGTTCAACCTTGACGCCCTTCAGGCTAGAAGATGGTATTTTGACATATGTCTGGTACATAAAAATGTTAATGGGATAATAGATTGCCCAGATGTCCTATCTAGGATCAAATTTGGGGTGCCTCTTAGACGTACCAGACACGCCCCTCTATTGCAGATCTTTTTTCACCAGTCAAGCTATGCTAATATATATATATATATATATATATATATATATATATATATATATATATATATATATATATATATATATATATATATATATATATATATAAAGTATATGCACTCTTGTGACTTAATACAATATATTTTTAGTACCTGGAAAAAAAATGAAAAGTACACACCCTGTATAGTTTATTTATTAACAATTAAATCTTGGAATTATCAATACAATATCAGGTTTTGTAAATTCCATTACATTCAAATAAAATATTAAAAAGAAGTACATTTAAAAAAACAAAAACCAAAATTACGGTCTTAACAATCAGCACCAACATAATATTTCAATAAAGACTACTTTGTACTAAAATTCTACCATTTCTTACAATAAAATTTTAAAACAATTGAAAACGAAATGCCATTTCCTTGTATCTCAATATCTTACTCAAATAACATACAAATTTAGAAAAAATATATTCTCCAAATTTATCAAATTGTATTTATATATATTTATATGTGTGTGTATTAAAACACCAAAATCGATGGGAAACTAAGTATGGCTTCTGTCCTTACAGCAATAAATATTTTTTGAATAAATCTTCAAATTTTTTTGTTGTATTTTATACTTTTTAAAACTTTTTTTTCAAACAAATTACAAATTGTTTTCTTATTATTAATTACCTTTGTTCTAACGAGCTAGTTGAATAATTAAAGCCGCACACATTTCAAAAAACTCCATAGTATGGTGACCACCAAGTTTAGCTGTAAGTGACTGAGTACTACTTTGTAGAGGTGTAGGAACAGCCGCCAACATAGCAGCTGTGTTCATTTGATTATTTTCAACATCCTCAGTGCTCAAACTTTTGAAATCCAATAGGTAACTTTTGTAATCAACCTATAAACACATAATCATGAATATGAAAAGTTCACACTGTTGGAGGTTCTCTTTTATTAGTATGAATATAAAATTAAAATATTCACTTTCATATATATGTATATACAGTGAAAACTCTATATAACGACACAAGGGACTGTACATTTTATGTCGTTATTAAATGGAGAGAAGAAAATTCAGAATTTTGAAAAGAAAAAGTTTATTTTAAGTAGTTATGTACATAAAACATAATCTTATTTGAACGCTATTGCGTTTATTATGTTATTTTTGAATGAAGTCTTGCTGTACCAAGAATTTTGTTGTATTTTTTCACTTATTGTATTCACATCTTGCGATATAGAGGCATCTTAGTGATGAAGGAAGTACTTTTCCAATAATTTAGCTCCTACTAGAGCTTCTTTATTGTTTGGCAGAGGCTCTGACTCATCCGTTTGATCTTCTTGTTCCTGATCCTAAGTTTTTCTCACTGAATCCAAAATTTCTTTGTCTGTTAGTGAAGCCGTTGTAAGTAGGCAGTCGTGTCTACTTCGATGTAGATTTGAAGATTTTCCGTCAAATTTCCTGTCTTGTTAAATTGTTACATCCATTCGGTTAATGGAAGCTCATCGTCGCTGACAGACTCAGGTTCTGTATGTCACCTGTATTTTATTCTGTAAACTCTTTTGCTAAGTTGCAACTCTTTATTACCGTGAACTGTGGGAGGGACTAAATCTACCGATCTCTGTTTAAGTTGGGATATACTACTTGCCGGGTGCGCAACTCATAGTCACCTAACGTAGCATGATAGATGACGACATGATGCGCCGTAAACTGTGGGAGGGACTAAATCTACCGATCTCTGTTTAAGTTGGGATATACTACTTGCCCGGTCGCGCATCTCATCGATCACGCTACGTTTGGTGAGCTGTACTTAATTGTTGTCGTTATTGAGAGTGGGTGTAATGCTATATGGAGTGTATCAATTTCAACGCTTTAGTGAGTTTTTCATTAAATAGAGTGACGTTACATGGAGTTTACACTGTATACATATATAAGGTTAACGAAATATTTATTTGGTCAAAATCTGTTTACCTGATAAAGTTGAAGTGACATCATTACATATTTATCATGCAGGACATTCTTGTGTCTTACACGAACATGATATGGGTTGATGACTTTCCATTCATAATTCAAAGCCTTCATTGCTCGATACACTTCCATCATAATGTCACTGGGCTTGCTTTGTGACCTTATACCAAGATGCCACTTAGCTTTTTTGACTGTTGCAGCTAAAATGTGAAGCAGTCAATTCTTTTAGAATGATCAATATTTTACATTAATGGAGCTCTAATTTAGAATATCTGTTATGTTAGAAGATACAGAACTACGGTAAAGAGGAAAATAGCAAATTATTATATCATTAATATTATTTAATCCCTCTCTATTCTGAAGAACAAATTTTAATTGTAAGCATATTTACTGAAAATCCATGTGTTTCATTAATGAACTAATTAACTTTTCTATTTTCACAATATGTCTATTTGAAAAATAGGTTACTATCTTAAATATTTAATACTTTAACTTGCACCCAAATATTTGTAAAATAAATTTAAGACTTGGTGACATCCATAATTATAGCACACGAAACAGAGTCAAGTTTATATTGGAACACAAAAAGACAGACATCACAAAATTCTGTTTTTTCTGAGTCACCGATTGCATATAATAAGAATTTTGCATGAGAAAACAGGAAGGATGATAATCGAAGTAATAATATAGACTTTTAAATGTTATTTATGTAGCACTTTTTTTAAATAAAGATCTTATTATTATTTATGTAGCACTTTTTAAATAAAGATCTTATTATTAATAATGCATTAATGTGTAAAAATATTTATGAAATATATTTGTGAAAAATTCAATGATAGCATGATGAAAGACTATACGAAGCTTTCTTATTGTTCATACAACTTCACATTTTTATTATATTTTTACCTCTTCCACGTTCTCCAGATGCTGCATGATTTGAGGCTATGACTCTGTCTCTCAGAGGGGCAATTCTCTCTGGATGTGGTTTGAGAGGACTAGAAATTCCATCATTAATTATAGGAGTAGGGCTCATGCTGAGAGGAGGGGGACTGCCAGCAACATAAAAGTCCTTAATTTCAGCCTTGGCTGCTTCATCGGCTATGCGTTTGTTATCAATTATTAAATGGTAGGCAATGGCTAGTTGATCATGTGCATCACCACTCAGTAGAGCACTGTGAACTTCTTTTTCTTTCACTCCAAATTTTTCACATACCTATTAAAAAATTTTAATAAGTATTATTTTCTATGATATTCTTTATAACATGTAACAGACCTCATTTATGGCGTCTATATCAATAACAGAAGAATCTTGTTCTACAGGAGATGGAAACAAATAAGCAGGGCAATCTTTCTGAAACCATTCATGCTTTTTGATGTCTTCAATTGTAGCCCTCTTCATAGGGTCAATTTGTAACATTTGACATAACAGACTGACTACTGACTTGTTCAGGTATTCTGGTATTGGAAATATTCCAGATTTTATCTTACGAAATAATGTTGGAACATGTTCATCATCAAACGGTAGGGTACCACACAAGAGGGCATATAAAATAACACCACACGACCATATATCAACTTCAGGACCAGCATACAGTTTACCCGAAATAACCTAACAAGTACATAATAAAACATAACTTTTGTAAAATTTTAAATTTAATGAAAATAATTTTTATTAAATTCAAATAATGAATTTCCATCATATCACATAGGTTCATTTGCATAGAACTGAGAAGAAACTGAATGCTAATAGAAAATATTGAAAAACTATAACTATATTTATTATATTGAATAAAGAACACTTGGCGTAGTTTCACAAAATTGTTTCTTCACAATGGTGTTGAGGTAACATCACATTTTCAAAAGTTAAACTGGAAACTAGTTTAACTTTTGAAAGTTATCCTTTTTCAGAAATTGGTTAACCTAAAACAATTGTCAAGAAACAATATTCTGTAATACAAGGTCAAGTGTTCTTTATTCAATATATTGAACCACGTTTCACCAAGAGATCAGCGAATATTCAATCAACTATATTCATTAATTGAAACTCATTAATGATCTGGGTATTAGTTTGTATTCTCAATTCGAGTTCCATGAACAAGTTAAAATAAGTACCACCCATTAGTGGTACTTAGCTTATTAACTTAAGTATTTAGCTTTGTGTATACCTATTGCAGAATATGGGACAATTATTTTGGGCCACCTCATTAAGAGGTTGACCCAAAATATATTGATCAAATGCAAAATAAATTTCTATTATACTATCTTACAGGACCATATGATAATTCAAACACTTGAATTTGATCTTATAATGAATTTGGACCAAGTAAATGCCAATACTATTCAATATATCTTACAGGAAATCAATTCTTTGTACCAATTGTACATTTATTAACAATGTGGAATAAAACTTTTATCTGTAAAAAGAATTATATTTAATTTGGTGTTTCTATTTAAATGTTTGAATAATTTTATTGACTCTAATACATTACCTACACCTATGAACAGAATGTTGGGTTATAGTTGTTATCCAAGTCTTTTATCAATGTTTTGTACCTCATTCGAGCAACTTCGGTCTGAAGTAAATGCTTTATTTATAGAAATCACTAGTAATAGATACACATTTCTTATTTTATCATATAAATGAATTATGTTTAAAATGTATATGCTTTTAATTCATTTTTTTAAGGGCTTTCCCATACACAATTAAAATTTTTATATTACTATCATATGCTTTGATATACATGAATGTTAGTGTAGATATTGAACTGATATTCATATGATTAATTTGTTTTCTTACATGATTTAATTGTAAGGGTAAGCAAGCAGATAAAACAGTGATATTAATAAATCACTTGATATAAAACTTTTTATTGACGGTTCATTAAAAAAAATTAACCATCATAAAAATATTTCATTTACTTAATAGATAATGCAATTTCCGATTTTTATCACCCAAAATATTACCGTGGATACACGGTAATCTGGTGCCCCTTTTAATACAACATGACTCTTATATGTATATAGTCAACCCCTAGAAATCTGATAAACATTCTGCAGGCCATTGTTGAACTATACAATTTGTAAGTTAAAAGACTACTGCTACAGAGCTTCTATGATACAAAATTTGTGACAAAATGTACCCTGTTATTTGACAGAAACACATCTAAGTTGATAATATTCTATCAGAACTACAAATCATACTGTGTGTATGATGAGATATGCACATTAATACTAGGTGGCGGAATACTATGAGATCAATAAAATCTTATCATTATGCCAGATTACAAGGTACACGTTCTAATAAAATTCTGGATTATAGAGGGTCTGTGATCAGAAAAATTTGATATTTTGTCAGCATACTGCGAAACATTAGTCAGATTACTGGGGGTCAACTGTAAATTAATTATGAGGGGTCATGGCAACATTATGAAACTTTACAACTTATTAATTTACCTCAGGTGCTGCATAATTTGGAGAACCACAGCTGGTTCTCAAAAATTCTCCATCCATCATCATATTAGATAAACCGAAATCAGCAATCTTTACATGCATATTATGATCCAGAAGTAAGTTCTCAGGTTTCAAATCACGATGCACTATCATATGTCGATGGCAATAATCGACGCCAGAAATAATTTGTTGGAAAAATCTTCTTGCATCTTGTTCTTTCAGTTTACCATGGTTCACAATGTATTCAAATAATTCACCTCCAGACACATACTCCATAATCATAAAAATATCTGTAGGCGTACTGATCACTTGGTATAATTTTATAATATGTGGATGACGGAAAAGTTTTAAATTTTGAATTTCTCGTCTAATTTTACCAACTACATCTAGGCTCTTAATTTTTTGTCGATTTAAAATTTTTACCGCAACTTTATGTTTAGTGAGTTGATGCTCACCTATTTTAACTTTGCCAAATGTTCCTACTCCCAAAGTTTGGCCCAAAATGTAATGTCCAATTTTTACCAAAGGGTGAGCCCCTTGTTGTGCGGAATTTTTATCACTCATTTTTACTCCTCAACCTCCACAAGAGTAATTAATTGGAATGCAAATATTAACCATGAACATTGATTTGGATATCAGCGATTATTTGTATTATAACTAGCAACTTTTTATATTTATTTTGTATCACAAGTGTACGAAAAATATAAAATGACAAGTTGTCAAAAATTCACATAGTAATTTACAATACGTCATTTTGTAGAAATAAAATAATCAGAGAATAAAGTCTATAAAAATAATCGTTAACAGCCAGATTCAACTTGCGGTTTAATGAGCATAAACAAGAAGGCAATATATTCATGAATCTTGAACTATAAGTATACAAATTTATTTAAATATCATTAATTGTAAAGCCATTCAAAAACCACTAATATTAGTGGTAATATGAAGTCATCATCGTTATTGGTACTAATCAAATTGTTGAATGTGTTCAAAGAGTAGACAAGAAAATCCTTTGAAGATCATTAGCAAAATGGAAAAGGTGGAGGAAAGTTTCCTGTTCACTTAAATGTTTGTTTCCAAAATTAGAACTTAAGTTCTTACATAAAAAACAATACCTGTTTTCTATGTTACTTTATTTCCCGCCTTTTTTAACGTCAGTCAATATTAAACTAGAGCTCTGGAAGATTGTATGGTGAATTGAAATAAATTTATATTATTATTATACTTCATTTGTAAATATTGTTAACTATGTCGTTGACGGATGAACTGGTGGCTAGTTTCGAGTTCATTAATTTGAGCATAAAGGGTAATATTTTAAAGAAATGTAAGTAAAATGCATATTATACTTCTAATGTTTGCAATTGTTTACTGTCTCTGAAACATTTTTTTACTTAATTTAGGTGAGGAATTGTGTGAATCTTATAGTTTAGATCCAGAAGAATTCGTTAATATTTGGTGTGCTTATGCTGCATCCACAATGTGTACTGATGCACCGACGATTGAAATGTTGGAGATTATGGAAAGGAAGAAATTGCAAAAATTGAATAAAGAAAAATCATTCCCAAAAACTCCCACAATTACCCCTAAGAAATCTAAAACGGAACCGTATCCTTTTTAAAAATGTTGGTATAGTTTTTTATATGTATAGTTACTTCCTTAACGTCAAACAGACAATCAGTGAGCATTAAAGCCAATGTTTCTTCACTAAATGATTCGAATGTAAGTATAAACCAAGTAATAACATTATTCACAAATTTGAAGAATCAGCAAAAACAATTTGCCACCATCTTCAATTTATCTTTGTCTTAAAATTCCTGTATATGATCATAGAACCGATTTTGTATTGTCATTTTCTCAGTTTGTTGATAATGCATTGAAAAGAGAGAGTTAAATGTACGTACGTCGGAACTGTGCATCTGCGCAAACAACTTGAAACTTTTCTCAAGTTTTCAAGGTTGTTGCTAATTCTCCCTTCTTCGGCGGCCATTGTTAAAAAATCTGTTAAAGACGCTTGGCTTTTGTTCAAAAGACTCGTACCATCTCAACGAAATGACGAGCAAGCCGTTTTAAAATTTAAATTTTTACTATAGTGTTTGGCATTTCAAATGTTGGATAGTTCTACGCATCTCCTACTTATCTATTTTGTGCTGTTGAAGTGAAGTTTTTGTGAAATAACTATATACATGATGGGTTTTTGTTAGAAGTTCTGAAAGTTGAAAAGGTTAAATATGTTTTGCCTTTGTAATATATTTGGAGAGCTAGGATCACTTTGAGTGGGTTTGGGTCTAGTGTCCCTTTCATTTAATAAAGTGACTAGATCCACACTCATTAAAAGTGGTTCTTGGTGTATCACCAGTGACGCCGATATTGAAGTGTTTTGAAGAAAACGACGCTTCATAAGTACCAATATTATTTCAGTACTTCGCATCGGCGATATTGGTCTAGTCCATGTAATTTTGGAGTCATGACTAGATCCATACTCGTCTATTTGAAATGCTTTAATTCAATATTGAATTTGATTTACTTCCTTTTTCATTTACATTGTTTATTTGTGTCCTTGGTCATATGCCTTTTATTGTTTTTTTTTTCATTATGTTACATCGGTATTCAGTTGTTTTTTTCAGATATTACATATTTAACAATTATTTCAGTTAATAGTTTGAATAAGAGTTACCAATGATCTGATTATTCTCCTATAACAAAATTTTTATCTTAAGTTCAATTGAAATGCTGCTTTGAAAAATACATTAATTAAAATTTAAATACTCGGCAATCAGAAAGTTTTATATTTTATTGGTTCACTATATTTTTGTGGAATTGAAACTTTGTCATAAAATATAAGATCTATATGCTAATTTATATTTTGTAAATTAATTGAGAACTGGTGAATAATCATCGTAATGCTTTTTTCAAATATTGTCAAAACAAATAATCAGGATTATTCATTTTGTCACTTGTGTCATGAAAGTGTTTGAAGTAATCACAAATTGATATACTGAAACTGTTTATATTTTAGTAATATTTAGTTTTAGTAGTATTTAAGTAATATTTTATTTTTGTATAATATTGAAGCTTGTAAAAAATATTTGAATTTTTTCTTTATATATGTAACATAAAAAAAGTTTTTGTTTGATAAATATTTCATATAATTTTTTGTTCTAAAATATATCCCATTTTGTAATAACCATGTAGTATTCTTTCAAACTTCACAATATGAAAACTCCTAAATATTAATTTTCCCAGCTATATCCTGATACAATTGTGACCGATAGTTCTAATATGAACTAAGCTGACTAGCATATTTCAAATAATTTACTAATGGAATCATTGAAATATTGCCATTAACTTGAATGTTGACGAATAGTTGTAAATAAACATTTGTGTACTCAAATTATAAAGATCTTCAAGAAATAACAGTAAACTTACATAAAAAATGTGATTAAGAAAGTATTCAATTAATTAAAAATTTGAATCAAACTCTTGGCTTGATGTTTCACAAATATATTGAATAATATATTTTTGTGCTCTCCAGCCTTGGACAATAAAGATAAGTTCAATCTTAGTTATGCAGTTAATGTTTATTCTTCTGTCCATTTTCATTTATGAAAAGTAGTAATATTTAATTTAACAGCAAGCTTTTGTTTTTATGTCTACAAGAAGTTAGATTTCAGTAACCTGTGAATTTTTTCTAATATTGTTAGATGTATAACAAAAATCTTTTTTGTATAACTTGTTAATTTGCATTAGAATAAATCTGTATGGCAACCAATTGAATTTTTCTTTATCAAGGAATAAGTTATATTCAATATCTATCTATTCATGTAATTTTTGTTACATTTGGTCACATTTTAAAAACAAATTATTTTAATTTTTCCTTTTTTAGTTACAAAAATTGCTTTAGTAATATTGATTTAAAAATATGATTAAATAAGAACCAAGATTGAACGACAATGTGTTTGAATATATTCTATCATTTAATACAAATTCTGTGTGAGAAGAATTATCTACATCATTATTGAATTTAATTTTGGTATAATTAAAAACAGTTGGCTCAATTTCAAAATATTTTTTTATACACTCACTAAGTTTCGGGTTAACAATATCATGAGTTCAGTACAACCAACAATGGATTAATAGCAGGAAACATGTCCATTTCATTAAAGAACTTATTTAAGATTTAGCCAAGTCTTTTTAATTATACGGTACGAGTGTTCTGCCGTGAATTAATCGCACATAATACAATGACTTAAATTGTTGGGTAGATTTAATTACAGAATGAAATATTTACTAAGATTCTGCCTGCTATCTCATTGTAAAAACTGGAAAGTATTGCACCTGAAATACATTGAAGTAAATACTTGATTTATTGTGTAATATAATAAAGCATTTAAATTATAGTTCATAATACTCATGACTCTTAATTAGAGTATAAGTATTTGATGATTTTTTGAAGTCAAAACTTTTTCATTTAAATTATAGCGGATAAAATATATTCAGCCGTTTTATACACTTTATTCAGATTGAAGGAATAAATGGGAAGAAAACCTATTACCCTGTAGTCTAAATCACTTTCATTATGGTAGTTTTTTATATTAGATATATGTATTAGGGAAAAATTCTTTCTTTTTTGTTTTTGAATGATTTCTTTCGATTAAGTTTATCTTAGCCATTGTTGGTATTGAGCTTCTAGTTTTGGGTACAAGTAAAACTTTTAAAAACAAAAAAATGAGGATATAACTATAAAGATTAATGAACAAAAATTAGAAGAGTATAAACAGTAAAATATTTAGGCATTATGTTAGACGAAAAATTTAGTTTCAAAGATCATGTAGATTTCATATCATCTAAAATCTCTAAAAATAATTTACCAAGGATATTAAAAACTAGTACTAGTCTCAAAATATTTAAAGAAATAATGAGATAGGTATGTAATTAAACATTAACAGTTCAAAAGATGTAAATTTTTTGTATCGCTCCAGCTAAATAAATATTATCATTATTATTCATATTCTCAACTTCTCGTGATGAAGAGAAAATTAAGTGTTTGAAAGCTTGAGCAAAAAAAAATAAAACTGAAGTATTCTACCACTTCCACTATACAATATATAAATTCTGGAAGTATGTATATATTGTATACTTTCAATATATTCATCTGTTTTGGACTGCCACATGTATAACTGAGCAGATATACATTTTTTACACCTTTTAAATAGTATTTTCAAAATAATTTATAGCTGTATGTACTTTTCCGGAATTTTCAGTTTTATTCTATTTTCTTGTAGACAGAGACCAATATGAAACTTGCGAATGATTTGCAAATTCAAGAGAGTTTTGCTGATCTTGTGCCAGAATCTCAACTGTTGGATGTATCTTTAACTACTAATCAGAGTAGGTAATGATAGAAACTTAATCCAACTACTTTATTAGGAAGTTGATTATGTATTGAAAATTTTCAGTAGTACACAAGAAGCATCAAAATACAAGGAAAGAACAAATTCACTTTCTGTGAAAGTATCTATTGGTGTAGAGCCAAAGTCATCAATAAATGAAAAAAATTTTACCATCAATATTATAAATGGGGAGACATTTCTTAGTGAAACTAAATATATGTATGAAGTTATGGGACAAAAAGCCAGTTGCATGAATAGTATTACCAATTGGATTGGAAATGCCATTGCTAAAAAGAATAACGTTATGATTTCCAATGATATTTCAACAAAAAACCATATTGTAAGTGTGTATCAATCATTGCTGTACTGTAATAATATCAAATGAATTTCGTTATTGATAAAATGAGAACTCGCAATGAATTTCATGTTATTCTCTATTTTAATACATATCCATTTAGTTCCTAGAAAATCAGCCTAGACTAAATCATATTCGAAACTCAAAAATTCATTAATTTAAACATTCAGATAAAATCTCAATTTGAATTTTGTTTTTATTATGTTCAGTGTTATAATCAAAAATTATATTTTAGGGATCAATTGTCACATATGGTAAAATTTTCGTCGATGGTAACGGTCATCTTAATCTTCAGTCGATAATGCTAGAAGGAACAGTTCAATTAAATTCTGGTCATTGCGTGCATTTGAATGTGGACAAAATTTCCAAGGTAGAACTCTTTCCGGGCCAAGTTGTAGTAGTTAAAGGAAAAATGCTCAGTGGAAACAAACTTATTGCTGAGAATATTTACACTGATGCTATTTCTGATTTACCTTTGGAACCACCTGTGGTTAAAGGTGAGTTGTTTAAACTAAATTAATAGAAAAACTAAGTTAATGAAAAAGTTACAATATAAGAATTCTTTTAAATGCCGTAGACACTTAAAATATTATATATTATTATAATATTATACTTATTATATTTACATATATATATATATATATATATATATATATATATATATATATATATATATATATATATATATATATATATATATATATATATATATATTAATTGCATAATTTATTAAAATAAATTAAACTCTTGGCTTAATGTTTCACGATTTATTTAACAATATGTATAGTCAACATGTTTCGAGCGTTAGCTCATTGTCAAGACTAAACTACTATAAGAAACGTACAACAAATTTATATCTACAATGGATGTGAGTAGGGAGGATAGTTGAAAATCTTTTTCAACTATCAGATTTTCAACTATCCTCCCTACTCACATCCATTTTGTAGATATAAATTTGTTGTACGTTTCTTATAGTAGTTTAGTCTTGAAAATGAGCCAACCCTCGAAACATGTTGACTATACATATTGTTAAATAAATCGTGAAACATTAAGCCAAGAGTTTAATTTATTTTAATATTCAATTATGTTTCACCAAGAGTTAAGCGAGAATTCAATCTCATTGATTGCATAATTGTTTCCTCATTTTTCCAAATGGTAGCAACAGTACATTGACTCAGTTCAAAACTTTCTCGTCAACATATAACGCTTTTCTTTTACTGGCAATGTTAACAGTTTCAAAGTTGTTTTGCGTTTGATAATACGATAGTACCTGGTGTGTTTATTTCGAGACCATCATTTTCAAGCAAACTGAGTATAACGATTCAGGTATTCTTTAAGTGCTGTTCACGACCTCAGAAGTTTGGAAGTTTAGTCGGCGTCTTTTGTAACCTGATGAGATAACATAAACAATAACACCGTTATTGAATATTTTCTGTGTTTAAATATAAACACATTTCTTCCTAATAGAGAATGGCTGCTTCGCTATAAAGAGTGTATCAATGTGTGAGTTTTAATGTAAACCAACCAAATAATGCTTAATTTTTAATTATTAATTTTTATAAATATTATAAATATTATAAATAATTAATTTTTAATTTTTCTACGTTATAGAGAATTTCATATTCGCTAAAAACTTTCAAAATAAAAAATAACATTATAAAGAATTTACACTGTGTATATATATATATTTGAGTATGACTTCAATCTTGTAGAGATTTTCAAAATTCGATTCTATTGATATATTGACATTCTCATTCAAATTATAATCCTACAAATTAAAAAATGGAACAAATTCTTTCACCACAAGTATGCGTTATTTTGAACAGCTATTAACATACAGAAAACAAACTAATATTTACTCCAGTTGAAATGATAGGGTTTTCTATTATATACTGTGTTTTATTTTTGGTTGAATTAGTTATTAGTGTGTTAGCTCAATCTCAATAATATTACTTCTTTTATTTATACATTATTTCGCCAATACTTTCATTATCTCCACCATTGCTGTGTGTCTATCACCTTCACTTTTTCTAGTCAATAAACTTGCAACAAGTTCACCAAATAATTCTTCGGGACTCTTTCCCTGTATTACCTGCTTATGTGAGTAGCTACTGTTGATGCTAAGTCTACGTTTTTTTGAAGAACCTTCTGAATCGTAAGAGCTGTCTGCTACATCAGCAACTTCTTGTTTTACCTGCATAAAAAAATTAGTTGGTGGCCCTTGCAGAGAATTTTCTTCTCTGATGACTTGATAGTGGTAATCAGCGTTACTTGTGGACGATGCGCTACATAATAAGAAATCCTCAGTTGTTAATTTATCGACTTTCTCTGAAAATATGTCACTTGGAAAATGTTCATCGTTTTTCAGATTTTTACGATAGTGTATGACTCTGTCTAAAAATGACATTGAGTCTAAAAGTCTCCATTTGAAATTACTATTTTCTTTATTTTTTGCTTTTTCCCTAATATATTTTTCTCTTAATGCTTTCCACCTCAGCAAACATTCAGAAGATGTTTTATGTACTTTCTTAGCAATTATATTCCAAGTTTCATATCTTGCTTGTTTATTCCAGAAGGTGTTATCTTTCCAGTCCCATAATGAATGAGATTCTTTAACCAATTCTACTAAGGCACGATCAAAATCTTCTTGCGTGGAAAAATGTGGTGGTTCATATGAATTTTCTTCAGTCATGGTATTCTCAAGTTCTATATTAATTGCTTCTTGTACCCTGTCCGGCGAAGTTCGCGTATTTTCCACTTCATTGCAAGTAGAGAATTCCTCTTGTTCTGAATTTTGAATTGGCCCTGAGGTATTACAGTGATAGAACTCCATAGAATGACTCTTCTTTCTGGGAATGATATGATTATCTAGAAATTTCATATATGGTAACAGGCCCCAAGGTTGATATTTACTACCAAGTATTTTGCTTTTTTCTCTTTCTCTAATATATTTTTCTCGTAAATGCTTGAAACCATCTTTGCACGAGGCAGCTGTAAGTAACATTTATAATGAAAATTAATCAAATACAAGGCGAGTTCTATATAATTTGTTAATTTTTTGTAATGTTTAAAATGTTCCGTGAATTCGTATTTATTTTTCAAAATATGTAGATTTTTTGTATAGCTTCAGCAAAATAAATATTATTATTATTTAAAACTTTATTACAGTGTGATTTTTAATGTTTTATATGTGTACAGTTTGATAAACCATAACTTTTCTTTATAATGAATGAATAAAATTAATTAATTGAAAGTAATTTATATATTTATCTTTTATAGCTTTAAAAATAATTTTTATCATAAAATAGTTTTTTTGATACATGTAATATAAATCATATGTTTGAAATGAGCATGAAAGAAGTAAATTAATAGTAGTTTAAATTTTTACTTATTTATAATTTTATTTTTCACTTTTATTTATCACTTCTAAAATATTTTTCATAATGCCTATTCAATTGATCGAATTTTTATGGAAAATTCAAAATAAAAAAATAATATGTTCAATTATCAAAAAGTGTAATCTAAAGTTTTTAAAAAATATTGAATTAGTGATTAAAATTATTCTAATTTAATATGAAAATTAAAGGAAATTATTTGATTCATAAAATAATTCTGAATTCAAGTGAAGTGCTATATGTGAAAAAATCTATTTCACTACTAAATTTTCTAAAATCAGGTTGCTATATGATATTTCACAGAAATTTAAAATATACTTGATAATCCCATGTCAGCTGCAACTTCTTTCCAAACCCTTTCCTTCAATCTCGGTTCTCTAAATACAGCATTGCATCTGTCCCACAATTCAGGCTTGGATCTAATTAATTGAACTAATTTGTAATGTTCCATAATTAATAATCCAACAATTGGTACAATACTTCGATTTATTCCACAGTAATATTATTGCTATTGTACTCTTATCTGAAAGATGAATTGAAAACTCCGTGCTGAAACTTTGCTCACTATTATATCCATACTTGCAATGTGTTGATTATTGATTCGTCTATTTCTATCACTAATTATGAAGAATCCAATAAATAACTTCCTAATTAGTTAATTCTAACCTTCGCCAAAATGACAGATTAGGAAATAGTAGTTAACTCAACACAATTGCGATTCTGTCTGGACAATTTCTATATTTCATAGGGAATTATATGAATTTTTGTTACGTATTAGTCGATTCATTAAGAAATTTACAGAAAATAAGTGCGCTTGCGCACTGTTATTTTCATCGTATAAATTAGCTGGGTATGAAGAGTAATTAATTATCGTAAAATTAAGTAAATTATGATCATTGGCGTAGAGTTCTGAACTTATTTCATCTATTATTATTATTTTAAATCGCATATTCACATTTCTTATAATAAAATAATATTAATTTGAATGTAGATATTTTCTTCATTAAAATTTATGTATGAAAGAATGTGGCATATAGATGTATTACAATATTTTATTGATATTTTAAGTTGACTATAATTCCAGAGCCGTTTTGTAAAATATTTATTGTTTAATTTTCTTACCTACATGTAATTGAAAACTTAGTAAGACGGTTGTAAATGTATAGAACTTGAAGAATGATGAGAAAAAAATCTTTGAAGAGTTATTTATATATCAAATAATTTAAAAGATGATAACACTATATTTTCAACATCATTGTATTTTGATGATAACAAAATATTTGTCAACATTATCGTATTTTTTTTGTTTACAATCAGCGGCCATGTTTTTAAATTTATCATCTGGCTATATATTTTTGTAGCGCTTGTATCTGCTGCTACTTATTCATTTACTATAGGTATCAATACTATTAATTAGATTCAATTGATAGAAATATTTGGCAGCAGAATGTATTATATTAAATATATTCAGGTTCCTGGAACATGTTTCACTTTGTGAAAAATTAATTTCAAAAAAATTGTTACAAGCTGAACTCATTTTCAACCACTTCAAACCGAAAAGAGCTAATAACAATTTTCAAAATGTTGTTATCCTGTCATAAGTTTTTATAATATAACAAGATAGAGTCTGACCGCAATTGGGTTTTCTGCTTTCAATCTTGAAAATGCTGTTAACTAGAAACTTATTAATAAATAGGTACTCATTCACACCAAATTTGTGTAATTTTTTACAAATATTTTTTATAGATCCTTTGAGAATTATTCTTGCCTCTGGACCGTACACTTTGAATGATAACCTAAATTATGATCCAATGAGAGATCTTCTCAACTACGTGAATGATAATCAACCACATATACTCCTTCTGATGGGGCCGTTTCAAGATGAAAATCACCCAGTTGTCACATCTGGTGATATGGCAGAAACATTTGATGTATTTTTTGATAATCTCATAGAAAGTATTTCTGTTGCTTTGCAAGACATGCCGATACAAATTATTATAATTTCCTCTATGAGAGATGTGCATCATCATAACGTTTACCCAACACCCCCATACAGAACTAGAGAGAAACATCAAAATATCAAATTTTTGCCTGATCCATGCATATTTGAAATTGATGGATTGGTTTTAGGGGCTACTACAGCTGATATTATGTACCATATAGCCAAAGAAGAATTAGTAACGTGAGTTGTTCCAATTGCTAAGTTTGCTACAGAATTCCCTTTTGATTTAATTTAATTATATATCAAATATTTCAATTCTATTTGATTTGAATAACAAAAGATATTGTTGAAAGAGCGATATGGTTCTAAAATATGATTATACAACTTGTGAATACTCTTGGCATTTAGTTGGTGCAAATCCAGTATAATAAAATATAAGATAAATTCAAACACTTGAACTTTTGATCTACACTTTCATGAATACGATAAAAGTATAAATCAAAAGTTCAAGTATTAGGTTAAATTAAACTCTTGGCTTAATGTTTCACGATTATATTTAACAACATCAATTCGTCAACATGTTTCGAGCGTGAGCTCATCTTCAAGACTCCATTTGAGTCTTGAAGATGAGCTCACACTCGAAGCATGTTGCCTAATTGATGTTAAATATGATTGTGAAACATTAATCCAAGAGTTTAATTTAATATTTAATTATGTTTCACCAAGAGTTAAGCGAGTATTAATCTCAGTCATTAAAAGTTCAAGTGTTTGAATTTATCTTATATGTACATACTTGTACTTTATCATACAACTTTTATTGTACAAAAATGGTTGAGGGCTTTATGGCAGTTTACTTTATTGAGTGAATAATTTAATTTTAAATACTCGTAAAAATTTTTTTTACCAAAATATTACTAAAAAATCATTTCAATTTATATCATTAGTATAAATACATATATGAATTAACATTTACTATTTCAGAATAGTGATGACAGTTAATTAACCTCAAATACCTCAGTAAATTGTCTTCATTCACAATTATAGACAACGTTGATAATATGTTATGAAAATTATAATTTATCATGATTTCAGGTCTAAGAATAGTGATACAATGAGTCGACTAGCTTCACATATACTCCAACAAAACACTTTCTATCCATTGTACCCACCAAATTTAGAAATGAATATTAGTCATGTATTTATGGAAACTTTTGGTATGATTGAGTGCCTACCTCATCTGATGATAATGCCAAGTACATTTAAAGGATTTATCAGGGTAAATAATTATACTTAGCTCTACTCTTTTATGTATTACTAACAGTGTTTATTGCACAATGATTCATATTGAGGTCACAACATTAAATGAAAACCAAAATTTCAAATTGGCATATTAAGGGAATATATGTAAAGCCAGAACAACAAAAAAATCAAAGCTCAATGCTGTATCAAAAATCAATGCAAAAAAATCAAAAATTGAAAATTCGAATCCCACCGAGTTGGGTCGTTCAGAAAGAAACGGCGTTCAACTGTAAGTCCCGTTTTTGCACAAGCACAAATTGCAAAAAAAGTTTTTTGTCATTTTACTCACTTTAAGAAGATTTGTTCTTCAATTTATTTATATTTTATTTCAATTTCATACTGCACTACCATCAATTATTAGTTCATTAAAGCACAGTTCATTATCTGACTTTCCAGAAAATAAATGGATCTGTAGTGGTGAACCCAGAAAGACTGGCAAAAGGAAATAGCGGAGGTGCTTTTGCTGATATTATCATTTCTCCAGGAAATAGTAGATCTGTTACAGATAGAATAAGTTGTAAAATATTGCACATATAATGTAAAAATATTGTGATAATATAAGTTGTTAAATTATTCAATGTTTTTCTCCCCATCTTCATTGAAATATTGAAATGCATTAAGTTGAAAATTAGTTCACACAAGCTGGTCCTTGTAGATTCAGTGTTAACATTTTGAAGCTTTATTACTTCTGTAGAATGGAATGAAACACTTTTTGTTAAGTTACTCATTTTAGTATTATGAATCATTTTATTTTGAATATAAACTTGAATTTATATGTTTGAATTTAACACTTGAACTTATGATTTACACTTTATTCACTACATAGCATGACGCATTTCGTCGTTACAAACGACTTCTTCAGATGCTAACAGAATAATAACAACAAATTTGAAAAAACAAATATAAATATCAGGAAATTTGAGATTCTATGTACTTGGGTTTACCTAAGATATTCCATTCTGAAATCTAATTTTTATTACCTGGATAGGTTTAACAAGGGTGAATTGTTTTGTTTAATTCTATCTGTTCATTGAGCAAATTTCCAAAATTTTTATGCCGATTATTTCCACTATTTCTCAAAAATCTAATTGACTACTTTTCTGTATATTATGTAAAATTTTGAAATTCGTATCAAAAGTATGGTTTTCTGTTAATAAATGGTTGTGCCTTAGTATGATACATAAATTAACAAATATACAGAATATATATCAAGAAAATTTCAATAGAGAACTGAACATCATTAAACAGGTTGCGGTTAATAATAAATATGAAAGCGAATAAGTGTCGAAAATTCTTCACAAAAAACTCTATCGGAAAGCTCTGCGATTAGTATTTCCTTCAGTCGGATGGAAACCGTAAATATAATAGTTTAACAGTATTTTGGAGCAGTAAGACAAAAAGTAAAAAACATAATTTTAATATTTCATTTAAAATGAACAATAATTTGTCGAGACATATTAAGAACAATAAAAACAAAATTAAAAGAGAACATGTCCCGGTATATATATATATATATATATATATATATATATATATATATATATATATATATATATATATATATATATATATATATATATATATATATATATATATATATATATATATATATATATATATATATATATATATATATATATATAGGTAAAAAAAGTAGAAATTTCGGTACTAGAATCCAGGAACATAAATATAGTTTTACGCATAACAAAAGCAATTCGAATTATGCTAACCATTTATTAACAGAAAACCATACTTTTGATACGAATTTCAAAATTTTACATAATATACAGAAAAGTAGTCAATTAGATTTTTAGGAAATAGTGGAAATAAATCGGCATAAAAATTCTGAAAATTTGCTCAGTTAACAGATAGAATTAAACAATTCACCCTTGTTAAAACTTTTCAGGTAATAAAAATTAGATTTCTGAATGGAATATGTTAGTTGAAACCCAAATTCATAGAATCTCAAATTCCCTGATATTTGTACCTGTTTTTTCAAATTTGTTGCTATTATTTTGTTAGCGTCTGAACAAGTCGTTTGTAACGACGAAACGCGTTATGCTATGTAGTCAATAGAGTGTAAATCATAAGTTCAAGTATTTGAATTTAAGTTTATATTCAATTATAACGGATTTACATCAAGTAAACGCCAACACTATTAAACATTTTTATTTTGTCTACAATATCCCACTTCAATACTGAGCCAACGCAAATCGTTGCACCATAAACCATTTCAATTATTTTTGTGTACATATCACGACTATCTTGAATCAACAATTGAAAGAAATTTTTAATAGTAATACTGATATATCTTAATGTCTCCATCGCCAGGCGGTGGAAATGAAAGTAGAACATATTTCATAGAAGATCTTAGTTTGAATCCTGGTTAAGACATGGACGTTTGTCCATATAAAGTGAACTCGGGTAGTTATGAGTGCATATTATGGGTAATGTTCATAGATAACAAGCCCAAGAATGAAATTAAAAAATAATCTAATAGTCATTACATGGCTTTTGATGTAAGCGATTTATAAGAATGAATAGCAAACCAACCATCACTTATAAAAACGAAATCGTATCATTATTTTAAAATTTAACAAGCCAAAGTAAAAGAAAACAAAATTTCTTTTATTGTGAAAGAATATGCATTAAGAAATTAAATTATATTCAAAGCGCAATTTATTTTTATATCTATGTATTTCGTGTCAGATTGGCGTCAACAAATGTTGACAAAATTTGGCACATTTTTCTTATTTATATATTTACAAAGTTATATGACAAAAGCTGGGTTGGACAATACTTATGAGCCTTATTGCAAATACTATACTTACCAATCCAAATGTTGTACAAACCATAACTCCAATATATGGCCGTGGTATAACTGTTGGGTATTTATAATTCTATTTTTTCTTTTCATTCTTATATTAATGGGTAAGTAGAAATACATTCATGCAAAAATATTTTAGTTATTAGAAAATACGCATATTTGGTTTTTTGATAAAAGTATTCTCATTTGTTTTAATGTTTTACAAATGCTTCCTAAATACACCTCGCCCCAAATAAGCTAATTTTCTTTATGTGTATAATAGAGATTTAAACATTTTTACTATCTAATTATTAGTAGAAGACTAAGATCTTAATTATGTGTTTAACTAGTGGTTAAGTTCATCTCCAGTGGTGCAAATTTATTTCTTTTTATTAAAAGCTTCATGTTATTTGTATTTAGTATTGGCTTAACCTTGGTATCCCCAAACCATGACAGAGGGTCTATATTAATTGATTTCTTGCGTTAGGATTTCTTAAAAGCCTGACTGGTCTACTCTATTGCTCTTGCGTAGGTGGATGGGGACTAGATTTGCTCATTGACTTACCAAGACCTTTACCTCAATATCAAGAACCATGGCTTGCATGCAGGGAAGTGGTTTATGACGAAGCGGGATGGCCAGTTCATCCCGACACAGGAGAACGAACCGTAAAAGTATTGACTGGGTAAAAAAAAGGTTATCTAATGTTATAAATTCTTATTGCATTCGTGTACTGAAAAGTCATCTACTAAAGAAGTTACATTTTTTCATCAGTTACATAATATCTGAATGGGATTTTTTCTAAGAACCAACGATTTCGTTTTTTGAAAGTATCTCCAGATATTCTATACACAAATTTCGATTGTTCAGCCTTCGAATTTTCATATTAGCTTACAGTTAGATACGGTGTGTTCTGTGAATGTAGTTCGTTATCTTTCTTCAGTATAATTTCGTTTATCTTCTTTCGGTATGAATTTATTTGTTCCATGTTAATTCAGCTTCGTGTATCATTTACGTCTGAAGACGTCACTGTGTTGAATAATAATAATGCATTTATTCCAAATTATAGAGAAAAATTAACTTTCAACTGGATGACAAAATTAATAAAGAAAAAGTACATGAGAAACTAAGTAAAAAATTTGCGCATTGAATAAAATAAAATAGGAATATATAATAAGCAAATCAAATAGCAGCAATGGCTCAATTCCATGTGTAAAACAAATATCATATGAAATATATGAAAATATCATGATATCCGATTTTGTTATTCCATATGGCATGTCAAAATCACTGACAGTTTATCAAAATATATAACACATAGACCAAAACAGTTATCAGATATACCTATATATGTTTATATAGAAAAAAGTCATATTAGTTACATTATTCATCTAAAGAACGGCTATGCCGATTTGGCTGAAAATTGGTGGGGAGCTAGCTTAGAATGAGGAGATTTCATTACATCTTGATGTAATTATAATATGCAATCCACATAAGGATTTCATAATCCAATATGTGACGGAAAAAAGCGAAAAACGTCTATCACAAGGTTCTTTACTGAAGAGACCAACTCATGCACCAAAATACATGGCCAATAAAGAATCATTAAAATACTTGATTGTTTTATTTATCCTAATAAAATATATCTAGATACATCTTATGATAGTTTTTACTAGAAGTGCGTTTTAGAAATTCTGCGTTGAAATTTCTGAGTACTCAATGAATTTTTTATATGTTATTTTTAGAAGGAAACAGCCGAATTTGATATAACTATTTGATGCTCTAAAATTAAGTGCGTTCAATACTTTTGTATTATTCCAGTCATGGATACGATTTTTTGAGGTTGATTTTTTAATAATATATATATTAGGTTATATATATATATATATATATATATATATATATATATATATATATATATTATATATATATATATATATATATATATATTAAATATTACAGTCATCCCCTACAGGTGGACAATTTGGGAGGGTGTGACTATGACCTTTTGGTTAAATTTCTATGAATCTCATCATTTTCTAATGAATTATTTATTCTATGATTTTACATGTTGCTTTGGTTTTTATTTTAAAAAAATAGAGTTTTATGAAGGTTTATGAAATTGAAGTTTTTAGTTGATTTTTAATACTATCAGTTGACTTAATCAAGTAATTAATATTACAAAGTACATCATATTTATTTCAAATATTTCTTATTTTCAGAAGGACGGAATTCTTTCTTAATCTTATTTTTTTCATCGCATATCCACTGGCCTTGTTGGTAAAGTTGATAGAAATGTCTTGTTGCATCAGAAGCGGTTGTAAAGACGATGAAAATGTTTCTTACAAGCAAGTCAACGTTATCAAAATGATGGAGGGTTGTTTATGTTCATGCCGAGTAAGTATTAACAATATTTCGCTCATTTTAATTAGTATTGTATTTCGAAAATAATTTTCAAGTTACACACTCGCATGCAAGTATTTACGCTTAGTTTTATGCAATATATTTAATTAGCTGATTAATAAGCAATCTCGGTTGAACTACTTTTCTTATCATTATTTTATTCATATGGAAAATTTTTTAAATGAATATAATATAATATTTGTTTGAGTGAAATATCAAGCCAAGTGTTTAATTTGATGTAATATGTAAGTTTTTAGCTGTTTGATACTTATTTCACCATTTACTGTAGAGATTTTATATATTTCTTCATGTGTGAAAAAATTCTAGTTTTAATTGTTGATTCGACTTATTTATTTCAAATCTCCTCAAGAGGATTCCCCCAAAATTTCCTCTTACATACTCTCTCGATTACAGACGCCTTCGATAATCTTGTGTTTAATTTCAATGTTTCTCTATTATAAATAAAAATAGGCCGCAGCTACTAACGTATCGGAGATATTTGACCCGCAACTTTTTTAAAGGAAATATTCGAAAACTTTCATAAAGTTTAGGTCATTGAAGTTTGATTTAACCATAGAAATCTCCCATTAACACACAGAATAAGCCTAGGACTTTCGCACAAAACATACCGTTAATTTAGGCTATCTTCTGTGCATGAGACCCACACAAATTTAAATCGCTTTGAGAATTAATGCTTATAGTCAGACTAACGCCTACCTAGTTCTTCGGAAAATTCTTTAAAATTTATTGTCTTTTGGCCCGCCAAGTGACAATTATTCTATGTTCAATAGACGCAAGTAAAATTCATTCTGTAATTTGTATAAAAATTTAATAGGTATTACAAAATTAACTTGTCTAATATGAGAGTTGCAGGATTTATAAAAATAGGCTCTGTTTTCAACTAAGGTAGGTAAGCATCCAATTAGGAAGAAAATTTTTTCTGATTGAGACAAAACTATTCCACCGTTAAAAGATAAAATATTGATGAACTCCTTAATTACACAGATTTCTCTCATGATTGCTTTACTGCATTTATTATCACTAAATTATAAAATACCTGCGATTTCAATTAAAAACTAAATCTTTCGCTTTTCATGTAACAATCTTCAACTTTACTCCAAATCATCTCATTTCTATATATATATATATATATATTTGGATTTCATTAAAATAAACTGTTAAATTTGTGAAATAAAAATTAAATATTTTGTAGTCACTGTCTACGTTTTCATCTAACTTTAAAAAATATTGATTTTCAGTCAACTAAACAAGGTCCAGTGATTGATAGATATCGAGAAGGCGATGTTAGAGAAGAGCAAGATACAGAATATGTAGTAGAGATATTGAAAGAAAGCAAACATTCATTAAAAGGATCTTTTTGTGGATTTCACTAAGAAAAATGATCAATTTTTTTTACTTATTTAATGTACTTACAACTTGCAAATATGTACAATTTTTGATAAACCCTTAATTAAATATTTTCATTGTATCCAAAAATAAATATAAAAATAAAATCAACTTAATGCAAATAAAACATATTCTAAACAAATTAATATGAATAAAATGAAAAAGTTGAATTTTATTCGTTTTTCCTCCTACCATTTTCTTCCACCTCCTTGAAATCTTCCACCCCTTCTGCCCCCTAATGAGTCCCTCTGTTTTTGCCTTTTTTCAAATCTATCTGCCATTTCATATAATTCTTCGGGAATATACTGTAAGAAGTATTTATTAGTATGGATAGGACATTTATACATTGAAAGAAGAAATGGAAATAGATATAAAAAATCCTGTCGAATTCACACCAAAAATTGATTTGTGCTGAATCATTAAACTGCATTATTTCAATTTTCAACAAATTTAAAATGAATAATTTCATCAATGGAAAACAACCAATGCTGCCAAAATATTAGTAAAACATGAATTTTCATTGTTAGTAAATCTCTCTTTTTGTTTTAAATTTTTATTGTACATATATATGTAGAAATATATTGAGAAATAAATATCTTACCTGCTGTGCTTCTTCCATTATGTTAATTAACTCTTTTGCCTGAGCCCAATCAGATCTTGTGAAATAACTAATTGATTCTCCAAATTTTCCTGCTCTACCAGTTCTGCCAACTCTGTGAACATACTCCTCAATATTCCTAGGGAAGTCATAGTTTAGAACGTGGCTGAAAAGAAACACTTTATTAACAACAAACTGAGAAAATTTCACAAATCTACAAAAACAACCCCTTCAAAATTCACTTGTATTTATGACATGGTATAAAAAAAATAATTTTCTTTAAAAATAATTAATAAGCTTTAGAATCGTCTAAAGACATTTTAGTGAACTGTTATTTCAGAGAAAGTTTTTAATTAAAATTCCAAAATATACTCACGTTATATCGTTAATATCAAGACCTCTTGAAGCTACATCAGTAGCTATGAGTATTTGAATTGTACCATCTGTTATATCTTGCAAGGCTTGTTCTCTATCACACTGTTCCCTGTCACCATGCAAGGTTTGACAAGGTATCCCTTGAAGGGCTAAATCCGAAGCAACGTCGTCTGCCGTAGCTTTTTTACCACAAAATGCAATAACTTTATCAGTTGGGTCCATATTCCTGGCAAACTCTAGGAACTGTAAAAACATTCAAATGAACCTTGTATTTTAGCCAAAAAGAATATTTATAAATTCCAAACAGTCCAGTCTGAAGGAAACATCCTGTTTAACAAAACTTGAGTAACACCTTTTTGATAGAACTATTATATATATATATATATATATATATATATATATATATATATATATATATATATATATATATATATATATATATAGAAATGAAATTTTTTTGTGCTTATGGCACTGAATGAAATATGTAAGAAAATGAACACTAGAACATTAATTTGAAAAATTCAAATTAATCAAGAGAATGTTATAGTAGAGCTAGAAAGTGTACGATGTGATGTCTCCATTATCCTTCAAGGGATAAATGTTAGAGAAATATTGAAATCGATGCCACACCTGATGGAAGTGCGAGACATATATGTTTCGTTCTGCAAGGAACTCGTCAGTCGCACCACGTCCATCGAATTGAGGCAACGGTTTCAACGTCCAAGACCGTACAGTAATGAATACCCCACAATTCCATCTATAGGAATCAGTAGAAAACAGTTTTCAAATAAAAAACATCGTATGATGATATTTGTCAAATAGACATTGCAATTTAGTAGGTACCTACGGGTATAGAGGATATGTGAAATTTCGATGCTTAGTGTGTCTGTAATCTAAGAGGTGTTTTCTAATGATTCCTATAGATGGAATTGTGGAGTATTCATTACTCTACGGTCTTCCACTTGGAATCACAAGAAGATGCTTGGAGGTTGAAATCGTTGCCTCACTTCGATGGACGTGGTGCGACTGACGAGTTCCTTGCAGAACGAAACATATATATCGCACTTCCATCAGCTGTGGCATCGATTTCAATATTTCTCAAACATTTATCCCTTGAAGGATGATGGAGACATCACATCGTACACGTTCACATATCTAGCTCTACTATAACATTCTCTTGGTTAATTTGAATTTTTCAAATGAATGTTCTAGTGTTAATACATACACACATAATATTAATATATACACACATATATATTAACGTATTTCACAGAAATGAACAAACCGCATTGAGTTATTACTATTACTTAAATAACTTACCATATCAAACTTATCATCATCTTCCACTAAGACAATAGTTTGTGTTACTGAGTGAGTAGCAGCAAGATCCAAGCTACCAACATAAACTTGTACAGGATCTTCCATGTAAGATTCAGCCAACTTACGGACACCGTGGGGCCATGTTGCACTTGTCATTATAGTCTGACGGCTGGGATTGATTGAGTACATGATTTTTCGAATTTGAGGTTCAAATCCCATATCTAGCATTCGATCAGCTTCATCTAATACTGCATATGTAAGGGACTCTAGGTTAACGTGACCTAAAATTTTAAAAGACATTATGAATATTTTCATGTAACTGTTTTTAAGCAGCACCATTTAAATAAAATTGTAATGAAATTTTCAAATGCATTTGCTTATGCTCGTGTTAATACTTTTCTAATAAATGACAAGGAGGTTTCACTTATCTCTTGGTAAAACATTATAAAAACTATAAAATTAAAAATTAACGCACTTGACTTAAGTTTCACTGAATATATTAAAAACTCTACATATGTTACTGATAATAGTAATATTGTATACTCTTGATAATGGGTTAACCACCCGAAACATATGTAGAGTTTTTAATATATTCAGTGAAACTTAAGTGTTTTAATTTTATAGTTTTTAAACACTTTTCAACTATAAGAAAAAACCAATTTAATGCCAATAACAGATGAAAAACTTGAAAATACTGAAAGTACTTGAAAATATCAGATTTGCAGTAAGAAATAGTATTTGAACATTGGTAAACTTAATTTCTCATTATTTCAAAATGCAACAGTTTCGAATTTAAAAATAAAATTGGCCTTGAAGTGTGAAAAAAGAATATTTTTTGTTTGTTCGTGAGTATTTTCTGATATATTCTTGGAGGTATAAAAAATTGATGCTATATAAATCAAATATTGGATTCACAATTCGGACACCATTATTATTAACCAAAATCTTGATATCCACATAGAATGAGCATTACTCTTTGTTCTTTTTGAAAGACAATTCATATAAAAAATTTGGCTGAAAATTCTTGTATGATATAATTTTAGTTGAGCTTATATGTTAAAATAACAAACCTGCTGCTACTAGATCATTCAGGCGTCCTGGAGTGGCTATAATAATATCTACTCCTTCAGTCACAACTTTCACTTGTTCTCTACGATTACCTCCTCCATATAAACATACACTAGAAAAAATTGAACTATTAGATATATATGTAGGTATATATATATATATATATATATATATATGTATATCACACCATAATAAATTTATTACGGTGTGATTATTATATTATAATATAATAATCACATTTATTATATTATATTAGATTATTATTATTATCCATTTTTTCTCTAAAGTCATATTTTGAATCTCAGGAGCTGAGTGAAAGATAAAGAAGAACTTTTTATAATGTTTATTGAGATGTAGGGCAACTGCTGTTTTAGTATTGTAAAGAATCTTATATTTATTCATGTATTTTTTGTAAGTAGATTTTGTGGTAGAATAGTTTCATAAATTGTAAAATGCCATGTCCGTATGATTAAATATATAAATATATAATAAAAGCATTCAAAACACTTACGCCTTTATTCCCTTATAGTGATATTTTTTTACTTCTTTGTCGATCTGGAGGGCTAATTCTCGTGTTGGAGCCATGACCAATACCTTAGGGCCATCTCGTTCTTCTCTAGGTTTCAACTGCCCATCAATATGGATTAAAGCAGGCAAAAGGAATGCTAGAGTTTTTCCTACAAAACATTTTAACATTAATCTCTTGAAACTCTTAACATTATTTTAAATCAGGGGTGTCAACTTGCAAGGCCTCAAGGGCCAAAACTAAAACCATTAATTGCGGGCCATTCAGCAATGAATGTTTTTGATCGTTTTTCACAAGGACAGCACTTAAAGAACATTTCTGAATGTTTAATAACCTTACGCGGGACACAATATACGGCGCCGAGGGCAGTATTAGTTGGACAGACCAGTTTCAAATTATCTTCATTCAAAAGCAAATCGGAATTTGTAATTTAAAAAATTTGTTTTGAATATCTTATTCAAAATAATAATACATACCTGTCCCTGTCTGGGCGATACCTATCAAATCCTCCCCGCTTAAAAGTACTGGCCAAGCTTGACTCTGAATGGGTGAGGGTTTTTCAAATCCTGCCTGTTTAATTTCGTCCAAAATCTCTGGAAAATTGTGGAATGCATGCTCAAATTTTACACAAGGTTTTGGAATTGGTTTGCTCTGTTCTGTTTTGAAAGTTCTATCTGCAACTATATTATTATTTAGTTCACGAAACTTCTTAACTTCATCATCTGTCATTCGCGCCACTTCTGGATGTTCAACATAAAACTTTTTTATTATAGGCCCAAGCTTATCAAATTTTTCACGATTCAGCCTATCCTAGAAACACATAAAAAAATCAATAACACATCAATATATTCACTGAACAATTACAGCCAAAAAAAATGTTTATAACCAAACCTAGTTCATCAGAAAAATAAAATGTTACTTACAGATTCTGCAAATCTAGCTGTCCAATCAATTTGTTCATATACAGGTTTTGGTTTTTCATAATCTTCAATAGATGAATTAACAAATCTTATGGGGTCCTTAGCAATGTCTTCTATCATATTTCTTGCTTTTATGACATTCTCATTTGCACCGATCAGTTTTAAAACTGTGTCATCGCCGTCTTTATCGTCTGTAACAATTATTCTAGCACCTGATTCACTCTGAAGTTCAGAAATTTTTGATCCGCCTCGTCCTGTAAAAAAAAAAATAAATGTTAGGTCATATCGGGCTGCGTTGAATGTAATGTCAATCAATTCCTAGCACAATTGGGAATGTATGTCATAAATACTTGGCTAAATACTAAAAATATTTTCACTACACTTGACATATGTATTCGGCTACTGACAAATTGTCAAGAGTATCATACATATGATATCTAATAATTGGGAGGTAGCCCAAAATATATATCACGTGTATTAAAGAATTTTGTATATGTTTTAAATGAAATAATGTATTTTAAAATATCCCATTTGATCTTGTTTGAGAAATAAATTAACAATATTTTACGCTGGTTGAAGATTGACTTTGATATAGCTCTCTCATTATCTGCTCAGGTAAAAAAAAAATAATCAATACGCCAACTGCCCAATTAAAAAGTTGGGAAGAAATAAATGAGACTTTTTACAAGTTTATCGATAAAAAAAATTATAATAAATTTTTTGGATGATACAATGAATGGATAGACTATAAAATTACCCACTGCATTCATCAAAAGAAGAATGGTAAATATATAAAAATTTGAAGAGTACATAAGGTTATCTACTTACCAATTACTTTTCCTACAAATCTTGAAGGTATTTTCATGGTGATTGTTTCACCATTGTCTCTACGATTTTGATTTATTGGGCCTCGATTGTTCTTATGAAAACCATTATAATTACGTTGGAATTGCCTGTTCTCATCATTGTGTTCATTTCTTCGAACACCATTTCGGTTAAAATTATTTTCTCCATTTCTCCTACCTTTATTTTGAGGTATCTGATTTTCTCTATTCTGATACCTTCTTTGATTATCATTATCACTCTTTGGCGCTTCATAAAACTGCACAGGTCGATTTGCAGGTGGAGGCACGTAGGGTGCATCCCAATCTTCTTCTTCGTAATACATTTTAATTATCACTTGAAATACTCAAGTTATTTCGAAAAAGCGGCTTGAGCAATAAGGTTACTCTGTCAGTTTACTCGATACTTTCTATACCTTATTCAACACACACACGACGAGGACCGACTGAAATTAATTTGAAATGAACGGTATCCCAGATTATATATAACTGTTGGCCACAGAACGTACAAATTTGTATGTTCTGTGGCCTCATGCGAATTCAACCTGTTTCTTCAACTATAGAACTAAAGTCTTCTTTTTTATTGCAGAGTCCACGAAGATAGCAGCACTGTATCGACTGGCAGTACGGTTAGGCTTTCTTTTACCAAACTGCGCGCCGTAAAGGAGTGTAATATCCGTCTATATATGTATGTATGTTCCTTTGAAGCACTATACAGACTAAACGCCTATGCCGATTTTTATGAATCATACGTCAATCGATTCCTCTTAGTCCTGCGAGTGTCACTAAAAAAATGGAATTAATAAAAAATCAAAATGGCAACCATGAGACGCCATATTGTGAAAATAATAATGAAATAAAAATGAAAATCAACGAAATATGTCAAGTGGGATATCGTCGAATAGTTATTTGAAAATTATTAATATTTTTCTTTCATCACTTTTCGATTCGAGTGACTATTTATTTAAAAATAATTAATGATTATTAAGTTAAATTCCAACAAAATTGGGTTATAGTACTGACGCCGATAAGAATGCCCATCGTTATAATAGATACTCATAACTGAAAAGTCTAAAATAATTTTAAAAAATTTAAAAACCCGACTGCGTAAAAAGTGAACCAAACTACGTACCTAATAAAAATTTAACTGAAAAGACAAAAACAAGTATTGTAATCTGGAACTATGAAGAATAACTATCAAGGTAATTAAATGAAAAATTAGGGCCATAGTAACTTAGAAAGTCGGGACCCATTAAAATCTAGAACCGCACACACTCTAATAATAGCTCCCGACTGTCTAAATTACTAGAAAGTTAATTTTTTAATTAATTACCTTGATAGTTATTCTTCATAGTTTCAGGTTACGGTACTTTTTTATTTGGTACGTAGTTTGGTTTACTTTTTACGCAGTCGGGTTTTTTAATTCTTCAAATTATTTATTTTATTGTCTTATTAGTCAATTATCTTATTAGTTCAAATTATCTCTTCACTTAATATTTTCAATAACAGAATTCAAAGTCAGAAGGTAGAAGGTTTAAACCCTCATTAGTTTTTATACCTACCTTTTATTATCTTGTTTTCTGCGTTCTAGTGTAATTTTCGATTGTTATACATGTCCTTTATTACCTAGTGCCTTTTTTCAATTTCAATTCTTATTATTACAGGGGCTTGTCATTGGTTAGTTGAGATTCTAGATCATTTAATATATATGATCTATGATTGAGACACAGCCTAACAAGTAGAGAGCTGTAAACTAGGATTTTAATCTGTTAATCGAGGAATATAAAAATTTCTGAAAATAACAGCATTTTTTTTTAATTCTAGATTTTCCATCCAACGTAACTGAATGTTCACAAATGAACAGTATACAAATAATTAATCAAATTTTAGTAGATTCAGATATTCATGTATATGTTTTTACCAATAAAAATAAACTGTCTCCTAAAGATTTAAAATGGATTTTAAAACTGAAATTAACTAGATGGTCTCAACTAAAAAATTTGCTTGCTCGTTAAATATATATATATATATATATATATATATATATATATATATATATATATATATATATATATATATATATATATATATATATATATATATATATATATATATATAAATATTAATATAAATAATATAAATATTAAATTTTACATATATATATATATATATATATATATATATATATATATATATATATATATATATATATATATATATATATATATATATATATATATATATATATATATATATATATATATATATATAAATATTAATATAAATAATATAAATATATTAAAGTTTTTTAATTCAATTTATAGAATTCCAGATTATGTACACCATGCAAAACTGCGGGTTTTATTTGTATGAGGAAATACTTCCATCTGAATGATAAAATATTTTCATTATAATTGAAGAAAGTATTGGTAATTTTTTTTTTAATATTTGTATTTTAATGAAATTTCAAAATAAATATAATTTTCTATTAGCAAATTAATCATTCACTTGAAAGTAAATATGCACTGTGTTTTGATTATCAATAATTATTATTCATATGAGAATAGTTTCCTCAATTATAGAAACAGCAAAAATTATGATTTATATATTTTTTAGATTACATAATTTTAATTTATTATTTGGAACGTACTAAATAGAAATTAAGTCAGAGATAAATCTCATGTCACAAATAATCACCGGTAGCAACGTGTCAAATCACCAATAAAAATATTTCTCTATGATGTTATAAAATAATGTTTTTTACAGAGTAAAACGTCTGTATATCTCTTATTTTAATTTTGAATTTCTTGAAAAATTATGTATAGTATTTTATTGTCCAATAATGTTCCGTGATAATTACTTAAGATATAAAATCAAGATTATTAAAAATATCTCAAAAATTTCGTAAGACCACGTATACAATTAAAAGAAATATTTTACACATTATTCATGAAAATCATGTTACCCCTATCACATAAGGATAACTTACACAGGGGTTTTGGATCCCGAATAAAGGAAAAAATAAATGGATGGATTAGACTAATTTTTTCTGATAGAAATTCTAGAAACTTATTTTTATTTTTATTGTTAAATTTATCTTTTGCATTTGTGGAATTGGTTTATGGGGTGTGGACAAACAGTTTAGGTGAGTATTTTTCATTCTTTAATAATAGAATCTGTATGTAAAATTTATGTATTCCAGGTTTAATTTCTGATTCCTTCCATATGTTCTTCGACTGTACAGGACTTTTAGCAGGACTTGCTGCTTCCGTTATCACAAAATGGAAAGCAAATGACAAATATTCCTATGGTTATGTTAGAGCAGAAGTGTTAGCTGGATTTGTGAATGGACTTTTCTTACTTTTTATTTCATTTTTCATTATGTCAGAAGCTGTTGAAAGGGCAATAGAACCACCAGAGGTAAGGTTTGGATTAGTGGTAACCAGATTAGGAATGTAATTTAATTCTCCATATTGATCTCAAAAAGGCAGTTTTAATTTACACTAATTTTCTTAGGTAAAACACGAACGATTACTGGTAGTTTCAGTGCTAGGCCTTATAGTAAATTTGGTAGGAGTCTATTCTTTTCAACATGGTCATGGCCATTCACATGGTGGCTCTCATGGTCATTCCCATGGTGGATCATCTCATGGACATGGACATTCACACAATTCTCATGGTCACCATGATCATGATCACTTAATTGAATTGGAAGGAACTGAAAATTCTCAAATTATGAAAGGTGTATTTTTACATATTCTGGCTGACACATTGGGAAGTGTTGGTGTAATAATATCAGCTATATTGATGTATATGTTTGGATGGATGATAGCTGATCCTATTTGTTCTATGTTTATAGCAGTTCTCATTGCGCTCAGTGTGTTATCACTTATTAAAGACTCTGTAATAATTCTCATGCAGAGGCAACCAAAAGTTCTAGATAATGTATTACCTCAGTGCTATCAAAAGGTTGTGAGTTTACCAGGTGTGTATTCAATTCAAGAACCCCACTTTTGGACACTTTGCAGTGAAGTATATGTGGGAGGTGTTAAACTAGAAGTATCAAAAAATGTAGACCCTAAGTATGTAACATCCCATACTCAAATGATTTTTGCATCAGTAGGGGTCAGGCACTTATATGTACAATTAGATTATACACCAATGTGATTTAAGTATGCAGTAGTACTGAAATGTGTTACTCATTTTGTTTGAACGAACAGAATCATATATTTGGATTCAAAAACCTATGGTGGTGTTTTTGCGAGTCTTGCATTTGCGAGTCTTTTTCCATTTTGAATTTTAATTTATGTATATCATTTTTTGTACAGAGTTTTATAGTTATGTGGAATTAAGAAACATTTTTATTCGATAAGAGTCCAGAATTATAAACATATTGAGTGATTAGACAAAATTTTTCTATTTATCAATTGTTGCAGTTATTTAAAATCACACTATCATCACTAAAAAGATTCATTATTATAAATCGATAAAGCACACATTATTTAAAATAACAATGGTGAATTAATAAACATTCAGGTCTAATATTGAGCAAAATTTTTTTAATTGCTTATTCTAAGTGTACCTATGAAAACGAAGTATTTTCTACTTCAAGAAACAAATATTCAATCTCTTACATTGTGAATTACATAATGAAAAGAAATTTATTTAAACCAAATATGCAGAGAAATATATTTTGCTTAAGTTTAAAAGAAAATTATTTTTGAAAAATATTTTGGAAAGATTGATGAAAAATGGTGTCTTTTGTGCTGATAACAGTAGGTTAAAAATATGTTAAAAAATATTTGTCAATTTTTCTTTCTTAGTACCATTAATGTTAATATAATTGAAAAACTTCTAATTTCAAACAGAATTTAAAGAGTTTATAACTTTTGAATCAAAAAGTAAATTTCGGTCTTCCTCACAAACTACAAGAAAGCTGTTATCTAAGAAGAGAACTTATCTAGTGCCAAATGTACACTTTGAAATTATGAGCTCTACTTTTATTGAAGAAAGTACAGCAGATCAATATTTTTCTGTTCTGTAGCCTATCAATACCCATTCTTAATTTTTTATGTAATTAATTTTCATTTCAACCTAAAATACAAAATTCTACGACTGAAGAATCTGAAAATTTCAAGATCAGTTGGATGGTTTTCTATCAAAATCAAATAATGCAATTGTTTTATTTCGTTTCATTCGTTTAAAATGATCTAAAAGCAAATTGAAACAGAAAATTTTATTTTCTCTTTTATGGTAATTCACAATTCAAATGTATTGAGATTTATTTATGTAAACAAATGATCAAGAAAAAAAGGTTTCCTATTCATTTCAGCAGTATTTTTCAGCACACTTATATACATTATTAATTTTGTATTTAAAATGAATTGTCTCTTTAATGATAAGCATTGTACATTAAAATATTAAAATAATGTTTTATAAAATGTTTTGATTTATTTTGAGCAATAGTAGAGCTTCTGCCATAGAAGAAATAATATCTCCAAAAAAAATGAACATTGAAAAAAATTTGTAGTTATATCATGTTACTTATATTTTTCTGCAATGATCAATAATTTCTCAATAAATTCAATGGACGATGAATCTACTCTGTGATAGTTTATATTTAAATGAGAGGTAATAAAAACTTGTCTAAAAATCACTGACTGATTTCAGTCAGTGATTTTTAGACAAGTTTTTATTATTACCTCTCATTTAATAAATTTCTCATCTTTTGAAACTTGGACAAAATTAAATGTATATATATTGAATAAAAACACTTGTCTTGGTTTCACAAATATTTTATTGTTTTGGTGCGTCACTTTATATTAAAAAGAAAATTAACACTAAACCGTTTAGTTTACTTTTTGTCACCAAGAGAGCAGCGAGTATTGAACTTTATGTATATATATAAGTTATATAAGATGTTAACGAATTATGTGTGAATGGTGAAATTTTATTGCGATTCATATTTTTTGAGTATACCTACATTTGAATGATAACATAAACTGAATATGTCATATTGATAACCCTGGGGAACAAAATGTAACATTTCTCTTGGCTTCGATCTTTACGACAGTTTTTCAAGAATTAATCTCTAGAAATACAAGACCATAAGTTGAATGACGATCGAAGTGACCCCAGCGACAAAGATTTTAAAGTTGATTACGATTCTGTTCGTAAAGGATTTAATAAGCACGAGTTCAATAACTTGGTACGAGTTTTGGGACTATCCAAAAAAGCGTCAGAAATTTTAGCGCGACTCACGTTTCATTGCAACAAAAAAAAATGACCGAACTTGAAAAGAATGCTTTGTTGTCATTCAAAAGTATTGTCATGGATGGTCTTGAAACGCACGAGCCCAGAATTACGTCGAAATTGTTCAACAACTCTTAGAAAGCTTGACTGTAACGTGACTATCAAACTGCATTTCTTACATAGTCATCTTGTTAACTCTCCAGAAAATCTTGGCGCTGTTAGTGATGAACAGGGTGAGCGATTCCACCAAGATTTGAAGGTCGTGGAGGCAAGGTAGATGGGATGTCAGTATATTGGCTGACTACTGTTGGAGCATCAAGCGAGAATGTCCCCAGATGGAACATTCTCGGAAAAATTATAAGCGAAAATTTTTAACCTAATATTTTCTTGTATAAGCACAATTTAACTTTTAATATTATAACCTTTGTATGAATAAAATATTCTAATATGTTTGGTTAGTACCCACTTAATTTTTCTCTGTAAGCCCATTTTGTAAGACTTTTAAGGTAAAGAGTGGGGTATCCTGTAGTTTAAAAACTTGACGGTATAGAGAAAAATTGATAACATTTTTGAACTCTGAGACCAAAATTTAGTCAAAAACAAGGCACAAATCTAAGACAACAAAATTGCTGCTCCCCAGTGTAAACAATCTTTGTAGTAAACTAAATAGGGTTTGCTATTCTGTATGTGTTTTAAGTAGATTTCATCTTTTAAAACTGAATATTATTTTGCTTAACTGCAATCTCATGAACGATACCATTTTCTAGAATATAAGTAGTCACTTCTAGAAGAATTTGATGGAAAGACTTAAGCTTTGTGTAATGTAGATAAATATCTAGGGAAATTTTTTTAAAATAATATACTCTAAGTATTTCATCAATTTATGAGGGATTGATGTATTTCTATAGGTTCAACATGTGATTTCTTATTCTTTCTGATGAAAATGTATATTCACATTGTGAAAGTACTAGAGTCGAAACTAAATGTCCTCATCAACAAAAGTAACCTATCAATTTATCACTTTTTGAGATAATTGAATCATGCACAATTGATTTTTATAACATCACTAGGGCCAGGGCCGTTTTATCCATCAGGCACTATAGGCAACTGCCTAAGGGCTCCGGCGCCTAGAAGCTTACCGGGAAATAAATGATCTGTTTGGGTTTCTAACAGATTTCTCGACAAAATCGGACGATGAAAATAGACAGGCTTGTACAAAGTTTGAGGATCATTATTTCGAGGACATTGAGCCTGAGTTTATAGACGAAATGGTGCAGTATAAATACTTCATCTTACAGTTAGATGACGCCGGAAAAAAAATGTGTCAGCCGAGGAGTCTTACAAACTGATTATTGGTAACATGGCACAGTCAACTTTCCCGAACGTAATGACAGCTTTGCAAATATATTGAAGTCTAATGATTACAAACGCCACTGGTGAACGAAACTTTTCCAAATTGAAATTAATTAAAAACTGTCTTCGTTCAATGATGTCTCAAAACCGTTTAAATTCATTGGCTATAATGGCAATTGAAAATGACGTGTTGGAAAAGATTAACTTTCAGGATGTCTTAAACGATTTTGTATCAAAAAAAGTTAGAAGAGTTAATATTTAAGCTTATTGTATGTTTTTTAAAATGCATAAATAAAACTTTTGTTCATTTGATTCAACATTTTTATTGAATAATATGATGATATACCCAGGTTAGTAAAAAACAGCGTAATTTTGAATTTTGTTGTGTTAACGAAAGAATTAGAAGAGGGTAGGGGGCCCCTGGGTGAGCATTGCCTAGGGGCCCCGACAGGCATAACCCGGCCCTGACTAGGGTCATATTTTTTGAAGAACCCAATAAGTTTTCATTTCTCATAGAGAAATGAGAGATGGTAAAAACTAATATTTTCTTAAATAATTTATTATTTTAATTCATGGAAAATATTTTTTAATATTTTCCATGAAACTGAAAACAAATAGGAAGAAAATAATTCAACAAGCAGAAAAGATACAAAACTATTTTGTCTGTATCTATCAACAGATATTTGCCAATTAAAAATTACAACTATTTTCAGTAATAACAATTTCGCTTTTATAGAAAATCATTCAGCAATTATTATTGACTAAAAATGTGAATTTGATTAAAAAATCTGAACTTTCAATGGCAATATTTTATTTTAATATATTAACTGGCTGACATACAGTTCCTAAATCAAAGAAAATATAAGAATATAAATAATTACATATTATGTAAACATGAGTGAGCATTTTTATTGCACAAATATAAAAATATAGGGAATGATTAAAAACAATGCTGACAATAGGGAGTTCCAGCTATATTTTCACAAAAGAAATCTTAATGATCTATATCAAAGACCTTTCATCAGATTATTATTTAAATTATTTGCCTAAAATATTAGTATCTAATAGAAAAACTGGAACCCTTTATCTAACTGAAATGATATTTAAATAATACAAATGTTACATTTCATTAACATAATGTTTTCGTATTACTTAATGTAAATATAAAATATAAAAGTCTTATTTTCATTGTCCTTCTACTGAAGATCCATTAATGTTTTCTAAATTCTGCGACTGAAACAAAAAAAATATGAAAATATTTCAAATAAAATATTAATTTTAATTCTTAACTCTTGGGTTATTATTTAATCATGTTTCACCAAGAGGTAACTGAGACTTCAATATCAGATATTAAATAAAATAATCTTTTTATAATCAACAAGCACTTAGTTCAATAAATAATGTTTTTTACCTCTGTATAAATTTAAATGGAAAAATCACAACTAATCAATGCAGTCAAAACTATTGTAAAAATGGGTTAAATCAGTTAGAAATCCATAGTATATTAACTTTTTTGTTTTTTAATTTTAACCAGTATCTGTTAATATATTTGTAAAAACCTGGTTTACTCTTGAGCTATATTGTAAATTATTTTTATGAAAATCTCAAATAGTTATGGGTGTGGTAACAGATAAAACTATCCATGAAACAGAACATTCAAACAATTTAAAAAAAATTTTTTTAATGTGTATATATATTTAAGTACCTTTTCTAATTTTTCTTTAAGTGCCTCTAATTCTAAGTCTTTACTTTTTATTTGAGCTTTCCAACTAATTTCCTCCTGATCTACATGAGCTTGTAGTTTTCCTAGCATGCCCTCCTGAAAATGTCAATCATTCATTAATATATAAATAACAATATCAAAAATATTGAAATTAATGGAAATCGAAAGCAGAATTTTATAAATACAATAGACCCCAGGTTATCCGACTTGTGTCAAATTCGGCAACTCGGAAATCCGACATTTTAATGAAGATATGAACATAAAAATGATATTGACGAATTAAATTGTATCTTCAGAATTTTACTTTGTAAATTTTTATACTTTCTAAATTGATTAGTTCATATATTTATTTAAATACAAATATTTGTTTGTACCTAACATATTTGTATAATAAAACATTCCTATTTAGTATGGATTGTAGTTCAAATAGAAACTTATTGTTTTGACCTCTAATTTGTCAGATTACAAAAAACTCTTTTTCAAAAAATTTCGTACTATATGTGGTCTTATGCAGTACTCTATAATCCTACACATCTTAATACTACTCCAAATATATAATTTGATAATCCGACAATGCTCTGCAAAATATTTCACAGATAACTGGGGGTCCACTGTATATGAACATAAATTTTATGGAGAAATAATAAAAAAATTGACATTTTATGCATGCTGTTATTTAAAAATAATTCTAAATGAAAAATGTTAAAAAAGATTGAAATAAAAATTAATACAGGTATTTCAAATGCACATCTAGATGTCTTATACATCAATATTTGTTTAAATTTCAAATATTAAATTGAATTAAACACTTGGCTTAATGTGTTCAATTAAACCAAGTGTTTAACTTAATTTTGTTTTTTTTATTTATATTTAATTATGTTTCACCAAGAGTTAAGCGAGAATTCAATCTCGGTCATTAAGTTTTAAATACTCGTTTGGTTAAATTTATTGTAAGAAATTCATCATCATAAAATAAATGAATGAATTATAAAAAAATGAATTCCCAATTATAATGTTTGGCTTTCACCTCCAACTAAAATGTATTCAGGGATGTATATTGACATAAGGTTAATGGTTTTCAAATAAAAAAAAAACTCACAGTATTTTTGATAATATTCTGATAATGTTCTATTCTTGCCTGTAAATTTTCAGTGGAATCAACACCAACAGGTTTCCTCAAACTGTCAAGATAATTACTAACTACTTTCAAACATTCTTCTTCCCACTGATCAGTAGGAATATGTCCTAGATCACTGACTTCTGGAAGCAGCCTAGTGAGAAATTTTTTCTGAGATTCTATTTCCAATGCTCTATTTTCTGAAGCATCTTTCTGTAAAAAGTTATATTACATATTTAATTAAATTTATCATTATAAAGATAGCTTACTTCTTTATTTGCAATTTCTAGCTGCCCATTTTGTATTCTTGATTCTGCAGCATTTAATGCTTCCATTATTTTATAGTTCTTATTCCTGAGTTCCTATAAAAAAACAAATATTAAACTTAGAGAAGTAGCAGGAAATGTGACTTAAATGTTTGTATAAATAAAAAACATAGTAAAAACCTAGTTTTTTGTTTCTAATAAGAATAAACACACATCACTGGTTTCTCTGGTTAACATTATATTCCCTTCTTTTAACAGAAACACTAACATTATTATTAACTTAAACAAAAAATTGAAGATTTGAAAACATATGCTTAAAATGTGCAATTCTACATCAGGATTGTCAGGAATAACATTAGATTAAAACATTGTTTAAAAATTCCCATACAATCTCTGCAAAATATGGATGAGCACCATCATGCATGAAAAGTTGCAAACAATTTCTAATTATGCAAGGTTCAAGAACTGAAAGTTGATTTACTAGAAAATTAATATATGTCCCATGTGTTACTTGTCGAGGAAAGAAAAGCTTAACTAATAAATAATCTTCGATAATGCCAACATAACAAAACCCAAAAGGATTTTGTTAAATCATATTGCATTTGTGATACTTGAATTTACATCAAAGCAAATATGAAAATTTTGAAAATTCATAAAGTTATATCAACAACAGGTGTCTCATTAACAACAATTCTTATCATAAAAGATGTAAGGATTTTTTCTTTAAATAATACGAATATATATTTCAGATTACTTTGGAACCACTATATTGTCTATTATTTTGTCACTTCTTATCATCAGCATTTTAAATTAAACCGAACATAGTACATTACTATTATTCAATCAATTTCTCTTCAAAAAAAGTTGAGAAGTGTATGAAAAAAAAATTTGATGAAAAATTTACTTATAAAAAATTGTTTTTATACAAGGGGTCATTAATTTTTAAACTCACATTATTTTTAGTTTTCTGTTCCTCCAACTCATTCTCTAATTTACTCATCAAATTTAAAGTGTTTTCTCCTTCCAATTTGAATTTTTTTTCACTTTCTTCTAATTGATTTTTCAAAGATGCCAATTCATTCTTTAGATTCAACACTTCAGTTTGATTAATTTTATTGTTTTCTAAGGAAGCTTCATTTTGTGATTTTTCTTCTTGTAATTTCTCAATATCACTTTTCAGCTAAATTTTAAAAAATCAAATTAAAATCTTAGTTATAATGTAAGTGAAATTATCAAAATATACCTGTGTTATCACTTTACTTGATATACTCTTCTGCTTCTTCAAATTATTGATTTCCTCTATTTGATCTTCTTTGTCTTTTTCCATTTTTCTTAATTCTATATCTTTTTGTTGCATTGCAGCATTTGATTGAGCTATTTGCATTTTCAAATCACTTTCTTGTCTATATAACATTTCCTTAGCATTTGATAACTCGATACATAGATCCTGGGAAAACACATCAATACAAGTGAAAAATTGACAAAAACCGTTGTTTTCATAATTGTTAATTTCCACAAAAAAGCTTATTCATTATTACCTCAACTTGTCTAGATTTATCGCAGATCTCCTGTGTCATACCGTTCATCTGATCAACATTAGATGAGGCTTCTTTCATAATATTATTCAAATCCATCATTAATTGTTCATTCCGCGTCGATAGCTCTTGCACGTCCGCTCTTAACTGAGCAATCATTACCTCAGACTGAAAAATATCACAGAATGTAAATTTATTTCCCTTACCCTTGGAGACAGCAAAGTAATGATCCAACATATCGACAAACTTCTAGAAAAACATTAAATTTATCCTAATACATATAATGTAAAAATTGTTTATTTGGAAATGAACAATTTACTGAATACCGTCGTTATTTGAAAACAAAATGATTTTTAAATATCTGGGTAATAAAAACTGGGTAATGTGCAAAGCAAGGAAAACCCTCTTGTTCTCAGTTTCATCTTTTGAAAAGACCTCTCTGTAAAAGATGTTGATATCAACAATTATCAATCAAAAATGAATAAATGCCGCAAAGCATGTATAGCAAGCTTAGCTCCTTCAAGAACTAAGTGTTACTCTTACCATAAATGAAGAGCTTTCACTCTATGATATATTAATAATTATCAATCATATAATGTTTTGTGTTGAAAAATCATTAGTAGAAACAGTTTTGTATTTTTATTTGCAATTGGGAATACGACTTTTCATTACTTACATTATTTCCTATGCCTATCAAAGGAATTTTAATTAAAAAAAAGATTTAGACATCAAGTGACAATCTCAGAGTAAAAGATTAATAAAAACATCTATGAAATAAAGTTTAAAGATTGTGGATTTAGTAAAAACTAGTTGATGAATAGATCTTATTTTTGCCGCGACATCTACATTGCATGCTGAATTGTAGAAATATAGTATTTTTCGTGGTCATCGATGATGCAAGTTTTAAATGAAAGAGTGTAAATTAATTACAATCGTGAAAGATTTAATATCTTTTTTTGAAGACGATTGTGATTATTATTAAGTATTAACAGACGATAAAAATAAACTAACACTTCTTCCAATTTCTACTTAAATATTTTCAGGAAAATAGTCCTTATACCATAAAATTAAAAGTGCTTTATTAATGCTAAGAAATTTATCAATTTACCTCTTGAGCTATGTGAATCTCCAGTTGCTGTCTTTGAATCTGAACAGCGTTTAACTCTTCCCTTAGACTGTGGAGTTTCATTCTCTCCTCATTGAGCTGAACTTGAACTTGTTGTAGCTGTTGTCCTTGTGCATGGTATCGGTTATTAGAAGCATGAATTTCCATCTGCTGATTCTGTAGCTGCTCTTCAAGAGCCTTAATCTTTTGATTCAAGGCATTCCTTTCAATTAATTGTTCACTGCGAATTTCCTTCAATTTAATTTGAACAGCTGCTAGTGTTTCTTGTTCATTGAGAAGGGCCTTATCCTTCTCTGCAAGTTGTTTCTTCAGTTTTTGCACTGGATCAGATTTTCCCTGAAATTAACAAAATATGCAAAAATTAAGTGTTTTTATTTCACTTATTGATATACAAACTTGTGCAGTATGTTTGTCATGCACTTATGGTAAAATTGTTTACATTTCTTACTAAATAACTGATAAAATAATATTTAATTGACAAAATAAGATGCAAAAAAATATTTCAAATATAAAATAAATAAAAACATAATAGACTTAGAACTTAGAATCAATTAAAGGATTAGCTTAGCTAATTGAAGATTGTTACAAGTGGTGTTATAAAAAAAGCAATTTAACATTATAACAAAATATAAACATTCAATTTTAAATAGTTAATAAATAAAATCATATTTATTCTACTCACTTCACTCCAGTCATCTAGTACAGATGTTCGGTCAAACTGCTTGTTCAATAGCAAGTCTATAAGAACTTGAATGTCAGCATGAGATAGTTCAGCCTTATGAATCATGTTCAGAACTAAAGCCATTCCTGGTCCACCAGGAGCAGCAGCTAAACAGAAAAGATTTTATTGAATAACAAAAAGTTATTTTAGTGCTGTGTTATACTGAAAAACTCCAGACGGCAATTGAAATGATCAGTAAGTAGATTAAGACGTGGAGAATTAAACTGAATGAAAATAAATCGGTACATGTTAACTTCACAAATAAAAAATATAATCACATACCAATACATATAAACAATAAACTAGTACGACACTCAAAAACAGCAAAATATCTGGGGATAACACTAGACGCAAGGCTCCTATGGAAGGCTTATATTAAGACAAAAAGGACAGAAATAGAATTAAAATAGAGGAAAATGTATTGACTAATAGGACGTAATTTCCAATTATTAATTCAGAACAACCTTTCACTATATTAACAAATTCTTAAACCTGTGTGGTCCTACAGAATACAAATATGGGGTTGTACCAAACAGATAAATCGCAATATTAACGATTTCAAAACAAAGTATTGAGAAATATTACCGACGCCCCTTGGTATGTAGGTAATAGTGACTTATATAGAGATCTAAAGGTAGAAACTATTGAGCAAACTATTACCCAATATGCCAATAAACATGAAGAAAGGCTTCATCAACATGTTAATATCAAAGCTATTCAGTTGCTAGACAACACCAACATTAAAAGAAGACTTAAAAGAACAAAACCATTTGAGTTAGTGAAATGAAAGCGACTCAGAAAAACGGTGCTCGTTTTACGTGTTAAGTTTTAGTGTAAGTCTAATATAGGGCTAGAATATAAGGAATGCTGAGTATACCTTAGTTTAAGCTAGATAGTATTAAATTAGGTTAAAATAAAATTGCTCATTCTTCTACTGTGACCAGATTGTAATATTAAAAATGCTTAGATTAAGTATTTAATAATAAAAAAAAGTGGTGTTATGAAAAAAATTTATAACTGTATCTAGATTTCTATTTTATAATCATATTTTACATTTAATTTATAACAAAACTCTCTGAGCTCCCCAAGTAACTGGTTTTGAAAATTCAATAATTTAAGGAATACAAAAACTCTCCTGGAAATTCAATAGAATACCTAGGAGTTTGTTTCCAAAAAGCAGTTTTGATTCTAACACAACTAATTTTGAAATAAGGTACACAATACAGAAATTTTATATCATATAAGAGACACTCATAAAATAACAAATTTATACAAACATAAAATTATTTTGAGAAATGACTTTGTAGGAAAAATTTGTAATGAATAGTAAAATCAGCTAAAAAATCCATTAACTCCATATATAATGTCAAATATTAAAACTAAATTTGAAAATAAATACCAACTCACTCAATTGTTGGAGAGCATTCAGTTCATTTTTCTTCTTCTTTTTATCTTTAGTTTGATTAACGATGTAACCATTTGTTAAAGGTGCTTTTGTAACTATTGCTGCTTCAACTTCTTTTTTTTCCTTATTCTGATTTGCATTCCATTTCACTGATTTATTAGGAATTTTGTCAGCATCTGTTTCTTGGGTTTGCTCCTCAACCTGGGTTGCAGTAACAAAATGTTTATCATCTTTCTTTACAGGTTCAATTTCCTTTTCAGCCTCTTTGAAAGGTTGATCATCACTTTTCAATAATACATCATTTTTCACTTTTGTTTCCTCTCTTTTGTTTCCACTTTTCTCTTTAATTGTTTCCTTTTTCATTTGCTCTTTTTTGACAGTAGATTTTTCTTTTTTTTGTTCATCTTTTTTTATTGCATTCGTCTTTTCTTTAAGAACAACTTTCACCGTTTCTATTTTCTTTGTAACTAATGGTTTATCTACAGCTGCTTCTTTCTGCTAAAATAATGTTGAAAAGTAACGTAGAACATGTATATAACAAAATAATGCACTGGCAGAATTTCAGATGGTAAATTGAATAGGATAAGTTTTGAAAATTGTCAAATTAGAATATTTAATAAAACACTTACATGTACAATTTGACCTTCAGAATTTATATCTTCGCTGCTTTTTTGGGGCATTTTGGTAAATTTTAATTTAGGCTAAAATATAGAATTATAGTGGTCAGTCAAATTTAGCAAACTGCAGTATTCTTAATTGAAATAAAAAATGTATCACCTTTGAATCCTGTTTTACATCTGTATCAAGAATATCAGTCTTAATTATATTTTTAACTTCTGCTTTATCATTTTTTTTATCATCTGGATCCTTCTCTTTTGTCTACATAAAAATATATATAAGAGACTTATATATCCTAACATGACAGAAAACATACCTTTTTGGTGGACTTTTTAGATTTTTTCTCTTTTGGTTTTTGTTTAATTCCAAGTAAGCTTTGAGAGCTGTGACGTTGTTCAGCAAGTGCTTCCTCGTAACTTTTTTCTTTCATGCCTAATTTATAAACTAAACCCAGAATTAGACTGACTACCAAGAAAAATACAATAAAAATGAAGAGATTTTGCATAGCCCCCGCATCCATGTTAACAACTGAAAAAAAAAATTATCACTATGAATTATTATAGATTATCATTATGAATTGTGTCATTATCTTAATATTTCTCAGATAAATCTTAGTTTCATATCAAAATCTGAAAGTTCAATATCAAAATATTAAATAACAACCTCCTGTACACAAATACCACCCTACACTGCTCATTACATTCAGATCCACTTTTATTTTGAATTTATATAAACTAAAAGGAAATATTTCCCCAGAATCTAAAGCATGCACTCATCATCATGAAAGTTCACTAAATCATCCAATAGTAAAAGTAAATGGAACGAATTTGTTAAAAACTTAATGTAAGAATATTTAACTTACTTTCTTCACAAACTTAATTTGACAATTTGTTATGAAATTATTTTTGGAGTTTATTAATAGAAAGAGAGATAGTTTATTTCGATCATACAATAATCAAGTCAAAGATAAAATACAAAATAATAAATTTAGTTAATACAATTCTTCCCTATAAAAGAAGTCTTCTGTTTTATAGGAAAGTTCCTATAAAACAGAAGATATGTATATATATATATATATATATATATATATATATATATATATATATATATATATATATATATATATATATATATATATATATATATATATATTTTTAAAAATTGATTTATTGCCTGTTTAAGATAGTTTATTTTGAAGGTTTTTAGCAATAACAGGCTCCTTTAAACAAAACTTTAAAAAGTTGTGATATACAACGAAACGTCAAAGAGAATAAAGTTTTTCATATCAAAAGAAGCCTGTTATTGCTAAAAACCTTCAATATATACATCTCTATATATATTCAAGGAAACTTTCCATATTAATTGCCTCTCAACTAATTTCATTTCATATCTTGAAATAAGTCTGGCTTACAAATCAAAAGATTATTAAGTATTTTATCTGCAAAATTCTTATCACATCCTGGCAGACTTTTATTGAATAAATTGATTATGTATACTTAACATAAAATGGTATTGGTAGAAATACATTGGTATTTTTCTACATTGGTAGAACATAGGAAAATACATTGAGATCATTCATAATTAGTAAAAATTTGAATTAAAGCCAAAAATAAACCTCCTTTGTATATAAATATATATTTTTCAATTTATATAATATTCAATGTCAAGAAGGTATACTTAAGTTATTCAGTAATAATAAGCAATACCGATGAATGGAAGCTCCAACAAACTATGATAATCAATGTTTTTACTGAAACTAAAAAAAAAATAGCCCTTTCTTCATCAGTACTGTGAAATCCGGCCACGTAGCTAAAGTTGAAAGATGATGAAGAACGTTGAATTATGATCTAAAAAATGAATCCAACCTTTTATGAACACTCACCAGCAAAACTTATCAATTTCTATAGCAATAATATAATAAACACACAAAACAAACGATTTATCTGACTTTAACAAAATAATCCTTACACGACACCAACATCCATAGAAAATTGGTGGGGAACAGAAGGAAAGGAAGGGATATATGATAGAAAACAACAATCAAAATGACTACTGAGTGACCTGACTGAACTACATGTCAAACATAAACCACCGAAGAGCCTATACACAGAGGATTAAAAATATATTATATTAGGAGTTGGAGTTTGGGGTTGGACGGTTGTATTCCAATAAAAGTCAACAATCAATTCTTTATTTACAAATTGAGCGTTCTTTTTGGTGGGTCCCGAAACGTTCTTCAACCCGTATGAATTTAATTTTCTTTATATCTTTGACAATGGATAAAGGAGCAAATAATATTCAATTACCTATCGGTGTATAACGGCTGAGGCAGTCGTTTTGTTGGGTTTTGTTATAATTGTCATTTCGTCAAATGTTCGATTTTCAGATGAATTGAAATTGACATTTTATGGTAAAGGAAACCACAGAAAACAAGGTAACATTATTTCATTACTTGTGACAAAGTAACATTACTTCATAATTTGTGAAAACATATATAAATGAATCATGATAATTTTTATGAAAATAAAGTGTCTTCACTCGCGCACCGGTGGATTTTTCTCCTCGTCTGACCTATTATATACCCAATCAGGTATCTCATCAGGTATCTTCAGGTATCACGTACAGGGCTACAGGCACAGCCTCACTTTACTTACATAAGCACAGTTGGGCTGTGGTATAGGTCGCTATACCACTATTTACTAGAAAATTCTAAAGAAACACAGAGTTGGCCTTAACCGATACACTATATATAACTAGCTGACCCTGCGAACTTCGTATCGCTTAACAGTCAATAATGATCTAGGCTTTTATATTACAGATCCGCCGAACTTATTTGATGATTTTTTGAAAGAAATACAATGAATCTTGAGTTCAATAATTTTTTGATATAATAACATGAAAATAAATAAAAAAGCACAAACATTAAGTATTTCAATCGCGTTTCAGCATGACATAATATAATTGAACTATGTACATATTGTGAAGCATAGAATGCACTCACAATAATTTAATTATCTTCAATTAAATTAATTATTCACAAAAGTTTAATTATCTTCATTGAAGCACCTTGTGATATACGATATTTTTTGTTTTTTCAACAGGCGCAAGAGGAAATATAACATATGATCTTCTGACACAATTGATTACCATAAGGAAAACATTGATTTCTCAAGTTGTAATTTGTTAATCTTCATGGCGAATACAAATCTAATCGGGAATTGAATTCGTTTAATCTCAAGGGACATGTTCGTTCAGCTCACTGGAATCATCGGAATGAGAACTAAGTTATCTTAAAACTTTTTGTGAGTATAAATGCATCAATCATATTACTCATCAGTTTTCTTATCACTAAACGCGTTCCATTTCATTGTTTTGGTGCTGGATGTTGGATGTTCTGGAATAGTTGCTGATGAGATCGTCTTTGAGTCAAACGAAATTGCAAAAATTCGGAGAAAATTCAATTAATTATATCGATTGGTGGACAGGAACCGATAGACATTACCGATAGACATCACGTCAGTCATCATATCAATAATTTTTCATTACTGATAATATTCTTCAAATTTGAAATTTGAAGTTGAAGAAGATATTAATCCATGCTTCATCTGTAATCATTGATTATTCAAATTTAATTGGAATTCTGCATCCAAAAAATAGCTCAATCAACACCTTCTTCCTAGAAGAAACAAAAGAATGTAATGGCATAATTTCAAATCTGAAAATCTTCTTGTAGTACCTTCCATATGCAAAATGAAGTCTTTCTAGGTCTTTTATATACTAAATACGGTGATATAATGTAAGAATTGTTACTTACCACGTATTAAAGATTTGAGGAATAATTAACAAGTTTGGGATTCTGATTTCAACCTTAGAATTGTTTTTTCCGTTAATGAATAAATAGTAAATATATAGAAATATTATTGCAATCCGCTGTTTTTTTCACATTTGTGTACAACAGCAAAAAAGAAGAATAAAATACTCATTAATCTATGGTGTACTATTTCATGTCCTTTTCTTAAATGAAATATTCTATGGATAAAAGTACAAAACTTTATTTGTGCTTATTCTACATCCTTTCATAAGAAGAATCAAGATGGTGAGTACAAGTAATATTTATATCCGTGTGCATAATCTAATAATGAAATTTGTTCAAGTGAATAGGTGATTTGTTTTGGAATATATTATTCTCTTATTATTTTCAAATGATTTAACTAATTTTTATTGTTTTACTGAAGTTCTATGTGATCAAAATTGAGTCATTGGTTATGTAGCCACGTGAATTTCATATTTTACTGTGATGTTAACATATTTTTCAAGACAACTATGATTGTTAAAACTGATTTAATGAGTCTGAGCATTTGCTTGATTTTATTCGGTAAATTTCTTTTTCATTCAAATATTAATGAGATAACTTTTTTCAGCCTCCGAAAAAGGACGCAAAGGGAGGTGCGAAGCAACCTCAAAAAACGCAAAAGAAGAAGGAAGGATCTGGTGGTGGAAAAGCAAAGAAGAAGGTATGTAATTTATTTGTATGGGAATTAATTAGAATTTATTGAATTGGTGTGGAGATCACAAGATACAAAACTTTATTTCATTAGTATTTTTTACTTAAAACTTATTACTTATTTGAAGTTGAAACTGCAGTGGATAAGCAGTAAGGTTAGGTGAATTGATGGTTTTTTGTTATCGAAATCTCTTATTGATTCTTAAATTCCGAGATTTTCCCAATATTGTAACAGTGAGTTTTCTTTTATCTTTTGAGACTTGGTCTACTGACATTTGTTAATATTGATACTGTTTCAATTTCTCCTTTTTTTTTTAATAATTTCAGTACTAATATAAAATTTGTGAGTTTGCAATTCACATTTTAATGAGGATCATTTAATTTCGATGGAATTAAAAATTTTTGAATTTTACATAAATTACACATTTTCATATATATTCCAAATTTCATTCAGTGAAAATTTCCCAAGTTCTCATTAATTCTTACAAATTAGATACTATTTCTTAAAATAGTATCTAGTATAAAAATAGTAAAATTTTTTCTGTCTCCAAACCAATGCATGTTTCAGGTGAATTATAACCGATTCAAGTACGTTTAAGAAATTATTAAGTTTTGTCTTTTTTTTTTGTAGAAGTGGTCTAAAGGAAAAGTTCGTGACAAATTGAATAATCAAGTTTTGTTCGACAAGGCTACATATGAGAAGTTATACAAGGAAGTACCTTCCTACAAATTGATCACACCTTCAGTAGTTTCAGAACGTTTGAAGGTTAGGGGATCTTTGGCTAGGAGGGCCCTTATTGAATTACAGCAAAAAGGTTAAATTTATTATGAAAGTTGTTAATTCACAACTCATGAATTATTTTCATTTTCAGGACTTATTAAGCAAGTCGTCCAACATAGAGCACAGCTCATCTATACAAGAACGACGAAAGGTGACGACCAGGCTGCTTAGGCTGTAAAAAATTTTAATTTATACTAAGTGTGTATGAATTCATGTATGCAGAGGAGAAGATGAAATAAATCTTGTTTGGAATATTTGTGCTTTGAAATAACTTAGTAGTTTACTGCAATGAGTGATTCCTTTATACCTAACAAATAAGGATTAGTGTAAAGTCCCACAAGAATGTTTTCATTTAGAGTTTTCTCATTTTTAGTGATAGAATAAGAACTTCAATTTGTGTATTTTGTTTTAAAGAGCCTGATGTTTAATGAAATAATATATTTTTACTCATTTGAGTTGATTTAATTGAATAATTAAAAAAGTTTTTCATTAGAACACAGGATCTAAAACATAATATATAAAAGAGAAGTTTTGTTGTATCACCATAATGAAAAAACACTGAATAAAACATTTACTATGGGACTTCACTGTAATAAACTCTTTAGAAAAAACTTTGAGAAATATTAAAGATGTCATTTTGTTGTTAACAGAAATTCTATGTGTTCGATTGTTATTTTCTCTGTATATTGCAATTCGTCAATAAAAATCTCATTGAGGAAGTATAGAAGTATTATATAATTGAACTACGTTCAGATGTATTAAAGTTATGTTTAATATTTGTATCGAGTTTAAATATTTATTACTTACATTTGAATTTATCTGAGTAATGATAATAATCTCTATTCAATGCTTTAAGCATTGCAATAATTTTCTCTTATATCTAAAGTGTATGCAGTCAGTAATATGATTGAAATCTTCTATTAAGTGGTCACACATTTGCAGTTTGAAAAGGTGTTTCAAAAGAAAATACACAATTTTAGAACTTTAACTGATATATCGGTTAGAATGTTTTAATCAAATCTGTAATCGTACAAAGCAATATACAATCACAAAAACGTTCAGCTTTGAAGTTAGTGACTGCAAAAACTGATGAAAAAAACTGTTAATCACAAAAAACTGTTGAAAAAATCGATGGGAAGATTTATTAAAGGAGGAAAATCTCTAATCAGGTCCCCACTATTTCCCATATATCACTGTTGAACGTTGGTAGGAACACGAAATAGAATATTGAATAGTGTTTGCGTTTGCTTGATGTAAATCCATTATAATTGAACATAAGCTAAAATTCAAACATTTGAACTTTGATTTACACTTTTATTGATAACAGCATGAGGCGTTTCGTCGGTGGAAACTACTTCTTCAGATGCTAATAGAATCCTGACTCAATAGAATAGAGCGAGTATTAGCATCTGAAGAAACGTGTCATGCTATATTGTCAATTAAAATCTAAATCAAATGTTTGAATTTCAGCTTATATACAACAAAATATAATTTTGACAAATATTTTTTCTACTACGAAATTTTACTTTTGATATTTTCATGGTTCCTATCGGGGACAGTGTCTCGATTACATATTTTACAATTACATTTTCTTGTGCAAAATTTGTTTTCATACTAAAATGTAAGCTCTCTATTATATTGGTACATGTGAACTACATCTGCAGGACTTTGCAAAGGAGTATTGTATAGATCCAGTAGTTATCTGACGATGTGGGCGATGAAAATCGTATACAATACGATTATACCTCCTCATTTTAATCTTACAGCTTTTATTTTATACATGGCCAACAAAATAGATATGCAAATCCTTCAAAATAGGACAATCAGGATTACATTGGGGTGAAATAAGTTCTCTAAAATAATTGATATGCTAAATGCTTTGAAATGGCTTAGTGTTGGCGATATGTGGCGAATGAAGTCTGTCATACTCGTTCATAAAATAAAGCATGGGTTGGCACCGGACTGTTTACAAGAGAACCTGATAAATTTTGAAACATACAACGATTTTGTGATTTGGTACTAGAAAAGAAAACTTTATCCTGCAGCATAAAAATTCGACATGGGCCAGAATTGTTTGTTTTTTAGAGTACGAATGGAATATAAAAATCTTCCAGCTGACAAGAATATCTTAAACTTGAAGCTATTCAAGATCAGACTGAAAGAATATTTGACAAGCCTTGGTGAAAATCAAGAATTTATCTATTATTAATCTTCAATAATCGAGTGTTAATTGATCTAGAAATATTCCATGCAATAAAATGGACTATAAATTATAAATGATTAATAAAGATATGAATGTTCTTCTATATTTCATGGTATTACTCAAATACTGTAAAATTGTATAGCTTAATCCAGGGGTTCTCAATCTTTTTCAAAGACTGTACCTACCCCTTAGTGAAGCATTAAATTTCTGCGTACCCCTTCGTTATTGAAAAGGTGGTATGTTAAATTACAGACACGTTTTTACATAATAAACACAATATATTTAAAACATTACAAAATATTAATGAGAAGGATGAGCTTGTTTCTTTTTACATAGTTCATCAATGTTGGGCTCTAGTTTTGATAAATATAACCTTAAATCTTCCTCAACATTAAGTATGTTTCTGTACTTATTTTTTAGGTATGTTAAGCTAGAAAACCCCGCGTACCCCCTGAAATTTTTCGCGTACCCCTTGGGAGTACGCGTACCACAGTTTGAGAACCACTGGCTTAATCTGTAATATAAAAATGAATCGCAAAACTCAACAACGCCTGGACTAATTTATCCAATTCTTTTTTTAAAATGTTTGTTGAAGTCCAAGGATGGTTTTTACGGCGGAAAAATTCGAATAACTGCCGGAAAAACCTTAAAAATAGCCCATTTCTTTTTCTCACACAAACGTTCAGTTTTCTAACTGAAATGTAGTCAACGCCTGGACCAATTAAGCCAATTCTTTTTTTTAAACGTTCGTTGAAGTCCAAGAATGGTTTGTACGGCGGAAAGATTCGAATAATTGCCGGAAAAACCCTAAAAACAGCCCATTTCTTTTTCCCATACAAACGTTCAGTTTTCAAACTTTTCAACACCTGGACGAAATCCAAGAAGTCAACGCTGAACTGGTCAACCAATTTAGACAATTCTTTTTTTAAAATATTCGTTGAAGTCCAAGGGTGGTTTTTACGTCGGAAAAATTCGAATGATTGCCGGGAAAACCCTAAAAACAAACCATTTCTTTTTCCCACACAAACGTTTCCTATTTCAAATGCAGAGTTGACCGCTTTCACTATTTTTTTTGTTGTGTTTGTTATTATCAGGGAAACACTTTAAAAATTGCGTGTAAAATTATAAAATTCAAGAATACTTAATTAATAATATAAGTAAAAATAAAATTATTAATTCTCAAAAAGGGATGTACCTAAAAAAAGGGAATATCTTATCACACATTTAAGTTAGTTTAGAGCTATCACGACTAATATCAAAACTATTGAATATAAAATTTTGGTAAGTTGAAAAAGACTAACGTGTATGCATACACGTTACTAACATATAGCACGTGGTATATTTGATTATGAAGAATACATAGTTTCTTTAATTAACAATTAAAATTTCGTTTTCAATTTCGTTTTTAAAAATGAAAGCTATTAGAACTCTCAATGCAGCAAGTCAAAGATATAAAAGAGCAAGTCAAACTGACGACCAACGCGAAGCTTGGTATGAAGTCGAACGTAATCGATGGAATCGGAATTAACAATATTAAATATTAAATAAGAATGAAATAGAGAATATCAATAGTCGAAATAGATTACAGTTCACAGCAGATCGTTGCTATTGGACCAATGAACGTTGTGTGTCAATATTGCAAGGCAAAGTTTAATTGTTATTGATAAGAAAATACTACTAATGATTGTGTGAAGAGTCAATTCAAAGAGACGCTATTGGTACAGCCACCAGAGCCACTATATTCTTTGGTTTCCGGAATGACTAAATTCTGAACATTTTTTGACTTATATCCAGCAAATATCTCAATTAATTAATGATGAGATATATGGGACAAATACTTGTAGGAACGTCCAACTATCGAACGGACAGATTAATAACTTTCAATACATCAAACGTGTTAATATAGGAATTTTTAGATATTTCGACTGATTTGAAATTACAGGAAGTATTGCAGTGCCTTCGTAAGTGAGTAAGTCCCTGGCTCCACACTGGATAAATATTAAAAATAAGATAGTGTAGCACAAATAGTAGAATAAAATAGCGCCAAAGTGGTATAAAAATAAATGGGCGAACAAAGTTTGCCCGGTCAGCTAGTGCTAAATAAAAATTCATTCATTGGTCAATTAAATAAATCAGACGTACTATGTTGTAGGAATTGTAGTTCAGGTACAATCTTATTTTTTTTACCTATAATTTGTCGGATTACAAGAAACTTTTTCAAACAATTCCGAACTCAATAATTTGACAATGCCCTACAAAATATTTGCCGGATTAGCGGAGTTAATTTGTTACAGTTTTGTAAGGAAAAACCGCGAAATTTCCCGCTGTATGAACTTTAATTTTTCTCTACCCCTTAATTTTGTTTAGTACTTTAATATGTGTCTATATCGATAGAAGAAGCAATGCCATATTTTTCGTTATTTTTAACCACTAGTTACTTGTGCGGTCCCTTGTACTTTGCGGTCTATCTTCGCTATGAGAACAGTTGTAGATTAACAAAAATTGAATGAATTAATATTGGACAGGAATAAAGTACAGATGGTTTATTGTTTTTGTATTCGTTGTCCATATATGCTTTTAAACTCAATATTGAATAACAAGAGGATACAGTCCATTGACAAAAATTGTTAAACTAAATAATTTATATATCGAAATGTACAGTCATAAATTATTCTTATATATACCTATATATATATATATATATATATATATATATATATATATATATATATATATATATATATATATATATATATATATATGTCTAAAAACTAATCACTGGGAGTCCAAAAATAATCACTTTTTAGTTTGAGCATTTTTAACAATTTTGAAAACTCAATTCCTGAAGTATGCTGGGCGTCCCATACTGTAAGTGCTCATTGGAATACCTCCAGCCTTCTTGTAAATATCGTGTTGATCATAATCGACGTCGTAGTAGATGCCACTTTGATTCTAGAAACAAGGTAAATCAATAAATGACACGGAGGTTTGGCTTATATCTTGGTGAAACATTATGTTAAAAACAATAAATTAAAATTAACACACTTGACTTAAGTTTCACTGAATATATCAAAAACTCTACATATGTTTCAGGTGGTTAACCCATTATCAAGAGTATACAATGTTACTGAATTTCAAAATGTACAGCTTTCACTTATGTAATATATACTAGAGCGAATAATTGATCACTGTTTAAGGGAAAAATCCACCTGGTCATTGCAAATAGATAAATTTTTCTTTTTGGCTATCGAATTTTCCAAGAATTCAAGGGTATCTAATCCTGCCCTTACTACCTGACTGTACTATTTCGGTCTTCTTTGGATCCAAGAAATGATTATGTTTATCGCAGTGTTCAGAAAAAACCGGGTTTGGTTAATTCAATAATATTGGTCTTCTATGTTCATCGATTCTTTTTTGTATATAACGTCCAGTTTGACCTATCTTATTCACTACAAAATATTTTATGAACGCCACTTCTCGAAAATAACTAAAGTTTGTCCTTGTTATTTACCAACAATGAACCCAAATTCTTTTTTTTTTGAAGAACCTTGTGAATAATTGTGTGTGCATTAATTCTTGAGAAATTCGACGATTTAAAACATTTTTTATACCTATATAAAGTGCTGATACAGTAAGTATATTGCATTGTAATAAAATTACTTTATTGTTTTACGTACCGCAATAGAAGCATTACTTCGGCTCTTTGGTCTTGGTACTTGAAAATTTCGACCAAGCAAATCTGCTTTATCTTCTTCTTCACTGGAACTTGAGTTATCGAAGGGTCTCATTCCACCGTGCAAACTAGCTGCTCTACTTGCCATTTGAGCTTGCAGTGTAAGTCTAGGAAGAGGAATTGGGGGTAAGGTTCCATGCATGGAGCCTCTTTGAAGAGTACCCAGAGTTGGGTAACCAAACATAGCTGAAGAAGGTCGAGTTGGAGCTACTGGTTCAGGCTGTAACCAAAGTAATTATTAATGTAAAATTAATGGGTATAGTGTCAATTATTATTTTATACTGTTACGAAAAGTATTTTCTTCCAGATCTGTGCATTTTGAAATGTTCTATGCACATAACATACCAAATAAGTAGGCCGAGCTACCTATCAAAATTGGAAACAAAATCACAACCTTACTTTTAGTAATAAGCTTTTCCTGGCGGGTTTTAGACGGTACTGTAGCTAAAAAATAAGGGTATGTTCTGTGGTTCTATCGGAGTTGTTAGAACATTTCTCTGTGTTTCAGATTTCAGAGAAAATTTTTTAGAAATGGATCTTTCTATACACGAAGTATAGATATAAGGAGTCCGAACAGTATAGGTTTTTCCGTAGTATTCATGGACACAATATCAAACCCAGATTATAGTTCTCTTTTCTACCACGGGACTGCGAAATGTTCAGGACGTACAGATGTCATCAGACTTAAATACGCGCGAATTTGAAATTATAATTAAATATAAATTTATTTGTTTAAAAATAGTTTTAATAAAAAAATGGGAAGGTGTTGTGCTGTTCGTGGTTGCCTTAGTGGCAGAAAGGCAAATGGAAATATAGGAAAAGTGGCATTATTTAAAGTACTCAAAGTAAGTAACCTTAAAATTGTCCTGGAAAATAGTGTTGTTAATAAATATTTGTTTTTTAAATTTTGGCGTTAAATAATATTTTAAAATATTATAATTTAATTTGTCGTTGATTCAACAAAGTCATTTTTTCCACAGGATGTTAAAATGCGTAAGAAGTGGAGCTCTGCTATTGACCAAGATTTAAAAGCTACCAATTATATATGAAAATTGCATTTTAATTAATTTAATTAATTCAATTTTTTAATCTATTTTGAGAGACAATTTTGAGTTTCTTCACTTTAAGCTTAATAATTCTGCATGTTAAGACGAAAAATAATCCATGAATTCAATTTTTGAAAACCTTTTAACATTTCGTTTATTTCCTTTGATAAAATGGTGCCTGTTAATTCTTGTAGTAATTATTAATATCTGAAATTTTTTCATTTACAGAGTATCTCTTTATCTTTTTAATACTGTTGAGTTGAAGGCGCTTGAAAAATTTTCTAAAACATTTTATTTAGCGTTTTTCGAATATTTTATTTCACAGCTGTCATAGCAACAAGACTTTCCGCGTAAAAATTTAAACGTGTACGTTTTAAACGGCGCGCCCTAACGGCAGAAGATCTGTTCCTTAAATTTATACCATTTTTTTAACATTACGTTCGGACTCCTTATATCCATACTTCGTGTTTCTAGAATTATATTCTTCATTAGATACGGACATCGAAAGTATTAGAACACAGAACATATTAAAATGGGTAGTTTGAGCTAGTAATTGAAGATGCAACTCATTGTAGTTACTGTTATAGTTATCTGCTGTGTTGTGAAAATAAGACAAATATCCTTAAATGTGACAGTAAAGGCAAAGCGTGGTAATGTTTTGCATTACGTAATTTCAAATAAAGGGAAGCATTTCTTGAATTAAGTATAATTATTGGAAGACATCCGTCAAACTCTTATATTCTAACAGTATCTCTGCCGCGTATGAATAAATTTATTTGATGATTGATGAGGTCGATACTTGGAGAAAATTAATATCTATAATGAAACAATATTTAGAATTTTCTCATAATTTAATAAAAATACACATGACGCGTTTCGAAGTACAATTACTTCTTTATCGAAAGCTGAAATAACAATAGATGTAATTTTACAAACTCAATACTTATTTATTCTTATAAGTATTTATAATACTTAGTAATTCTTCACAGAATATACCACATATGTTTTTCGTTGTTTTCAGTACTGACAGAAACAGAAAAGAAAAACCTAACAAAATACGGTTACACAGTGAAGAATATCAGTTTTCAGATCACTCAAAGTTCTAGGAACATTGACAACTTTTCGATATGGAAAGTACACACTGATTATGTAAAACAAAAACTGAACAAAATTAATTTCCCAATAAGAACAGTCAGTAAATATGTGAATGAAAAAACTTTTGAAAGTATTTAATCAAGCAAATTTCGAATCAATTCTAAGATATGGGATTATATTTTGGGTAATGGAGTATAATTTGGATGATATATTTGTCGTTCAGAAAAGGGCAATGAGAATAATTTATAAATTACCTTTTAGAAAATCCTGTTGTGGTTTATTTAAAAAATATATGTTAACGGTTTATAAATAGTGGATTGTTTAACTTTTTTAATTAACAACAGAGAAAGGTTCACAGAAAGCTGCACAGAATCATGGTATAACACAAGATCATTAAATTTTATTCTTCCAATACACCGTCTAACGCTGACGGAGACAAATCCTTCATATATATGTTCATGAAACTTTTCAATAACTTTCTAATTTCTTAATAAGAAATTAAGAAAATGAAAAGTAGCAAAATATTTGTAAAAGGGGTAAAAACACTATTGATAAAAAAATGAGCCATACAACTTAAACGAAGTCTTCAATATGTAAAAAAATAATAGTTGCTTATTTGTAGGAAATTGGATCCCATTGTTTGACGCCGTTTGTTTAATTCTTAAATGTAGAACATTACTCTGATGTTAAATGTAAAGATTATACCAATAAAACTTATTATTAAAAACTTAAAAACTATTATTATTATTATTATGTTCTATGACTAATCTAGAGTGAGGACAATAGAATACAACTAATGTTTAACAAGAAAGACGAACACAGAAAGTCAGGTATACCAACTAAGAATGTGGGAAAAGATACAAAATAATTATACAAATTAAGATTTCTAAGAACATATAAAGGAAAATTAACATTTTTGAACATCGAATAACATAAAATTGAAAGTAAATTAACTAAAAAATAGGTAATCCATATATCTACTATAATCTGCTACCTGGAATATTGTAATTGAACATATTAAGTAAAGGGCTAGTATTAACTTCTAATTGGCTATTGAGTAAAAGTCCCAAATTTTTAATCTGGAACCTTTATTCTTTCTATTTAATATTTCAAACTCTGAACTAAATATGCGACTCTCCTCTAATAAGTGGTTGGAATAATGGAAACTGTTTTCTGAAATTTCTGAAAGTTCTGCTTATATAAAATTTCTCACAAGTACCTCTGTTCTCACTGTACAAGACAGTTAATTCTGTATACCCCACACATTTGATTTTTGTTAATTTTTGATTTATTATTTTTGATTATAATGTATGATAATATTGGTAATATAATCAAAAATAATAAATCAAAAATTAACAAAAATCAAATGTGTGGGTTATACAAAATTAACTGTGGTACTTGATAAATACCACAGTTAATATACTGATAAATTTCTGATAATATTATTCTCAATTCGGGTACTCTTCCTTTTTAACGTGTGTTCTAGATTCTTTATATAGAATGTATTATTTATACATAAAGTACGAATGTGGTATCTGATCTTTACTCATTTGACGCATTTGGCAAATAAAATTAATAAATAAGCTCCAACAACTGAAAGTATTTGCGTAATATGGATTTCCGTAAAATATGGATTTAAATTTGTATAATCATAAAAATTTATAGAAACTTACCGCATAATGATTGGCTTGAGCCATTACATCTGCCAGTTGTGCCCATCTCAGTCTATCTTCTAAAGTAAGTTGATAAGGAGGTCCACCCACTACAGGTGCTTTAACTGTGTTACTGGCTGTAGCCATATATCCGAAGACTGGACTACCAACAGAAGTTTTCTGCTCTCTTTGCCATTTACGACTGTAATTCAACAAAATTATACCTCTAACTCTCTTACACCGTTTATAAAAATTTACCTCCACATCACAAGAGCTACAAGCGTGATTCCTATGATGATTATTGCAGCTACACTCGCTCCAATGGCAACACCAAGAATCTCACCATCCAGTTCACATTGGTTGCCGTAATAATTTCCAGTACATCTAAATATGAATATGAATTAAATACATCATTTATAAAATGTTCATATCCCGAACTTACTCGCACACTTCTTGTCCATTCTGGTATTTGCAATGCCCTCGATTGTTACAATATTGACTAGGACATTGTTCACAATGCCGCCCTGCTCTATACCTGCTCTCAGAATATTGATCTCTATATCCTTCTCCGCATTCACATTTGAATCCACCGAAGACATTTGTACATTTAGCAAGTTCGTGGCAGTCATGAAGCTCAGAAGAAGAACATTCATCCAAATCTGAATGATATTGTTATTACAGTTTAATCTAATTTAATTAGTGAAACCCCAATGCTACTTTACCTTGTAAATTAGATACTGATCCAGGGGACTTTCCACCCATAATGCACTGTTTCCCACGTTATTACTTCTTCTCTGTATCACACCCAGGAGATGTTTTTGTATATCTCCTCTGACAGTTGGTCTAGAAGTATCAGAGTTTTCTTCTAATTGAAGTGTGAGGTTAACGAAAACGCCTGCTTGTCCTGCCGATCTTTCCCCACTGTATATTCCATTAACTCTGACTCCCAAAAACTCATCACTGAATGGCGTCATAGACATTGCAGATTCAAGCTGGAAAACGAATAAAACAAAGCCATTGTACACATTCGTCTTACCGTTCCTCAAATTATCACAAAAGAAATGAAATTAAATTGTTCTTACCGCTCTTTCCGCTTCATACGCCAATTGCTGATAACTATCGCTATTCCTATCGCCTAGTTCGTTAGCCCAAACAATTCTTCGTTCATAAATTCTGTCTACTCGAAGAGATAAAAGCACCGATACTATTTTCCTGCATATATCCCTATGCTTTCTTCTGGTGAATCCTGGTCGGCAGTGACAAGCACTGACGCCATTTTCTGTTAGGCATTTTTCATGTTGGGACACATCACAAGTGGTATCATCACCAACTATACAAGTGTCAATTCTTGGAGAAAAATATTTTATAAGTAACACATTAATTTAGATAACTCAGGTGCAGCTTACCTTACTGGCGGGTGAGTAGGCTTTGGTCTTCCGTATAAGGGTCTCCTTTGACTCTGCGTTGGTTTGATAGAGCTTGGCTTCTTTTCTACAGGTTCTGCTATTGCGTACCCAGTGCCCGTCACCTGGTTATGTGATACACCACTTGGTTTTATCATTTCTGCAGATGTTGTTGTAGGTTCTACTTCACCAAATAGATTCAAATATGTTCTTTTTCCATCAATAGAGACGAATCCATTACCGTCTTGAGGACTAGTAATAACATCTTGACCTACATGTACTTTTTCTATGTCAACTGAGGAGTTGAAGAAATTATAATAATATTGCATATTATGAGTTTTGCTAAATAGTTAAATATATGAACTAATTTACCTGGGATAATATAGGGTTTTCCTTGAGTTCCACTTGATCCTCCAGGTCCTTGAATTGCTGAAACTGTTATGTCGAAGATATCTCCCAATTGACCAATGGGGGGCCTGGTTACTATAGGGTGCCTATGAGAACCGCCTGGCTTATATTCAGTATCATCCAGTACAATTCCAGGTCTTGGACGATAGGGATAGTATGAAAACCCTTGTAGCGAGTGATTAGTACCTAGGAAGAATTATAATATTGAGTTATAGAAAACAAATTCGATGTCCTAATACGAGTATTCTAAAAAAATTATATATGCTACTCACTTGAATGTATATTCGTTGAGTTGTTCTGAGGAAAATCTGATACTTTCGATATATTTACAGCAGAAGTGAGAGGTAACAGTTCAGAAGTAGGTGTCTTCAAATTGCTGGAATCTTCCTTGGAATTCGAGGAAACCTCACTTATAGAAGATTCTATCGTAGGAGAGCTGTTTAACATAGATTCATTTGATTTCATGATATTACTTATGATATTCACTACAGAGGTACTTGTAATTTTTGTAAAGCTTTTGGTTGGTGTTAAAATGACTTCCTTGCTTGTCGTGTTATTTTCAACTGTTGAAGTTGTCGAATCTGTGTTTTGGAGAATTATTGTCGAGTTAAATAAACTAGAAGTATTGTTGATAGGTTTAGAATTAATTGCTGACATTGTCTTTGATACTGAAGACAATGAAGAAGGTAGAGGAGTTGTTGGCGTAACAGAAGTTGTTTTTGAGGAATATTTATCCTTTTTAGATATTTTCTCTTTATTCTTCTCGAATTCAATAGTCTCCTTATCAAGAATACTTTCCGAGCTCTCTAAAATTAAGTTCGTTGTAACTTCAGGTTGTTCAAGTTCAATGGAGGAAGGTTCAGTGGTTGGCCTTTTTTGAGTTATGTTTTCGTTCTCTACACTTTCATGGCTAGACCCCAAATGTGACCCAAGATCCAAGTTGAGGATATCTTCCATTGGCTTTTCAGAAGTTAAACTTACAAAATCTGATGGCAGAGGCTTGTAGGGAGGAATAGAGGTTGGCCTTCTATTTCCCATTCCTGGCCTTCTTTGTGAATATCTCTTATCCCAAGGGGGTATAATTGTTGGCCTGTAAATGCCAGGTCTCTTATTTCCAATTACATGATCTCCAAAAGGCCTTACTGGTGATGAACTGGGAGGTGGTAAATCGAAAGGATATGGAGTTGGCATTCGAGTTGGACTACTTGATGGTGCAGGTGGGGGCATTTGTCCTAATGGCGGAGGGGGTAAAGGAGGAGCAGGAACATCGAAATCGGGAGGTAAAGCTGGTAGATCTGTTATACGGGGAGGTCCTCTGTTGTTGATTCTTGACGAGAGGGGCCTCAGTGGTCTTCCCATTGCAGGTAATGTATTGGCTTGTACATTAACATTTCCATTCAACAATTTTACTATTCCTGTTATTATGTCCTGAATATCTGGATTTACTTGACGTGCTTTACCCTGATGGGTCGATAGGGTAGCAGAACTCTGATGAGGAATCGTCGCAGTAGGGCTGATTTGTAAGGGCTCCTCTAGTGATCGAGCTTGAGGAGCCCGTTTGTCTTCCCCCGAAAAATGAACGGTAGTAGAAGATTGAATGTGATTCAGGATATTCTGCTCCTAAAATGAAGAAATTTTACATTGACTTGATAATGACAAAGATGTTTTTAATTATTCTGTTAATAATTAAGAAAAGTTACAACCATTTATTGACCTCATCTCTTTATCCCCAAATATGAAACACGTATTGCACCTAAACTGATAGAGTGGAATATATGTTGGTTTTCTAGATACCTCCTCTCAGTTGAAAAATGTATAGAGACACTTAAATTTGTCATTAGATTGAAAGTGCATGAGATAGCTGATAGCTGTAGGATGTCATCTGAACGTGTGCGAAATATTTTGCACAACCATTTTGGCGCTGTATAGGCCTAATTCAAACGAATTTTTGCGTCGATTCATAACTGTTGATGAGACTTGTTGATTATCTTGAAAAGGGTAAGACTATAACTGGTCAATACTAAAAGACTTATTGCTAAGTTTGAAGGACGAGGTTCTAATTAAACGACCTCATTTGGCGAAGAAAAATTTTTTATTTCATCACGATAACGCAAGAGCGCATTCGTCGATTGTTGACATGTCTACATTAATTTTGGCACAAATACTGTTAAAGTTTGATTTAAAGAACGTAACAATTTGAATTGAACTTCAATATTTAGTAGTCAAAATGTAATTGTTTTTGGTGATTTGTCTATATCGATGACCATCAAATAATAAAGATGGGAGAAAATTCGTGTAAATGGTACACAGAACAGTCTACGAAAGAAGAAGAATGAAACATACCGTTTTGGACGGCGATATATTCACTAGCCTTCCGGATAATTCAACGTCATTGCTGTCCAATGCTTCTTCGATATTTTTGTACATTATGAATCTGTCGACGTCACTTGTTTTAGAAATAATGGGATCTGCTGATCTTGCGACTCTTTCATTTTGTGATTTAGACGGGTTAATTTTCACTTCGTCCCATGTTTTTATATCCGAAGTTATATGTGATTCTAAACTTGGCGTTGCTGTTTTCTTCTGGTATATCGAACCTTCGTGTAAATCTCCTCTGCCAGCCGAATTTGGAGATATGAAGGAATTTGACTGAATTTCATCAGCACCTGAAATTAAAAAAAAATGATTACCAAATACAGGAAATGTGGGATATCATTGATACATATCATTAGTATTCATCGATTCTAAACATTTATCCTTACTACTGCAATAAATGTTAACAGCTATTTAGGTGGACTTAAAATAGTTTAATGGATAATAATTTTTTTATCATATTTATTTTTCTTTGTTCTGATACTGTTCCAAGAAGGCTAGGCGAAAAACACAATCTCATATCAATGTTTGTCTAAAAATGAACCCATAACAGAGCTTCGAATAAAAAGCTGTGATCAGAATGGCATTGATATCAATAAGTATATTGTAATCGAAAGCTACATCATTTACAACCTTTTGCACTTTTTGAACAATGGTGACATTTTTCTTGGGGGTCAAGATTTCTGGAGGTCACCGTTTGTTATAACAAAAACAAAGTTTCTATCATTCAAGGTTGCCACAAGATAAAAATCAACAGATGCGCATCGAAAATGTTGCCAGATTGTTAAAGTGGCAAATATATTCGAAGTAATTTTCATCTAATCAGTACCATTAATTACTTCAATATTTAATCGATATATCGGAAAAAAAAACAATAAATGCAAAATTGTAACGAAAATAAAATTAATTGGAAATTAATATATTAATTTGGAAACATAAATAGATATTTCAAAGGGTTATTATCATTAAAAATACTAATACAATAATCAAAAACTATACATTACATAGAGTTATAATGTTTCGCTATTATTTTTGAAGAAAAATAACTATTTACGTCCAGATCATTAAATTTGGAGGTAATCTATCGAAATGGATGACTTTTTTGGACGCCTCGCCAATGAAACATTTAACGTATATCTAATTCATTTTAGTTTTATTAGGGTTATTTTAATTACATATTCTCTCAAAACAAAATGGCACATGAATTGCAGGAATAAAATTAACACGGGAGTTTCGTTTATCGCTTGGTGAAATATTATGTTAAAAACAATAAATTAAATTACTTGGCTCAAGTTTCACAAAATATATTGAAAACTCTACATATGTTACTAATCTTCTATCTTTAGTAAAATTGTATACTCTTGATAATGGATTAAACACCCGAAACATATGTAGAATTTTTAATATATTTAGTGAAACTTAATAATTAATAATTATTAGTTATTTTATCGTTAATGAATATATCGATAGTGAATGATAAATGCTGTTATATGTCAGATTTCTACATAACATAGTGGAAACCTCCAAATATTGTGGAATTTGGTAAAGTTTTCGTTAAATTAAAAAACCTATATTGAAATCATCAGATCTAGTGAAATTCCACCAGGTGTGGCAACGTCGCTGCCCTCAGAAAAGTTCCTAAAAGTTTCTAACAAGACAACTAAATAATGTCAGACATATATGATGTCGCCATTATAGTTCCCATTTCATCGTACATTACCTACCTGCTAGAAAGCGGTTAATAATTCCTGTTCGACGCATAATTTATAATTCAAAAGAAAGGAATAACGGTAGAAGTGCCTGCTAGAAATGCCAAGCCATTATGAGTTTGTTTACTATTATACTGAACTTACATATACCGTATACCCATACTAACTTTTGAAGGTAATAATAAAGAGGGCAAATTCCTAAAATGTATTCGACTCAGTAAACATGTCGTAATAATAAAATGAGTGGGCACTAACTAATCATTTAACGATTGATCATTCGGTGAACATTTTTGATCATTAAAAATTAATCCCGAAATTAAAAACAGACAATGAATAGAATATCATTTCTTGCGGCTAATAACGGTCTGGTAACGGTATTGGCGGAAAATTATGTGAATTCAATGGAACACCTACTTGAGAAATGATTCTCACATGTTAATGGTAATTTTGCATTTTGTTAGATCAAAAAAATCAATATGTTATAACTATCCTGAAAAATTTGCTTTTTATTGAGTGTGGAGGTTTAAATGATATATTTTATAACTTTCAACCTAGAAAATATTATCAATATATTCTAACGAACTAATTTTTAATAAAATATTTTTTGCTAGACAAACTACTTCGTCTTTTACGTCTAAAACACGTGAAGTTGTGTCTCACGAAGATTATTCGTTATCAAACAAATTTTCAGAGTAAAATTAATGTTTATAACTGTTATTATCCTATGACAGTTATAAAGATTAATAATATTCAATAGTATTGGCGTTTACTTGATGTAAATCAATTATAATTGAATATAAACTTAAATTCAAACACTTGAACTTATGATTAACACTTTATTCACTACATAGCATGACGCGTTTCGTCGTTACAAACGACTTCTTCCAGAATAACTTTATTCTGGAAGAAATCTGCCTAAAATTTTCACAGTGAGACAGTTGTACTGTCCGTACATGAAATGGGCATATAAACATGTGTTGAAAAAAGTTGTTACAATGGAATAGTAATAAAAATAATCTCAAAAATTTGCAATATTCAAAATTAACTACTTTTATTTAATATTCTATTGTTCATGTCATGTGGGCACCTTGATATTATTGTATGCAGTTAGAGAGTTGCTAATGTAAAATTTATTGCAAAAACCCAATATTAATTAGTTTCTTATCTGGCAGTGTGACATTGAATCATTTTTGATAGTTGAGTTACATACGAATTTTTACGAGAATATTTATGAAACATATTCATTAGATGGATTTGAGACTTTTGAAGAGAAAAGAAGTAATAGGGCTATTTATTAATTGTACAAGGATAATTGTGACAATATCTGATTGCCTATTCAACTAGGGGTGTCAAATAAGATTTTAAAGATGTTATTACCCCCGTTTTAACTTTAAATAAACCAGGCTAGCTGAAAACGAGGGGTCACACATTCGGTCTGATTGACACTCAGTAATAACAAAGTTAAAATGTATGAGTTTACTAGATTTCTTCGTATTTACAATAAAAGATAATAACTTATCTATATAACTTTATAGATGTTGGATTCACAAGTTTGTCCTTTAATATATGTACCTTGAAGCTCCAGCGACGTGTTTCTAACGCTCCAATCGAGATAATTTTGAGGCTCTAGCCAAGGTGTTATTAAGGCTCCAGCCAAGATTGAATTATAGCTCGACTCACGGTACTTTGAGAGCTCCAGCTAAGGTGACGTCAGTTTAGACGCCAGGGATAATAATTAATTAATCCACTTGGTATTAATATAAGAATATAATCAAAGTAATTGAAATCTACCAAATCTTATGTGTAAGTTACGATGTTACTTCTCAGATGGATAATTGACGAAAAAGGAACGTGCAACGAGAATTCAGCCCACTATATCTGCATTTATCTGTACGCAGGTTATCGCAACTGAACGAGTTCATTCCTGAAGGGGTGAACAAATGCATTCAATGCGACGAATGCAAGAGTCCAGCAACGAAGAACATAAAAAAGTAAACTATTTCAACAATTCAGTAGCGGTGGTAGTGTGGGGAATTCACACGTTACAATGTTTTACAAAATTTTTCCTTTCTTATGTCAGATTTTATTTCGTTCAAGAAAAGGAACAATTGCTCTCCAACTCCTAATTTTTTTTGTGGTTAATTGGGCAACATTCAAATTTCAATTTGGTAAATAAGAGCTTTTGGTATTTCGTTTGGAAGTTTGATATTATTGTATTAAAGAATTTTATTTTCATCAGTTGTTATTGTATGTATTTAGGTTATTATCATTTTATTATGTTGGCTAATCATATTGTCAAAGACATTATTTTAATTATAGAAATCACACATTTCGACAAAAAAAAATTACGTGAAAATGGATTTTATCACCCTCTATCATGGAGGGTCCATGTAAACGTAAGTCTCAAGAGCCCCTTCCCCCTCGGATATCTTACGTAATTACTGAATGACCCCACATCTTTCTCCGAAATATCCTATTACGTCTTACATTAAGTCGTCATCGTAAAAGTGAAAACAGACCATGCAATAATTGAAATGACTCATATCTACTTTTAGTCATGTATGTAGACGACTTAGGAAGTCAAGAGAAAGTGTTTAATACCTCTGAAGTACAGGGATTTACGTGATATCCGTTTTCAACCAGAGTTGTAACTGTTTAGCATTTGATTATTGATTAATGAAATGATTTGAATGATACAGACAACAAATTTTACAAGAATGGCATGAAACTTTGGGTAAAAATGTTTGTAAAATAATAGAAAGTATATTTGCGTATATGGTTAGTTCATAATATAATGACACATTTATATTCAAATGGTGACAAAAATATTTTTAGTCAGAAGAAGCAAAAGCAATGCTCAAAATTACGTCATCATTGTTAATTAAAGTTTATATAGGTATATTGAATTATATGAAAAAAAAACATATTATAAACGAGTATTTATGCACAATGATATGAGCACGATAACTACTGAATAATTTTTAATGTAGTCGATTTCTTCATGTTTCAAGAAGACACCGAAATCAACTTCTAGAAATGATAACCAAGCGTTTCTACGACCACAACCTAGATGGCATCAGTTCATCAAATCAGATGAAATTGTTCAAAACCTAGAGATGTTAGATTTAACAACTCTAAATAACAACCAAATAACATCGTGTAGAACTGTCAATGTTTGATGTATTCATGTTTTTTCTATCGATTCCGAAGATTGAAGATGTATAGTAATCCATACATTATATACGCATACGACTTTACGGTGTATTTCTGTCTTCGGAGTCGTAAGAGGATATACGAGAGTTGATACCTTTCGTTTGTTGGACGTGATGCAACTGAGGAGAGCCTGGTAGTTCGAAACAGTGCCTTTCTTTCGTTTCCAATAAATGTAGGCACCAATTTCAATATCTTCTAACATTTACTTGAAGCATAATGGAGATGTCAGATTGTTCATATTTCCATAGCCAGCTCTGTTATAATATCCTATTGAATAATTCGTATGAAAAAATTATCGAAAGAATATGCAAATGTGAAAAAATGAATTATAGTATACTTTTGAAGTATTGTATATATATATATATATATATATATATATATATATATATATATATATATATAAGGAAATGAAATTTTTTGTGCTTATGGCACTGAATGAAATATTTAAGAAAATGAACACTAGAACATTCATTTGAAAAATTGAAATTAATCAAGAGAATGTTATAGTAGAACTAGATATGTGAACATGTACGATGTGATGTCTCCATTATCCTTCAAGGGATAAATGTTAGAGAAATATTGAAATCGATGCCACACCTGATGGAAGTGCGAGACATATATGTTTCGTTCTGCAAGGAACTCGTCAGTCGCACCACGTCCATCGAAGTGAGGCAACGATTTCAACCTCCAAGCATCTTTTTGTGATTTCAAGTGGAAGATCGTAGAGTAATGAATACTCTACAATTCCATCTATAGAAATCAGTAGAAAACACCTCTCTCGGATTACAGACACACCAAGAATCGAAATTTCACACATCTTCTATACCCTGTATTACCTTCTATATTCTGTAATCCGAGAGAGGTGTTTTCTACTGATTTCTATAGATGGAATTGTAGAGTATTCATTACTCTACGATCTTCCACTTGAAGTCACAAGAAGATGCTTGGAGGTTGAAATCGTTACCTCACCTCGATTGACGTGGTGCGACTGACGGACGAGTTCCTTGCAGAACGAAACATATATGTCTCGCACTTCCATCAGGTGTGGCATCGATTTCAATATTTCTCTAACATTTATCCCTTGAAGGATAATGGAGACATCACATCGTACACGTTCACATATCTAGCTCTACTATAACATTCTCTTGATTAATTTAAATTTTTCAAATGAATGTTCTAGTGTTCATTTTCTATATATATATATATATATATATATATATATATATATATATATATATATATATATATATATATATATACTCCTAAACAGAGTAGATTATTACTGGATGATTTTGATCATTAGAAGTTTTGAAGTAAGTACTCCGACAGGAATGAAAAGATTTACAGTTAATTTAGCGACCGCAAATCTTTTATGAACGATTTTATTTTGCGGATGTAATGCTCTCGAAATTATTAATTATTCTGAAATGATAACGCAAGATTCTGTTGAAAATTAATATTTTGTGCGAAGAAAACAATAAAATATTTTAGCAGAAGGAAAAATATAAAGTTGAAGTTTAGAAAATATAAAAACGACAAAATAAACACTAACAACGTGCGTTGAAAATCGACTGAACTTACTACTGATATGAATAAAATTAAGAAAAACCTGAAATTAATAAACAAAATTCATTTAAAAATACGTTATGAATTATAAAACTTATTATAAATATTTCGTGATACTTTTATCAAAATATTTTGAATATTCGATAGATTCGTGCATTATTTTGTGATAATACTATTGCGAAAAATACACATTTTTTACTTATAATTATTATCAGATTTTATATTCAAACAATCCGATTTCTTTATTAATATACTTGGAAATATAGTTATACTACGAAACTGCAATCGCAAAATTATGAATATAGTCATAAAGAAAAAGGTGTATATATTTCTATATAACAAAATATTTCGAGTTGGATAGTCTTAACATAAAATTATGAAATCATTATTCATTATTTGAAAATTAAATTTGTTGAGGAAATCGGAATTCTTTTTCTTTTTTTTCGGAAAAGAATAGTTCTATTTTTAGTTATCTAAATAATATTGCTACTTAACTGAATAACCAAAATTCAAATTATTATAATCGTTTTTTACATCCCACACTCATTAAGGAATTTCGGAACATATTTTATAATTTTTCGAAAAAATTTGACAAATCTGAACAACCAGCAATCGTAAATTCATCTTAAAATCGTCCTGAACATAAAACGCAGTCTGCATTATCATTCGAAGATCGGATATTAACGTCCAGTCGAACAATGTTGCTGGCGATAAAAAAATTCTACTGAAAAATCATTAAAAATGAATATTTAACCTTCAAATGTACCTTACATCGTCTCACATTCAAGGTTTTAATGCGAAAAACTGTCAACGTCGCAAAACAATCATATGCGAGTTGCATGGAAAGTTTAGAATTAGATATTTGAAAGAAACGAAAGCACTGTAATGATTTGAATGTGAAGATTGAATCGGGTGGGCTGGAAGCGATCGGCTCTGTTCGGAAGTGTTCGTTTAAGGTTGGAATTGTTTGAATTATTGAATAAGTTCAACACATATCGAAACCTACATTAATTATAGGAATTATCATATTCTTTATTTTTCACTGATTAATAAGTAATTCGAAACAAATATTCCAACAGAAAAAAAGACTCAAAGTTCATTTGGCAAACCGAAAACTTTTATGTTAAAACGATTTCATTTTTTGGAATGTAATGTTTTCGAATGATCATTTTGAACTGATATGGTAAGGTTTTGTTCGAAATTGAGATTTCGTCTGAAGAAAACAAAAAGATATTTCTAAAAAAAGAAAAATAGAAAAGTATTGTAAAGGAGAAAATATACAATTCTCTTTTACGATTAACGATAAAATAATCACATATTCTAATTTTTTCAATTAGGTAAATTTAATGCTAAAATTCATAAATCAATGAAAACCCGGAAGTTAATGAGACGATATTCATTAGAAAATTAATTTATCATATTTAAAAAAAATATTATGAATATCTCATCATGAAGACAAAATATTTCATTTTGAATAATTTCAACATTGAATTATAGGGAATATCATTCATTACATTGTTTGAAAATAGAATGTTTGATATTTATTTAATGTTAAGTAGTAATATTATTACTACTTGTGCTAATAAACAAGATCAAAATCATCATATATTATCTCATACACCGTTTTCATTGAGGAATTTTCAAATATCTTTCACAATTTTTCGAATACATTTGGAAAATCTGAACAAGGAGCAACTGGAAATTCATTCTAAAAACCATCCAGCAGAGAAAACACAATCTGCAGTTTCATTCCAATGGATCGCATGTGAACATCCAATCCAACAATGTTGCCGGAGAGAAGAAATTTTCACAAAAGTCATTAACAATGGATATTTAACCTTCAAATGTACTCAACTATTTTCTCATATTCAAGGTTTTGGCGTGAAAATCTGACAACGTCACAAAACAATCACATGCGAGTGGCAACGAAGGTTTAAGAATTTGATGTTTGAAAGAAACGAAAGCTTTTCTGATAGAACTGAAATGATTCGAATTTGCAGATTGAATCGGGCGGGCTGGTAGCGATCGGCTCAGCTTCGGGTATATTCGTTTCAGGTTGGAATTGTTTGAATTATTGGATGAACTGAACAATTACCGAAACGTACATTAATTATAGAAATTATCATGCTCTTTATTATTCACACAAATTAGGATTATTCGAAGTGATTGGAAATGAATATTTCTACGGGAATAAAAAATTTACTTCTATATTGAAACGATTCTATTTTTTCGAATGATCATTTTGATAAGATTAGTTTAGGTTAAGTTCAAAATTAACATTCCGTCTGAAGTAGGTAAACAACAAAATATTCCAATTAACTAAAATTAATAGTAAAATTCATAAACAATGAAAAAGCAATTGAAACGAAAATCATTAGAAAGTTCATTTAACGAAATAAAGAACAAAGATATTATGAATATCTTATAGTCAAGATATTTAAATTTGAATAATTGCAACATTGAATTATAGTAAACATTATTGATTAATTACAAAAATTAAAATTATTATAGTTGAAAAAATTCATTCATTTAATTTTTTGGAATAGAATGTTTGCTATTTATTCAGAATATTATTGCTACTCGTAATAATAATAATCCTTATTTCCACTGACTTTTACAAAGTATGGGAAAATGTCAATAAAAACAGCATGTTAATAATACATAAAAAACAACATGTTAATAATACATAAGATCAATATTATCAAATATTATCTCATACACTATACTCATTGAGGAATTCTCAAATCTTTTACAATTTTTCGAAAACTTTTGACAAATCTGAACAACCAGCATTCGTGAATTCATCTCAAAATTCTCCAGAAGAGAAAACGCAGTCTGCACTTTCATTCCGACGATCGCTGTAAATGTCCATTCAAACAATGTTGTCGGCTATAAAAAAATTCTACTGAAAAGTCATTGAAAATGGATATTTATTAACCTTCAAATGTAAACATATTCAGACATTCCAGGTTTTAACGTGGAAATCTGACAACGTTACAAAACAATCACATGCGAGTAGCAAGGAAGAAGATTTTAGATTTTGATGTTTGAAAGAAACGAAAGCACTGAAATGATTTGAAGATTGAATCGGTCGGGCTTGATGCGATCGGCTCTGCTCGGGAGTGTTCGTTTGAGGTAGGAATTGTTTGAATTATTGGATAAACTTAACATAAATCGAAATTTACATTAACTATAAGGATTAACATACTCTTTATTTTTCACACAGATTTTGATTATTCAAAGTGATTCGAAATTAATATTCCGACAGGAATAAAAGATTCACCGTTATTTTAGCAACGGTAAAGCTTTTATGTTAAAATGATTTTATTATTTCTAATGATCATTTGGAAATGATTTTCCAGGGTTCTGTTCAAAATAAACATTTTGTCTAAATAAAACAACACGATATATCAGAAGAAGGAAAAATACAAAGTTGAAGATTAGAAAATATGAAAACGTCACAATAAACACAACCAATATTATTGAAAATTGACTGAACTTACTATTGCGATGATGGTTCTGGTAAAGATGATGATGAAAAAGTCGTTGAAATTATGGATGGAAGTTGATTTTCCAAAGAGATAAACTTTTTAATGTAAAAAAATTGTAATAGTTCTGAAGTGTTAAATTTTTAATGTAATATAAATTGTCATGTTTGTGTACGATAGCGCAATAAATGAATATTGTATTCCACCACATAAATAATAATACTTTTATACTGATAATGAAAGCAATTCGTACAAAATTATTCTCTAACCATTCCAAAATATCAATAATGCACAACATTAATATTCAAGTTTTCATTTCTGCCGGCACTCCCGGAGTGCAACCCGTCGATTTTTTTTTCATGAAAACTGTCTTGAACTTTTTAATGTAAAATAATTGTAATAGTTCTGAAGTGTTAAATTTTAATGTAATATAAATTGTCATGTTTGTGTACGATAGCGCAATAAATGAATATTGTATTCCACCACATAAATAATAATACTTTTATACTGATAATGAAAGCAATTCGTACAAAATTATTCTCTAACCATTCCAAAATATCAATAATGCACAACATTAATATTCTATTAATTGAATTTTTAAATAAATTTGGAATTGATATTTGCACAACATTAATATTCAAGTTTTCACTTCTGCCGGCATTCCCGGAGTGCAACCCGTCGATTTTTTTTTCAAGAAAACTATCTTGAGGAATTAATATTTTCAATATTTATAAGCTCTCTTTCTTTTCTCAAAAGTCTTTTATTACCATTGTGAACTTAATGTAAAATTGAACAAATATTTCTGTTCGAGGACCGAATGGAAGATCAGATTCAAAACTGAAATCAGGGCTTTTATGAGCATTATTCCTAGCTTCAATTACCATATTAATTGAATTGAATGTAATATGTACAACGTGAGGGATGTTTTACAATAAATATTAATATTATTGATAGATTCACGAGTACCAATTGAACATTAAATGCCTGAGACGGCAGGACTAATTTGTCGAAAGTACTTTCGTATTTTAATTTGTCTTTTAAAAGTTCATTTGTGCCACTGGTAATAGCTGATGCTAATTAAATATTCATATTATTTGTTCATCGAAGACACAAAGCATTGAACTTCCGTCAAGTCAACCGAGAACTTCGTATGTTACATCACGTTATCTTATCCTGTTAGACGAGAACGTATGTCAAGTTCAATGAACGTTTGACGAATTAATATACCTATATACTTCCGAAATTGCTTATGGTACCTGAAGAACATATTATTGCGAAATTCTATGTCGTCTGGTAAATCCGGCGACTGTTACAACCGGCAACAGGATATAATTTACAAGTCAGAACACTTTCACAAAATGTTGGTAGTATCGTGCGTCGCGGTACCAAAAGTAGGTCATCTGAAGAAGTACCTGTTGGTAGTTATAATGACTATGTGACTGGGTTGGGTTTTGCCGATGTGAAACCACAGGAATGCGAGAATGAGAAGTCAACAAATCGAGACTGAATTCTTGAAGACGTTCAACTGAACTAGGACGTTTACGAATACGATAATACATAGGATTTGTTCATCTAACAATGAAAGTCTCAACTTATCGAAAATTTTCCGATGAAATATATATCTTGTATAGAAAATCCACCTTACAGTTGAACATATACCCATTTTGTTTCCAAAAAATGAGGCAGTTCGTAACCAAATAGGACTAAAACTCAATATCAAAGATGAATGAGAGGTAATAATAAGAACTTGTCTAAAAATCACTGACTGAACAATTCTTTATTCGACTAGTTTCGCCTTTTACAGCATTATCAAGAAAGGCGAAACTAGTCGAATAAAGAATTGTTCAGTCAGTGATTTTTAGACAAGTTTTTATTATTACCTCTCATTTAAATATGAACTATCACAAAGTATATTCAATCGTCCATTGAATTTATCAATATCAAAGACATTCTAAGCACAACGGCCTAAATTGAAGTTACATTAAAATTTATCATGAAATGTGGATTATACAACCTTGTCTAGTTTAAACATCTAGAAATAATACAGTTCCATCTAATTTTACTACAAATAAATTTTTAATTATATTTAAGTATCGGTACCATTAATACTGTTATTACACGAAACTGTAATAATTGTACCATGTGTCAATGACCAAGTAGTCGAGACACGTTAATTCAAATAAATAAATAAATAATAATAACATAATGAAATAAAATAAATAATAAATTGGGTAGATAATAACATAAAGCAGTATATTATTCTGAACACATTCCCACTAGTTTTAGAATATTTTGACTTGCTTGATATTCCATACATACTTGATACAAAAAATTCAAATTCGAAAATTTCAGAATGAAATTACATTAATTCGTACAAAAATCTACAAAGAGCAATGCTATTTCAGGAAATATATGTATACAATAATGGAAATGATTAATAATATTATAAGTAAGTAACTTTATTTAGCAAAGCTAATAAACTTTACAAAAGAGAAATTATATATACAAACAGCAAACAACATAATATATCGGCCTTAAATATCATTTTTTACGAGAAGATACAATAATTTTTAAAATAATTATGATTCTCATTAATTTTAGTTGCGGATCTAGACTATTAAATAGAATCATTTCTTTCGCACATAAATTATTTAGGTATTTAGATGTACTGCACTTATCAATATAGAAATCATTTTGTTCGGTAGACCTTGTCTGGTAACCACGTACACCTTCGACGTATTTTACACGGTCAACGATATAGTTAGGGATCTTGTCATATTTTATTTTATGAATAAAGCCTAACGTTTTATATACATACTATGTGCTGCCTAATATTAAAACATCTTAGTGTTTCTAACATATCTGATATAGGTGTGTACCTATTGCACTTCAATGTAATCTTAAATGCTCTATTTTGGAGCATTTACAACTTATGAATATCATTTTGAGTCAAGGTGTATAATACAGTTGAACAAAAGTTTATAGGAGGTAATATTATCCACTTATACAATGAAGACTTTGTATACCTAGAGACTAACATAATTAATATAGCTAAAAAAAACATTTTTATTGAAATTTTACTCATAACATACCTTAAATGATTTTTAAAACTCAAATTTTCATCGATAAAAACACCTAAGTAATTAATCTCACTGACCTGTTCCAATGGTACATTATTAACTTTGATTTGTATATCACAGTCTAATCTAGATATCTTTGCTTTGATTCCCACAATAATACATTTATATTTATCAGTATTTAATGAGAGACTGTTATCTCACAATCATGTATGCAAACTATCAAGGTCATTATTAATTTCATTATCTAAGTCTTGTATATTGTTGCCCGTAGTATACAACATCATGTCGTCAGCAAATATGTAAATTTCACAATTCTTTACATACTTAATTACATCGTTTATATATAAATTAACCATTATCGGCCCCAACACTGTTCCTTGTGGAACTCCATAATCACAAATTGACGGTTTATACTCTATTGAGTAAATATGAATTAAACCACTGCAGCACTGTTCCAGATAAACCAAACTTGGCAAATTTTTTTTACAATAACGACCTATTAACAGTTTTAAAAGCTCTATTAAAGTTTTAAAAGAAAAAAAAACTTCGATTATTCATATTAGCTACACACTTATCTACATATTTCGAAAAGTCAAACATTTTGGTTAACATACCAAACATTCATTATATAAAATATAAATTCAATGAACGATGAATCTACTCTGTGATAGTTCATATTTAAATGAGAGGTAATAATAAAAACTTGTCTAAAAATCACTGACTGAACAATTCTTTATTCGACTAGTTTTGCCTTTTACGGCATTATCAAGAATGAAAATATCTTACAAAGACAACCCTTAAATATAAAAAAAAAATTATTTAAAGGTTGTCTTTGTAATATGTTTTCATTCTTGATAATGCGTAAAAGGCGAAACTAGTCGAATGAAGAATTGTTCAGTCAGTGATTATTAGACAAGTTTTTATGATTACCTCTCATTTATATAAAATATACTTCTTCAATTTACGCTTAAATATAGTAACACTAGTACTAGATTTATTTTTAGATTTAAAAAGCCTACCACTTTGGATAGAAACTATATCAGCATTTCTTTAACATATGTTATATTTTTTATCTTATTACATAGAGGCAATTCATTTTTCAGAGAGTTAAGCATATTTTTGACAGGGGTATATCTTTTACATTACACTTTTAGATTGTGCTTCTAGTACTCTGCTGTATTTTTTTCAATTGTTGTGTTTTTTCAATGTCCGAAACTAATAACAGAGTAAGCAGTATTCAAAGATTTTTTCAATTTGTTTAAAAATTCCAGATTAGAAGAAATCAACGTGATCTCTAAAATTCAAGTTTGCATCAACAAAATGCATGAATTTTAAACTATTTTGACTACTTACTTTTTTTGCTCATTTACCTTCATCATCAACAAAATGCATGAATTTTAAACTATTTTGACTACTTCATTTTTTTGCTCATTTACCTTCATCATTATATTGTCATTTGTATTGATCTTAAAGATCCATTTGCTTCTAACACTAAGAAGTTAGATTTTTGCACATTTAGGGTTAAGCTGTTGTTACATAACCATTCATCAGTTTCTGCGAGGTCTCTATTGATCGACTTTGTGATATTCTATATATATATATATATATATATATATATATATATATATATATATATATATATATATTGTCCACATAGTTAAAAAAAAACATTGTATCATTAACAGATAAACCTACAGAACATTTGAGAAAAATATAGTCTAGGTATGAGGAGAACAACAATGGACGTAATACAGTTCCTTGAGGTACGCCAAAATTAACTTCGTTTTATGCGACCAATGTCATTGAGCTGAAATTTTTGTATTCGGAATTCAAATAAGACTTGAACTAATTATACACTATTCCATCAAAACAAATTTCAATAAGTTTCTTCAAATGCTTGATGTTATAGGTACAGCCTTCGACAAAAGAACTATAATGAAATTCAAACTCAAAAATTGAATGATTTTCGATTGCTATACTTGGTATTTATTACCTTGTTTTTTTACAATTTTAATTGAATTCTATTTTTTCCTCTGATATTTTATGTTCTGATACTTTAGAATATATATAAACATCTAAATTTGTAAAATTCTCAAATAACAAAAAAATTTATCTTCATTCAAATGTGATTTCCAGAATAAAAAGATATTTTTTGGAAAAAAACTTTCATCGGTTCAACTAGGTATTTTTAATATTCGTGGAAATACATCCAAAGAGATAAATGGTTTCACAGAAGCGATGTTACACTCTGTAAATAAGCAATAGATGGATGAACTCTACGAAAATATAGAAAATTATCTTGAGTGGTATATAATTCATTTGAATTCTGTTTTTATACTTCCCCAAGAAACTGGTTCTCGAACAGGTCTTTCTTCATTTTTAGCTGTTATAAAAAAATGCTTCAAGACCAAAGACCTTCTGAAGAAGCGTAGGCATGCTTGAAGTTGATCTTCCCATTTAATTACAGTTACGAAGGTTTCTACTTACTGTCTAAAACTGAACCATAAGTGGTGTACAAATATTTGTGAAATATAATTGACCAGATAAACATACTTACTTATACGATATCCCAAAATACATTTTGTTCCATTCACTCAAGTTTAACGATCAAAAAGTATCTAAGTAAAGTTTCATTTCTGTTAGTTCACCTCAAGTAGGTATTCAATTTCAGTGTTGAAGAAACATACCTCGTTAATAATATTTGTCAAATCATAAGAGATGGTAACTTATTCAAAATTTCAATTTCAATTTAAAAGAGTAATCAGCGACGTAAATAGATACATAGATATATATTTATTGATGCAATTAAAATTGTTACATTTCAGCATATATACAGAAGAAGTTAAAATAAGAAAAAGAAGAATGAAAGTCGAAATGAAATAGGGAATCAAATAACCAGTACTCTGCTAGAAATTCATCAACTGAGTAGGTAGTAGCTCTTAAAAACTCTTTATCTGGAAATAAATACTCTTTGTATGTCTTGAATTTTCTCCAACGTTCTTTACAATAAGAGGTTACTTGTTATAAAATTTAAAACAATAGAAATTCTGACTTTATTCACCAGCCTGCACATAGATCTTGTTTATTTTTGGTGTCATATATGTGAAAATCTGCATTTTCCAGTAGCTCCATTGGGACTAATTACACAATGTGTTACTTATGATTTAATTTTAGGAATTTTCTTTCGGAGCAATACTTATAATAATCTTAAATTAGTGGAAGAATGTTTCGTATCAGAATGTAATATCACTTCTCAGAATTAAGAGCGATAAAAGTTATTTAATAAAGAAGACAATCCTGGTGTACCACAGGATTGCCTTCTATAATAATTCGGGATTTTCTTGTTTGTCATAAGAGAAGATAAAGGGTGGTGTCTTTGAAGGCCAACAGATTAGGCAACTTTTTAAAGATGCACGTTTTATTGAAGCAATGACCCAACTTGAAAAACGTTCTTGGAAACACACGGGCGCAAAATTACGTCGAAATTGTTCAACAACTCTTAGAAAGCTGTAAAAATATGAGTATCATGAGTATCCAACTGATGAGTATCCAATGAGTATGCATTTCTTACATAGCCATCTTGCTATCTTTCCAGAAAATCTTGCCGCTGTTAGTGATGAACAGGGCAAGATTTTAGTGATGAACCGCTTAGTGATTTCACCAAGATTTGAAGGTCATGGAGGCAAGGTATCAAGGTAGATGGTATGTCAGTATGATGGCTAACTACTGTTGGAGCATCAAGCGAGAATGTCCCCAGATTGAACATTCTAGGAAAAGTTATAAGCGAAAATTTTTACCCTAATTTTTGTATTTTTACTTTTTGTATAAACACAATTTAACTTTTAATCTTATAAAACATTTGTATGAATGAAATATTCTTATTTGTTGGGTTACCCACTCAATTTTCCTCTGTATACTCATTTTATAAGACTTTCAGGGCAAAGAGAGGGTATCCTGTAGTTTGAAAATTTGACGCGATAGAGAAAAATTTATAACATTTTTGAATTCAGCGATCAAAATTTAGTCGAAAACAATTCACAGATCTAAGACCACAAAATTTCTGTTCCCCAGTGTTATAACGCCCATTAAGATCTTAAATCTGAATCTGCAGTCGAGGTCTTAAATAACAAGTTCCTGAATCTTTGAATCTTTTTGATTAATATTAATATTTACGTCAGTAATAAAGCTGATTTCCAGAAAGAAATAGTTGATTAAAATACAGTTTTTTTCAAAAAATAGTGCAGTATTACAGCAATACAGTATTTTCAAAAAAATACAGTTTCAAAATAAGCGAAACAGCAAGTTTCTTGTCAACAGTTTGGATAAAATTTATTTGTGCTAAAAATACTCCTAATGGAAAAAATAGCTTAGAAACTTCTCATCTTGTTTGTTTCATACATACATTGAGAATAAATTCGATTTTAATTATAAATAGATTGAAAATGGTAACTTTCATTGAATTTGAATTTTGTATTCCTTTTGGTAACGTTTATACATATGTCTACCAATTTGTTTGAAATCGCCTCTGTGTTTTTGGGGCATTTAGCAAAATATAGTGAGCATCGGACTATGATGAAGTTTTGCTTAGTACAACGTAGCTATTATTTCATTATTTTTCAGTGAATTTCCTGTAACAACTTATACTTAACAAAACGGCCAAGTTTTCTAGATAGTAATCTTTGTAGGTCAGTGTACTGAGATTGTGCTCTATAGTTATATAATTTTATTGATAACTTCCTGTTCGCATTTTAACTGTCTGCTTTATTCGCTTACAGTTATACCTATTCATTATATTTTAGAGATATTAATAAACAAGCATTTTGTTGAAACGGGTCATTACAAATAAACAAAATAGAATTTTTTTTTATTAGGACAGTACGATCAATATTAGTTTTTTGATATAATGTTATGTTTATAATTATATTTTGATTGTGAGGATATTTTCTTGGCACTTTTCTTATCATAATTATTATCTGTTATTATTAATAATAAGAAAAATTTTAACAGTGAAAGAAATTTTAACAGTAAATGTGGAAAAGTTTATTTGTTGTTGAAGTTTTGATTTAAATTGTTGGTAGCTTTTTCAAAAATTAGAAATAACAATAATAATAAATAATAATCACTGATTTATAGTATTTACCATCATTATTTTTGTTATGTCGCTTTAGTATTGTGAGTATTTGAAAATTATTTATTTTTCAATAATTTACAGAGTTTTTAAAATATTCTAAATTTTTTTTAAGCTACAATTTGTACTGAAAAGTTTATATGTTTTGTATGTGTTAACCATCCGAAATATATGTAGAGTTTTTAATATATTTAGTTAAACTTTAGCCAAGTGTGTTAATTTTAGTTTATTGTTTTCAAGATTGATAAATAGGTAGATGGGAAAGGAAGGTAATTTGGATTTATTACCAAATAAACCTCCTAAGCTCTATTTGAAAATAATTTCAGTTTCATAATCATAATTTTAATTTCAAAAGAAGTATCATAATGAAACATTTTCACCCATTAAAACAATCAAGTCCACTGTGGAATATATTTGGTATTATACGTTTTAATATTGCAATATATATGGTAATATCGATGCTATTAATTCAAATTCGTTTTCTGTGAAAAATAGGTAATGAACAGAGAAATTAATTGTTGATTAGCATGAATACATTAACTTTCTTTTGACACAATTAGCTCAAAAACCATCTGCTGCTTCTGAGAGTAGGCAATAATGAAAGTAAACAACTACTTACTTTTCTTTCGACAAAATAAATGATCTAGAAATGCATAATATTTAGGACTAACGTTAAAACTATGACTGAATATTGGATACATTCGTTCGTTACTTTGTTATAATGCATAGCATTAAAGAGTAAAATACTTTGTGTTTTTTCACTATATTTATTATATTGCGACTGCAGTATTACTACATTTCCAGTATTTTTTAAACTCAGCGCATACTTTTCCAGGTGCAGATATCACTGGGGAACAAATTTTCGATTTTTAGGCTGTTTTAGAGGTAAATTGACATAAATTACTAAATTGTTAATTCCAAAACTTCAATCAGTTTTTTTCTATCGCGTTAAGTTTTTTTCTACAGTTGTTGCGATTACTATTACGCTTCGCGTAAATTAAAGGCGAATTACAGAAAGCCCTACTGCACTCCTGTCGGCGGAACTTTTTCCAGTAACGACAGTCAAGGGAAAAACATCTGCACTTTTGTCAGGCAAGCCTATTTTGTTTATTTTAAAGTAGAAATTGGCGACCAAGATAAATCATGGGCCACTCACAAAGTATGCAAGCAGTGTGTTGAGTGTTTGAGAATGTGGTGAAAGAAACACGCGGTAAACTTCCGTTTGGTATATCAATGATTTGGCGAGAACCCAAAAACCACTCCAATGATTATTACTCTTGTATAGTAAAAACTGCAGGATATAACAAAAAAACCAGCTTTGCGCCCTGTGTGGCTTTCAGCTGAAATTTCAGTGCCAGATTTTCAAGAATTAACCTCTACAGAAATACAAGAAGATCGATCAAAGTGACCCCAGCGACAAAGATTTTAAAGTTGACGATGATTCTGTCGACAGACTTTTCAGAATGTCGAACAGTAGACAGAAACTTATCGACTGAAAAATCATTAAATTTCTGCCTTTGCATATAAAACTAGGTCTCATGAAGCAATTTGTTAAAGCTTTGTCAACAGAAGGGGACTGTTTTAAGTATATCATTTCAGCATTTCTTAGTTTGTCATATGAGAAGATAAAGGCTGGTGCCTTTGATGGGCCACAGATTTGGCAACTTATTCAAGATGAACGGTTCATTGAAACAATGACCGAAGTTGAAAATAATGCTTGGTTGGCATTCAAAAGTATTGTCATAGACTTTCTTGGAAAAATGAGCCCCGAAAATTCGAAATTGTTCAACAACTCTTAAAAAGCTTTAAAAAGTTTGGATGTCTCATGAGTACCAAACTGCATTTCGTACATAGCCATCTTGCTAACTTTCCAGAAAATCTAGGGCTGAACAGCATCAAGACGTGATAAAGAAAAATTGTTAACATTTTTGAATACACAGACCAAAAATTAGTCAAAAACAAGTCACAGATCTAAGATAACAAAATTGCTGTTCCCTAAAAATATTTAATTTGAATATATTACATACAGCTTCAAAAGGCAAAAAATTAGATCAATTGTCAAATAGATATAAGGATTTCACCAACTATGAAGAAGAAGAATACACCGTGATGTAGGACATACTTAGAAAAAGAGAACGCAAACTCTATTAACTATAGGTACAAACATAGTTAATTTTAGATAATACAAACACTTGAACTTGATTCACATTCTTATTGCCATAACGTGATAAGTTTCGTTAGTATAATCGACTTCTTCAGCCGTTAACAGAATATGAGTTAACATTAAATCATATTTCAGTTTCAGTTCTAAAAACATGGAACTGGATGGAAATACTATACAGAGTTGTTTCATTCACATTATTTAGAAATCATCAGTAGCATGTATCCGAAAACTGAGTTTCGATGCTTTTCCAACTCATAAAAAAGGTGGAATCAACTGAGTTTTAATAATCAAGTGACTCAAAGATTAACATTCCCAACTGTGTTAGAATTAGAAGAGACAGCTTTTAGTCCTATCGTCAACATAGATGGCAGTACATAGATATACATAGATGGCTGGCTTTGTAGACTTTGGTACTGACAACTCCACAAGTACTGACACAGCAAAGAAAACCGTGAAAATTGGTGAACATGGTTGTACAGGGGGCCAAGGATGGACAATGTCCACTTAGAATTCTTGCCAACTCTTGAAAATTCGATGAAACCAAAAAATTTCCACCATGGTTGAGACCACTACATTATTTTTGAATTTTATATTCAATTATTAGAATTGGAGTTTGGCTCAGATTCAAGTATACTTCCTAATTACTAGGGATTTATCAAAAATAATTGTATATTATATTAACTATCAATTCTATTTGTATTGCATATACAAGTAATTTCATATACAAGTATCATCGAGTAAGTACATATTGGTGATTTTAGAGAAACATTCTAGATGTGCACTTCTACAGAAGTGGTATGCAAATAAGTAATCAATTCAACTTCAACTCATTGATTTTCGACTGTGATATAATGGATCTGTGAACTAGGATATTGTCTCCACGAAATAACACTTTCATTTTCGCCATTTCACTAGTTCATTCTTGATTTCGTCGTTCAAAAGGAGTGAAAAGTTTGAATAATATTCTGCTTTGACTGTGTTTCCTTTCGAAAGAAAGTATACAATGAGTATCAAACATAACAACTCTTTTCCTATTTGTTGAAGTCAAATATTCCATTTAATCGTCTCAAGAATTAAAAGATAGAGTTATAATTCATGAAAAAGTGTGAATTCTCTTAGAATCTGGATTTATTTTTGCAGAAAATATGAACGGGTGACACGAAAGTCAACAGTAAGCATTTTAGGGAGTTTCTTCATCACTTCTGCTGTTGAACTTTGCTATATTGATATAGACAACTCGTTCTACTTCAGTTAAATTCATCAATGCTCAAGCTTTAAGGTTCTACTTTCCATAACATGAATTTTCAACCACCGCCATCTATACATAGGATTTTGACGCTATACAGAATCTATCTGTTTAAATGCTTAGTGTTCTCTTCAAAAACAGAAATAGAATGTCGGAAGCACACAACATCACATAGGTATCCATCAAGAACTTTGGACTTACACTATCCAAGACACAGGTTGAGCTTGAAAGAAAAGCATCCATCCTATAACTGCATCAGAGTTTATAATAGATTACCATCAAATATAAAAATAATAACCAATCTTACTCTATTTAAAAGGAAGATAAAGGAAATGCTAATCCAACTTGAACCATACTCATTATCCGAGTATCATCTTCAGCAATAATGTAACCACGAAATGAAATCTAACCTCATGCATCAATTTAAAAACTTGGCAAATATTCTGAATTATCGGAACAATTGTGTGACACTATTTAATTCTATGTTTTCATATTCTGAAATAAAGATGTTCATTATTATTATTATTGTTATTATTATACATCAGGTCAGTTAACTCCGAGCTTTACCGCACCTCTAATTGATTTATACAATTATGTATATAAAATTAATAGTGAAGCAAAGCACTTTCAGCATTCATCTGGATTATCAACTCATTTAAATAGTAAGAATGAACCTCAGATATGTACCTAATGGATGAAATTATATAAAATGCTATTATTTCTGGCTTACAGAAAAAACGGTTTTTTCTTAACTTTCAATTAAATGTGAGAAGATCATAGACACAGGTTACTAATTGGGATTAAAATTGTTATGCAAGATTTTCATGCACGATATGTCTCGAAAATTGGATTCAATATGTGGAGGAACTGGATTCGGTCATTTACTTTATTCAGGAAGAACACTTGAAATGTATGAAAAATGTTTCGCGATCGTATCCGGCGGTCAGGTCTGCCAGTTCGTCTTTATTATTCTTTATTTATACTTTATATATATGGTGTACCACAAGGCTCTATTTTAAGCCCCATGTCGTTTCTACTTTTTGTAAATGATTTAACAGATTGTCTAGCAGTTTATAGTCTCATATGCTGATGATTACAAAATATATCGCTAAATTGAAACATATGAAGACTGCATAAGCTTACAGGATGGCCTCATCGCTGTTTCAGATTGGTGTTACCGCAATAAACCGAATATTAATGTTACTAAAAGTAACATTGGGTTAACATTTAAATCTTATGGGTTTATTGTGCGTAATGCTGAACACTTTTCGAATACAGAAACACTCATACAATTATTTACACTTGTATAGAGCAAATTAGATTTCGGATGTATTATTTGGCATCCCATTTACCATAAAAATTGATCTGTTAAACAGGTTTGGAGCTGAATCATTCCAAGTTGGCAGGGAGTTATCTCTAAAGTTTCTGTATAACCTCTTACATGGTTATATAGACTGTCCTACTCTTTTGGCTCTATTGATTTTCTTGTTCCTAGACAATGTTCACGTTCAATTCAATTTTTTTAAATATTATAGTGTTGGCGTTTACTTAATGTAAATCAATAAATTAAAATTCAAACACTTGAACTTTTGATTTACACTTTATTGACAACATACCATGACGGGTTTCGTCGTTATAAACAACTTCTTCAGATCCTAGCAGAATAAAGTATTCTGTTACTAGTTATAATTCTAGAAATGGAAAAAAGGCTTGAAATAGAGGACTTTATCACATTATATCGATTTGAACCGAATTTATTGATACGATATTCAGTATAAAGTAAGGCGCAAGTATAAAAAACTTAAGTTATTTTATGAAAAACAAACTTCTTTCAAATTTTTGTTATACATATAAATTGCAATCACAGTCTTCTGTCCATAAGAGACGTTTTGCAAAACTCTCCTTGGAAAAAAACGAAGCAGATTGGATTTATTCTCTTCAATTCTTTTAGATAATATAATATAAAGTTACTTGTCGTGGTTGCTTGTAACTATAATTACACCACCCTTCGTTAACTAAACTCAACTTATTTTGTATTAGTACGAAATATTTCGAAACGACATCTTAAACAATTCAACTAAGACAAAAGTGGATCAACGGTATCGGAAAATGTCAGAAAACGAAACAATATAAGAAAATTTTGCGCGGTAGTTCCCCTACTCGGTTCTAAGAGAGTACCAACACGTATTCATTATTTGTGGGAATCCCCGAAAATCCATTTCGTTTTCAACCATATACAAAGTGTTGGTTGCCATTTGTCTTAGAAAGTGAATAATGCTGACGTAATTCATCATGTAGATTTCCTCAGACATATTTTTGATGACATAGGATGTCATAAAAATTGATCAAACAAAGACTCCACCCCCTGCAGCCCATAGTGCAGGGGTCACTAATTATTTTCATTGGGTGTCCGATTTTCAAAAAAACATGAGTGCCGATGTATTATAAAAAAAAGGAAGTGCCAAAGGTTTTTACAACATTGATGAGAAAAATCACATTTTTGTCATGGGCTATCCGTCCGTAGTTTGAGGAAAGTTTTGGGTATAATGACGCATAAAGTAACGGCATATTGCCAATTATTTTTCATTCCGTTTTCAAAACAAAAATTATTGTAATCATTTCAACAAATGCAGCATAATCATAGCTGCAATTAATATATGTTATTAATTTCATTATTTGATTACGAATAAAATACTTTGGAGTCTTTTGACGCTCTTTTGATATTCTTTGGCGATATAAGAGACTTTGAATTTTGCACCATAAGAGACTTCAACGATAGGTAAGGCGACAAATCCTGGATTTACCATTCATGGTCTCTTTAATTCAACTACATAATTAGTCTGCAACTTGGAAACGAAAGAAAGTCTCATTCACAAAACATAATGAAGCGAATTGCATTAAATATTTATTCTGTAATGAGACTTTCTATTTGTAGAGATATCGCAACTCATGCACTGAAAACTTCCTTCGCAAGATCTATCATTAATTCATCAACAATATTGATAACTCTGTCATAATTAGACGTATATCTACATGAAAATTAGTGAGTAAAGCTTACCTTGAACCAGAGAAACGAAGATCAATGCTGAGAAATATCTCAAGATCATCATTTTACTACTATTAGACATCTTATCCAATGGTTGTAAACGTCACATTTCCAACTCACATATGTCCGGTTTCAATTATCGAGCTTATAAATCAATCTTTATCACAGATAATCACACAATTCACAAGTGCCTTTTGCATACGTTCACTGGTTACTCGTCCTGTCTAGCATGAGCTTGTTATGACGTTGAATTGCTCGAAAATTATAATCTTGACGAGATATTTAGGTCATTCTGCACACTTTGGTTTGTCCTTTTAATCTGCCACACTGAAGAAGCCCTTTTCGGTGTCAACGAAACCTTTCACGCACTTTTTGTTAAAAGAACCTGTAAAACTTGGGGTACTTCTTTATTGATTAATTAGGAATAATCTTTAACAGGTGTCATAGAGACATACATTATTCACACAAGACACGGAATGGTGTATCACATAACGGAACCTATTGGGTTCATGAAAGTAGAGAGAGGATATTCGACGGTTCTTCTTTGGTGCTTAGGAGGGGAAGCACGAGAACGGCCGAGTTAGGATAGCCGGATGGTGTTATTACAAGAAATACGCTGATCAAAAATATTTGTGTCTAAGTTGATTACGAAACAATCGATGTCAAAACGATGACGAACTGTGACACTTCGTCATCGTTTCTTCTTCGTCAACAAGAAGGAAAAATAATAATAATAATAAATATATTGAGAAAGATTCCTTACATTGTAAAATTACATTAATTCAATTGATACAATAATTAGAACTAGGAAGAATGCTCTCAAAAGGACTGAATTCAGTTTTGAATCTGATCTTCCATTCAGCCCTCGAGCGAAAATATTGGTTCAAACAAAAATAATGGTTAAATTTACATTAGGTAATATACAACTTTATTTGAGAAGAAAATAAAAAATTACCTCAGAAATATTAAACATTTGAGACAATTTCACATGGTTGAGAACATTTGTGTTAAAAAAATATAAAAACATATGATATAAAAAATTGATTCATACATTATTGCCTATATTCGAATCATCGAAGTACTCTGCCACACTATAGTATGCCTTTGTTAATTGCAGAGATTTAACTCTTCTCTTAAACAAATGATCTTTCAGTATTTTCAAAGTCGATGGTAAATGGTTGAAAATTTTAATACTCTGATAATAGAGAGAGTGCTCAAATTTACCTGCTTTATGCATAGTACATCCATGTTCCTTGTTGAACACTGATGATTACTATTCAATTTAATAAACCTATCTTCATTTTCTTTAACATATAACAAACAAATATAAACACGTGTATGAGTAGGTATGTAATTATTAATGAAGATAGATTTACAAGATGTTCGTTGATGAATATTAATCGAAGTATTTGCTTCTGTGTAATAAACACCCTAATTATTTCTGTAGAGCAGCCCCACATCAAAATATTATAATTTAGATGACTATATGCAAGACTGTAATACACATTCACAACATAATTTCCAGGTACGATGTTCTTAATTTTAGAGATTGCAAAAAATGAGTTACTCAATTTTTTACATAGGACCTCAATATGTGATGTCCATCTCAAACTTCTGTCTGCAGATATTTCGAGAAACTTTGTTGATTAGAATGATGATAAAGTGTTGTCCCCGTATTTAACATCCAAGGTACTAATTCAATTGCCCTTCAGACCAAAATGAACACATACAGTTTTGTCAACGTTCACCATCAGATTGTTCATTCGATACCAACTTACAAACTCCCTCACAATGCATTCACATGCCTCCAGAAGTTCTTCAGAAGTCCTGCCAGAAACAACCACCGATGAATCATCGGCATATAGTGTCACCAGAAAGCGGGATAACTTCACAGGCACATCGTTCATAAACAATATGAATAGAAGGGGTTCGAGAACAGAGCCCTGTGGCACCCCAAGAGCAATGTCATGTCTCTGAGAATAACTCTCGCCTATTTTCACTACCATTGTTCTTTCTTCAAGATAACTACGTAAGCAATATGAAATTGGTTGCGTAAGTTGACTGAAACTTTTCGTTTCAAGTATTCTTAGAAACATATAAATGATAGAAATATCATTTTGTTATTAGTTTTTCTATATAAATGCACAATATGGTTATATTGTTATCCAAATAAGCTCAAGGATGTTGTGAGCTTTGATGTCTTTCTTTTCTCTGAATCTCCTCTTCGTATAAGAACCTTCAACAGTTGTTGCCATGAAGCTCGAGCAGTTTTCCGAAATATACAAGGTCTTTTCAGAAGAAAAGGTGAATTTTGAATTTTCGCGAGCTGTGTACTTACGATTATCGGAATTTTTTCTTTGTTAAGTTAGTACTTATACGATTCCCATATGTTGACATTATTTGCCATTTTGGATTAGTAGTTTGTTTTCGAAAACTGAAAAGGTTTGATTCTTTTTGTGTGTTCTTTGATTTTTAACATTTGAAGAAATGGATCAAAGAATCTGTATTAAATTTTGCTTCAAAAATGGAAGAAAGTACTCCAACGCACTTAAAATGTTGACTGTAGCATTCGGAGTGTTTACTTTGTCTCAAAAAATTGTTTATAATTGGTACAAGCGATGTTGACAGAGGTACGAGGGAAGTTGCAGAGGATGTTTGCATATCAATCGGCTCATGGCATGGAATTTTCTCGGATGTTTTCTGCAAGAAAGGTGTGGTAGTGAAGATTTGCTCGAAAAGGTCATGACTAGTAACGAAATGTGGGCATATATAGTTATGACATCGAGAACAAGACCGAAAAAAGCACGCCTAGTTCGATGTAGCGTGAAGGTTTTGATCAATTTTTTTTTTTGTTACATCGGCGTGGTGCACCATGAGTTCTTGCCAACAGGTCGTACGGTTAATAATGAATACTATAGGAAAGTTATGCATCGTTTGTGTGAAAACATGCGGCTCAAATAATCAGAATTGTGGGGAAAAACAAATCATGGATTCTGAATCACAACAATGCACCACCTCACGCATTGTACAGAGCTCTATTTTCATGTACTTGTTGTCAAGAGACAGTATCCACAAAAGATATATATTGTAGTACTCGCTAGTACTATTGTAACGCACTACCAATTCAATCCTTGCATTGTTTGACATATGTTTACTTCTTTTGTCTTTGCCACGTGTTGTGATCCTGCGTCTTCGTATGCTTTAGTTTTATTTGGTAACCAGAGTGCATTTTTTTCTCGTTTTATTTAACGAAGTAAATTAATATTCCGTTTAATTTTATAGATAATAATTTATTAATTATCGATGTTTTAGTGCTGAAAATATAATATTTTATTTAAAATATAAGGAACTGAATCAAACTTTGAATATCAAATTTATGGTGGAAGATTTTTCGAAATTTCATTTTAATTCAAAATTAATTAGAGGAAATGAGTCTGGAAAAATATGCATAACAGTTGATATGAGTTCTCCAGGTATATTAAAAGTAAGTCTTTGTTTTACTAAATGATGAAAATCCATTATTTAAACCTAAGTCATATTAAAAACAAATTTTCCATGCATAGGTAGGTACTCAGTGGCGTACATAAATGATATTTTGGGGGGGCAAGACCTAGGTTATGTTATGTAAATTTGGTAATAAAATAGTTATGTATACTAAATGTTTCACGTTAGTTTTTAAGGCCTATTTCATTGGGAAAATTACTACAAGAATGTTTTAATATTGTTTTAATACGGTGAAACAAAGTGAATACAAGTAAAGGCTAAAAAAACAGGTCAAAAAAATTGTATATTATAAAGACTTATTGTGGTATCAATATTTACAGAAATTACACAACAAAGTCGTGAGCCCCCTACACCCTTATATTTGCCCATGTAGGTACAATAAACATGATGTATTGCAAGATATCACTTTTTCTCATTTTCTTCCTCAAATTATGATTATTTATGAAATTTAATCTCGACAAACACCAGGAATATTTGGAAATAATCCTGAAACTGATGACTGACAAATGATATGAAACTTTTAACGGTGCATGATGAATTGAAAATATATTTTTAAATTTTTTTATTTCATATATTTTGAAGTTTGTTATTTTTGAAGAAAATTTGTGTCATTGATTATTGAACACAAAATGAAAACATTGTCATTATGTTATTAGTGACAAAAGCAAACGTTTCTAATTATTTCGTGATGATCACTTGGTAATACATTTAAACTGTTTGAAATGGGGTTGCACCCCGAAATAATTGTCGGGCAATTAATATAATTTTGTGAAACTAAGCCAAGAGTTTCTTACTTAATTTATGTAAATCGATTTCAAAATTGAAATAGCAACGAAAACGACGTTTTCAACTTACACGCTTTCATTAAACAATTGTGTCGTAGGTTCCACTATTACGACGATTTCTTCAATCCGAGGAATTCAGTGTGAAATCTAGAAAACATAGTTCTGGTCACCATTTCAATTTTTCATATAAATGCTCATATATTACAAAGACAACCGTTATTTTAGGCTTGATTTTGCATCATATATGTGAAATGTCATCCCAGAATAAAGATACAATCAATTGTTTCCACGATATAAACTTATTCTTGTCTCTCTTTATTCATACCATGTAACTTGTAACATGTAAACCACAGAATGTGAACTATTTTCATCCGCTATGTCGAATATATTCGGTGACCAGTTTAAAACTCGTACCGGTCGAAAAGTGACAGTTCGCCGAAGATAATTTAGGCAACGTTGCCATGGCCATGCTCGATAATTAGGTGCCCCATTATACTAATGACATACTGACATGGGCTCCGGCCTCTAAATCTGATCCGGTTTTTAATGGTTGAAGCGAACTTCTTGAAATCCATCGGGATCGGTTTGAATTGTTTCAAACCGAACATAATAACAGGCAATTTTATATTCATCGATATATTTTATCAAACAATTCGTTTTGAAATAAAATTTGAAGATTTTGTACGGTTATCTGCTGGGGACAGGTCAGGTGACTGGGTCACGTTGTTCTGTTTGTAGAGTATAGAGGTAATTCTTTATGAGATACGTCTTGACTAAACTGGCAAAGACCAATTGGGTATATCAAGTATTTGTAACTAAGAGATCTATATTTATATTGTTTTGAGTAATTGTGATTTTGATTACGTTTTACCATGTGTTTTCTGCATTAATTTGACTTGTCTATACATACCAACAGTTAAATTGAAAAATGTGAATTAACTGAATTAGGTAGATAGATATCGAAATGTTAAAAAGGAATAACATCAAATGGAGATAAATGACAAGGAGATTTCGCTTATCTCTTAGTGAAACATTATGTTAAAAACAATAAATTAAAATTAACACATTTGACTTAAGTTTCACTGAATATATTTTAAACTTTACATGAACTAAAATGAATAGTCAAATAACTTTTACTGTTAAACAATTCTCTATCTTCAACTTATATTGATAATTGATGAGGCCGATACTTGGAGTAAATTAATATCCATAATAAAACAATATTTAGAATTTTCTCATAATTTAAAATAAAATACGCATGACGACGTTTCGAAGTACTACTTCTTTATCAAATGCTAAATTAATACTATGTGTAATTTTACAAAGTCCGTACTTATAGCTATTTTCACAGAACATACCAGGTATGTTCTATGACTAACTTGGAATGTGGACCATAGAATACACTGATATTTAACAAAAGGATTGTATACCTGGAGATGAACACAGAAAACCAATTTGTTAAGTCAGGTATTCCAACTAAATGTAGGAAAGATACAAATATACAACTAAGATTTCTAAGAACAAATAAAGGAAATTTTAAATTTTTCAACATAAAACATAAAATTGAATGTAAATTAACTAAAACTTAGGTAATCAATCTGATCTGCTAACTGGAATATTCTTATTGAACATATTAAGTAGAGGGCTAGTGTTAACCTCTAACTGGCTATTGAGTAAAAGTCCCGAATTTTTGAATTTATTAATATGTAATGATTATTAATGATATTTCTGGAGAAGATACGTTGACGATATATTTTGTATATGGAATGGTACAGATAGGAATCAACTTCCTTTTTGAATTCAATCTATCCTTCAATTAATTTCACTTTGGAATCAGAAATCAACCAAGCTATTAGCTTTTTGGATTTACATATAAGTCGTTCCCTTCATTTCCTAGTTTTTGACATTTACAGAAAGACATATTAATACACAACTCAAGTTGTCAGTCACAAAAAATAAAAATGAGTGCCTTTCATTCATAGATCACTTTCGCTTCCGATGACTACTGATAATTTTAGAAAAGAAGTTTGTATAATAAAAACAGTTGCTATTAACAACGGCTATAAACCCTTCTTTATTGATAAACTAATTAAAAATAAACAGAGAAAGATAATATTACAAAGAATAGTAATTTTTCCTATTCACTTACAAAAACAACAAAAATATTCCATTCAATTAATTATATACCTAACTTGAGCAATAAAATTTGTAGAAGGTTATATAAAAATAACGTGGATACAACATGCACCAACACAAAAAGAATTTGGGTTCATTGTTGGTAAATAACAAGGACAAACTTGAATAATTTTCGAGAAGTGGCGTTTATAAAATATTTTGCAGTGAATAACATAGGTCAAACTGGACGTTCTATACAAAAAAGAATCGATGAACATAGAGCAGCGGTTCCCAACATTTTTAATTTGTGGGGCCACCTTTTTTGAAAATTAAACTTTGAGGCCCACTTACTAAATACACAAGAAAAATAAATAAAAACTGTAACGGATAAGGAGTATCCACTATACCTTATCTATGGCCTATGACGTGTAGGTAACTCTTATTTAAATATCCATACAAGGATTAAACAAACAACAATTTTGAGAATTCATAGATAAAAGAACTTCAAAGCGAAATAAAAAAATACATAAAAATAGAAATAAATAAAAGTGTTCAAAGCGAGAAGAAAAAACTCAATGGGACTTTTGACATTGTTTGTCACCTACGAGAGAGCCAATATCGGGATTGAGACTGGATAGTTTTAATCTTAAATCACTTTCAACGTCCAATTTATTTCTGTATTTATTTTTCAAAAAACTAAATTTTTTTTTATTTTGTTTTTATTTTTTATTATTCTTTTGACCAGAACCCGCAGCCCAGTACCAAACTGCCCGCGGCCCACAGGTTGGGAACCGCTGACATAGAAGATCAATATTGATCTGAATAAACCTAATACGGATTTTTGGGAACACTGCGTTAAACATAATCATTTCTTGGAACCCAGGAAGACCGAAATAGTACACTCAGGTAGTAAGGGAAAAATATTAGATACCCTGAAGTCTTGGAAATTTCGATAGCTAAAAAGAAAAAATTATTTATCTGCAATGACTAGGATGATTTTTCAGTGAAACCAGTGTTAAATTCTATTGTTTAGATATCATAGGTGAAAAGTGATACATAAGTGAAAGTTATACATTTTGAAATTCAGTAATATATTATACTCTCGATAATGGGTTAACCACCCGAAACATATGTAGACTTTTAAATATATTCAGTGTAACTTAAGTCAAGTGTGTTAATTTTAGATAGTTTAACTTACAACGAAAGAGTAACAGAAAATCTTCTATTATGACATAAATCAATGACATATGAATCATAAAAAAACTCAATTTATGACTGAAGGAAAAATAGACGACACAGAGGATTTGCTTTGCTGTTGTTGAAACATTATTATGTTAAAAACAATAAATTAAAATTGGGGTAAATAAAAAACTTGGCTTAAGTTTCACTGAATATGTTAAAAACTCTACATATGTAGAATACTATGTTATCTTCAATGTTATTAGTAACATGTAACATGGTATACTCTTGATAATGGGTTAACCACCCGAAACATATGTTGAGTTTTCAATATATTTAGTGAAACTTAAGCCAAGTGTGTTAATTTTAATTTATTGAAAAAATCGTAAACCTCAAAATAAAAACTGAAACGTAGAGTAGGGAGATAAATTGGTAACAAAATTAATGATTTACTCAAATTGCAATTGGGCTCATTATTTTTCGTTTAACTTTTGAATTTCTTCAGGCCAATATATAAAAATCCAAATCAAATCAAACTCAAATTATCATACGTCCAAATTACATTCCTCAATACTCAGGACTCAATCCTCAATCGTCAATACTCAGATAGTACGGTCAACCTATACGTTTAAAAAAAAAATGTCTGAATGATATATTTGCTAAAGTTCAAAACTTTTTAGGTAATTTATAGAATTTAATCTTATTCAGCAACTATAAATATATATTCCTAAGAGTCTTCATGTATGTCTGTTTTTTAACTGAAAATTAATCTTCTTAGCGAATAATAGACTACAAGATGTCATTATGAAGTTGTCATTTTGTGGGAATTGTTCATTTAAAAAATTTGATAGAGCTACAATTTAAAATGAACCGTTAACTAAAAATAAATTCTTCCTTTTCACACTCTGTCATTTTACAAGTTTGAACAAAATCAACAATTGTTATGATTAATGAGGGCCATTTTTCAGTAGATGGCCTTTTTATGATTTATTCACATTTGTCATTATATTATATGCGTTAATTTATAGAAGTATGTAAATATTTTACTGTTCAAAAAGCGAATTCCACTCAAGAAAGTGAAATGAACATATTTACCGATTTTTATAGAAACAACGACCATGCTTAATGTTACAATTGGAAATTCCATTGTACGTATGCTTGAAAGCGTGGAACGTGGAAATATATACACTTCGTTAGTCTCTTATAATAGAAAGAGAATGCAAGTCAGGAATTATGTCATCTGTCAAATTATGATAAGAAAAAGTGCATGTCTTACTGTTAATTTCGATACTAACAGTCCTAAGTAGGTACCTATACTCCACCCTTTTTATACCTAATAAGAATTTAATATTAGAATAAACAGCCTGCCACGATATAAGGACGCACCTAAAGTTATCTAAATTTACACAACCATTTAATTTCAGATATTGTAAAGTAAGGATTTATACTTGCGAACAGAAACAAATAAATATTACCTGAATATTGCTATGCAGCTACAGCTTTAAACATTTGAGGTTTGCCATTTATGGAGCAGAGAAAAAGTTTATAGAGTTGAAATATTTCATTCGTTTCAGATTATTTAAATATTTTCAAGGTTTCGGTGAAATCGAAAAATTTTTTTTACATTATTACGAAAAATAAAGTGTGTTCAAATCTGTCGGTTTGATTTTCGATCGACCTGCCATCTGACAAGAAACATATCTATGAATTGGCCCTGAGTCAGTATCTGTCAGAGTATTCTACATGTCTTACAGTAAGCCTTGAAGTACCTTTATAAAGGGAAAAATAGAAGAATTCTTTAATGTTGTGATAATGGTAATGACATCTGTCATATTCTTTGTATGCAACAATAACCCAAATCCGGCATCTGCATCTGCACCTGCATGTTGCCGGTCCGTTAGGTTATTATGTTGCATGTTTGTAAAAAAATTATTCTTCAATATATATAGAAAAGCAAGTATTGTAGTTTTTAGGACATGTGTAAATTATAGGATATCAAGCGAATATTGACCTAGTAAAGATGGATTACAGACGATCGGGATTTTCAGTTGAAAGGAATGATGGATATGAGGAACTCTTTACTATTGGAAAGGGTAGATATATTCTATATTATAATAAAGTTGTAAAAATTCTAATTCATGAATACCTGTATTAATATGTATAATTTCTTTTCTTTCAGGCGCCTATGGTACAGTATATAAAGCGAGAGAAAAAAATACTGGAAAAATTGTAGCTCTTAAAAAAGTTGGAGTCCCTCTTACAGATGATGGCATTCCAAAAAATACATTGCGTGAAATCTCATTATTAAAGCAGCTCGATACTCACGAACATCCAAACATTGTTCGACTTCTTGATATTTGTCATGGACAACAAAAAGAGAAGGAATTGGTGATGTTTTAGTCTTTGAACATGTTGACCAAGATTTATCTATGTATATTGAAAAAGCTGCCAATAGAGGCGGATTTTCAACTATTAGAATAAGAAATATGGCAAGAGAAATATTAAATGGTGTTGACTTTTTACATAATAATAGGATAGTGCATCGAGATTTGAAACCTCAGAACTTATTAGTTACTCATGATGGACATATCAAACTGGCAGATTTTGGTTTAGCTAAAACTTATGACTTTGAAATGCAGCTAACCTCTGTGGTAATTTGATGCAATTTAGATTTTAGGAATCATTATTTTCAGTTTTATGTATTCTAAAATATTTATTGATTATTTTCTAGAATATGTATTGGAGTCTGTTTTCTTTGTTTGAATCTTCAACTAACAGTTGTTTTGATATAGATAATTATTCTGTTTTAGGTGGTAACACTATGGTATAGAGCTCCTGAAGTTTTATTGGGACTTACATATGCAACTCCTGTAGATATTTGGTCAGTAGGCTGCATTATAGCAGAGTTATATACGTTGAAAGCTTTATTTCGTGGAACTTCTGAAGGAGACCAGTTGAATAAAATTTTTAAGTGAGTTCAGATAATTTTTTATTAGCAACTATTGTTAGTTTATACTTAATTACATTTTGATGTTTAGAATCCTGGGAAAACCTCCAAGAAGCGAATGGCCAAAAGAAAATGTTTCTATCAAATATGAATCATTTGATATAGTAGATTCTGTTGATCTTTATCATTTAATACCAAATTTATGTACTACTGCTAAGGATCTTATTTTGGTGAGTATCTAGGTAATAATTTGCTATCCTATTGAAAAATAGTCAATGTAGATTTTCTTAACACTATTAATGTGGAGTAGTTAATATTGAATGTTTTTTTAGAAAATTATTCTTCCATCTAATACTTTTGGAAATGATCTAGGTATTTTATCTCTATTATTATTTTGAATCTTATGTTTACCAAAATCGATTATCCCAATATTGTTTGTATTATCACTGAAGTCCTTTTTGCCAAGGTTCATTATGTGCGTAGAAATTGTGGTGATATCAAAAAGGATATTATGTTGATGGATGATGTTAAGATAAATTGCATTCATTTCTCTTAAGCATCCCATGATTACTTTTAGTTTTATTTCAGTAATTGCATTGCAAATAGCTCAGCTAAGCTCCTATTAGGTATTACTTCAACAGTAAAGAGCTCTTAAAACATTATTAAAAATAATGGTTTTTGAGAAGTTATGTACTCCTAGCAATTTTGTGATTCAGAAATGAATTTTTCTCTAAAATGTGCCTTTCACAGGTTTTGAAAATATCTGTAATTAAATTTATTATGATTGAAAATAATATTTTTTGGTTTATTTACTTTTAGATGCTGTAATTATTTTTTTGATAATAATTTGAATAGTAATCAATTTTTGTGAAATGAATGCATGTTTTTGTAGAACTCTCTGGACTTATGTATTCATGTTATTTATCATTAAAATTTCAGAAAATGCTGGAATTCAATCCCAATAAAAGAATATCAGCATTGGAGGCTCTCAGTCATGTATATTTCACAGAGGAACCAATTAATACATAGGGCTCAAATTACTGACATTTAGTAATGAGGAGTTTAATATTTAATGTCTAAAGTTGTGATAAAGAAAAATTTATTGCAAGCAACATTCCTTGAATGTGTACAACAAAGTTCTGTCTTAATACAATAACACATTCCTAAAAATTAATGTGTTCATATTCTTAGCTACAATTTCGGTTACCAATTTGTTTTAAATTAGCTCTGAACTGAAAGGATGTCGTCATTCCTCCCTAGTTTGTAAGTTGTTCTAATCATTTCTAGTATGTTTTGCTGTTTGTATTATTAGTTGAATATAAACTTAAATTCAAACACTTGAACTTATGATTTACACTTTATTGACTACATATCATGACGCGTTTCGTCGTTACAAACGACTTCTTCAGATGCTTACATAATTATCTGCATCTTACGGATTATTCTGCAAGCATCTGAAGAAGTCTTTTGTAACGACGAAACGCGTCATGCTATGTAGTCAACAAAGTGTAAATCATAAGTTCAAGTGTTTGAATTTAAGTTTATATTCAATTATATTGGATTTACATCAAGTAAACGCCAACACTATTAAATAAATGTATTATTAGTGTTATTTATTATAGTTCTTTGTATTTTGTATGAAATTTGTGTTCACTTGACATGGTACAATTTATATATTATCGAATTTCCTGTTCTTCTTTTTGCTTAATTGTTGAAATCTGTTAATGGTTATAATTCTAATGAAAAAAGAAAATATTGTCCATATTTTCAAATCAGATTGATGAAGCTTTAACAGTTCAACTGTATAAAATATTTGAAAATATATTTTCATAGAGATAAGTAGTAATAAGACACTTGAGTAAGAGTTACATATATGTATATTTAGGTTTTTATTTTAAGAATAATATGTTTAGAATGATATCGTTATACACTTAAAGTTAGAAATATATTTTTACAGATTATTTTTTGCATTTTTGATTGTTGGGATGGGGATGAATTTTTATTTCCTTTATTGTTATTTTAAATCACAGAAATGAATTAAATTTATCATCTTTTGTTTTGAAGTCGATTCATTTTTCTTTTTGTGGTACAATATTTGTGGAGGAACTAACTTGAGCAGTTATGTAATACTTGGTTTCATGCAAATTTATTATTTTGTTTGAATAAAGTGTAAAATTAACTACAACGAATAAATATTCAAAATTTATACCCAATGTCATGGAATATTGTGTTCTATGTTTTTGTTGTATGTAGATTGTAATAGTATAATTTAAACACTTTCCCAAATTTTATTGAAAATGCTTTATATGGTAGACCATCTAACATTTATTTTGGATTACTTATCCATTATTCATTGCAAAGAGTTGTTAACTGTAGACAATGAGTTAGCTGCCTGAGACATGTTTAATGAATAAATAATTTTCTGGTGGAATTTGAATCATTCTAATATACTTTCAAGCATTGTTTTATGCCTGAATTATAAAGTTTTCATTTTGAAAAATTTGTCTTTTTTTAATCTATCAAATGCTCTCCAATATCAAAATAAATTAGTGAATTGAGGTAGCTAAGTGTAATCTTTACTAATCTGGAGCAATGACAAATTTATTCAATAATCTATATTTTCGGTTCTGTTTTGGTTAGAAGTGAATAAAGCTTTCGAAAAATAAATCGAAACGACAAAAGGTATCAGTCAAATAAATATCGTATATTTTAGTTTCTGGGAAATATATTTGTGATTTTGTATCTTGTATTTTATATTAAAAAATAAAATTATGGGATTTTTTTATTGAAATTTTGGGTATTTGTTTTCCACTAAGGAAGATAATTTTTCAATAAGAAGACAATAAATAAATAAATTAAACATATATCTTTGAAATTTGAAATATTTAAAAAAATGGTCATTGGCGTTACAAAATAAATTAAGGTACATGGCAGTGTTAAATAAGTAATAAAGTACTTCATAGTAGTATTTGAAATATGAATATGCAACAAAGTATTTTCATTTAGAAAAGTTCAAAATATAATCTTTCTTGACAGAGATCAGTTGACCATTTAGATATATTGAAAAATACTGTGTGCAATAAGCAAATTGTTTTGAAATCCAATAATCAATAATTTACAAGTAAAAATTAGTAACAAGTTATAAAGCAGAACATATTTAATAACGAATTTCCTTGAGGAATTTTTTTGTTATATCTAAACAGTGAACCCCTGTGCGCAATGTTGCACCCTGTTATCTGGAGGTGGATAAGAACAACAATAACTTGAGACTACTCCAGTAGCCGCCAAACACAAAGACAAAACGGAAATGCCGCTAACCGCACCGGAAGTCATATCCGCTAAAGGGGTGCCTGGTCTTGGTTGCATGAAGAGCAAGATCAACAGAGCCGCACAAGTAAGCAAGCTGAAGACACTCAGAACGATATAACCTGAAAGAAAGAGAATATAAATGTCAATATTTGTAACATATTAGGTTTAAATTATGTGTACCTATTACATTATACGAAGATTTTGCAATTTCTCAAATTTACTTCACCAGAATCTGTAAAATTTATACATTCAATTCGGGCAAATAACTCATTCTTAAGAGTTTATTACAATTGCATAGATTATTAATATCATCTGTAATCTACAGAAAATTTTTGTTTAAAAAAGTTGAAAAAGTTTATCGAATAATAAAGCAGTAAATTAAAATTAATGACTGAGATTGAATTATCGCTTAACTCTTGATGAAACATAATTCAATATTAAATTAAATTAAACACTTGGCGTAATATTTCACGATTTTATATAACAACATGAATTAGTCGACATGTCAATGGCGATTTTTCGAGCTCATTTTCCAGACTTTGAGACAATGTCTTGAAAATGAGATCACGCTCGAAACATGTCGACTAATTCATGTTGTTAAATATAACCGTGAAACATTAAGCCAAGAGTTCAATTTAATATCAAATTAAAACTAACACACTTGGCTTAAGTTTGACTAAATATATAAAAAAACTCCACATATGTTTCGGGAGGTTAACCCATGATCAAGAGTATAACTCAAAAGACTCATTAAATTTTGGGTAACATTGTATAGGTACTATTGATAATGGGTTACAACCCGAAACATACGTTGAGTTTTTAATATAGGTATTTAGTGAAACTTAAGCCAAGTGTGTTAGTTTTAATTTATTGTTTTTAACATAATGTTACACTAAGAAACCTCCGTGCCAAGAATAATAAAGGTTTTGAAAAGCTGACAGTTGAATAATTTATATTAAAAAATCATTAAAACTTACTTCTTGAGAATTTATGTGGGAATATTAGGAATAAAGTAAAGAAAAAATTGTTTTTAGTAGATTTTCAATTTCTTAGTTTCATGCCATCTATGGGTGAATACAGTTATAATTACTAAACAGTTACAGTTAATAAAGGGTGTTTGTTTTAGGGGTATAGATTGTTTTAGAGGTTTTTTTATTCGAAAGCAAATCTTGTGGCATTACATTTTAAATATGATTTCTGGCATATGACCGCCACGGCTGGCTCGGATGTAGTCCAATCTCGATGATTGATGACTTTTTACAACATTTGTGGCAGTATATCGGCAATAACACGGCGAATATTGTCTTCCAAATGGTCAAGCGTTTTGTCTTATCCGCATAGACCAATGACTTTACATAGCCCCACAGAAAGTAGTCTAGCGGTGTTAAATCACAAGATTTTGGAGGCCAATTCACAGGTCCAAAACGTGAAATTAGGCGGTTACCAAACGTGTCTTTCAATAAATCGATTGTGGCACGAGCTGTGTGATATGTTGCGCCGACTTGTTGAAACCACAGCTCCTGGACATCACTTTTGTTCAATTCAGGAATGAAAAAGTTAGTAGTCATGGCTCTATACCGATCACCATTGACTGTAACGTTCTGGCCATCATCGTTTTTGAAGAAGTACGGACCAATGATTCCACCAGCCCATAAAGCGCACGAAACAGTCAGTTTTTCTGGATGTAACGGTGTTTTGACATACACTTGGGGAATATCTTCACTCCAACTGCGGCAGTTTTGTTGTTGACGTAGCCATTCAACCAGAAGTGCGCTTTATCGCTAAACAAAATTCGCTTATGAAAATCGGGAACAACGGCAATCTCGTTTTGGGCCCATTCGACCAATTGATCTTAATTAATTAATTGATAGGATGAATTGCCAAACCAAACTGAAGAAATCACTTCTCAGCTGTTAAATCGGTCGTCATCTTCAACAACAGTAATGCCAACTTAAAGTTCTATACCTCTAAAAAAAACACCCGTTATAACCAAATTAACATTTATATTTACTATTAATAGTAAATATTTCAACTCTTTCGTTGGAAATTAAACTATTTATTTATTTTACGCGCTGGAATTTAATTGTTGTTTCATTATAATATAAAAAACGTATCAAAATTTATTTTATGTGTCCAAATAAAATAATAGGTCTTACATATTTGTTTTACGGAAAAGTCAAAAGAGCTTTGTTGCAGATAATGAAGCAATCTTCAAATTTCATTCAACAATTCTTTAAACTGAATGTTGGTTTCTTTTTCTGTCTTAACATAACCGCAACTAAAACAAGTTCTGCTTGAGATAACTTTACATTTCTTCAAGTATTATTATCTTAATTTTACACGCACTTCAACAGAATACAAAAGAAAAACAACAATAATGAATTGGTGGTTAGGTACCTAACAATATTAAAGCGGGATTATAAAATGAAGATTTTATCGCTCATCCTGTTATAAAGAAGGAATTTATAATTAAAATATAATAAATAAAATTGAAACGGCATTCGTGTATTTATTGAATTAATTTATTCAACCGGTGTGAAGTTGGCCAGAGAATTTTATTAGTTTATATAGCGAAAACGAATTGAATTGCTTTGCAATACATAATAAGACGGATTTACTGACATATGCCTTCATTTTCATTACATACAACATACTTGTTCTAGAAAGAAAAACAAAATTATAAATTTTTTAACCAGTATGAAATGGGGTGAAAACAACCTCAACGAGAATTCAGATGAAGTGCAAATTATATAACTATAATTTAAATAAAACTAAGCAGTTTTTTGATTTAAATATAACAATATTGTTTCGTCAACAATATCGTTATGTGTAACTAAATTATAGTAAAAATCAAAAAAATACTTAGTTTTATTTGAATTATGTATTAAGATGTTCATCAAGTATGGGTCCAATCGATTATATATAATGATTTAAACTAACAAAAATTTTGTAGATCGACATCGATTTTTCATCTAATAATAATAATATTCATTTAGTTGAAGCTATACAAAAAAAATTACGTATTTTGAACAGTCAATTTTTAATTACATAAATATCTCATTATTTAAAATATACTTCTTCAATCACGCTTAAATATCTTAATACTAGTATTAGTTTTCAATATACTTGGTAAATTATTGAAAGCCTTTAATCCGTCATATTATATGTTGTTTTTAGATTTAGAGAGCTTACAACTTTGTATAAAAAAACTATCAGTATTTCTAATGATATACCCATGCACATCACTGGAATATGTTACTTTTTCATAACATTACATGGAAGCAACTGATTTTTTATTTTAAATGTGAATATATATGAAGCGAAGAGTATTCTTTGTTTAACAGACATTTGGTCCAAAGAGTACAGCATAATTTTAACAGGGGTATAACTATTTCACTTTAAAATTGTTCGCATGTCTCTATTCTGTACCTTGTGTAATTGTAGAAGTTTTTCTTTAGTCAAACCAAATAACAAAGTGCAGCAATATTCAAAATGTGGCATTATTATTGATTTGAACAACAACAAATTCACATATGTCGACAGATTACTTTCTATTCGGTTCAAAAACTTGATTTTTTTAGAGATTTTATATGATATGAAATCAATATTATCATTGAAACTCAATTTTTCGTCTAACATATTGCCTGAATATTTTACTATTTCTACTCTTCTAATTTTTTTTGTTCATTAATCTTTAGAGTTATATCCTCATTTTCATTACTCTTAAGGGTTTTACTTGCTACCAAAACTATGAAGTTAGATTTTTCACATAACCATTCATTAATTGCAGAAAGGTCTCTATTGATCCCCTCTGTCATATTCTTAATATATTTGCCACATATACATATAGAGCATTGTATCATCAGCGTATAAACGTATAGAAATTTTTTTTCACATGAGTAACAATATTCCCTCAAAGCCAAGCTTATTGAATTTTTTCAATAATTATGATCTACATAACGTTTCAAAATATAATTTAAAATACAATAGTTATAATTTCAAAAAAAAAACAATAGCATAAAATATTATACATAATGTGATATTATATGATTTGTTAAGTTCTTACTTCTCATAGAATACTACTTATAAAATTGAAAAATGATTTTCTCATTCGTTAATTCGTAGTAGACCGATTTCGAAGTTCAGAATTTGGTTGAGTATCTTAAAAATATGATCCATTACCATTTGAAACGGTGAGAAAATTTGAATCTGTTTTCTTCGAAATCACCTTGTAATTAATTCGACAGTACCCGTAGTACAACGTTCTTAATGTAGCACCCAAAGAAGAAGTAGAACAGCGAAATGCACGTCATGCGTATTTGTTTTAATATATGAGAGAAAATTTGAATCTATGGATATAAATTTTCTCCAAGTATTGGCCTCATCAATTATTATCAATGAAATTCGAATATTTACGTGAATATTCATAGTTTGAAAATATTTAGAGAATATCATATTCTCTACAAATTGATACACGTTTATTTAAGTAGGTATGTGATTCTGCTATACAAAATTGTAGTTACAACTATTACATTTATTTCTAGATTATCTACCAATAATCAAAGTCAAAAATTCAAGCATTATTTTTATTCAGAGGATGGGTAAATAATCTGACTATTAATTCCGAAGGAATATGGTCTGAATGATGATAATAAAAGCAGAATGGAATGAAAAAAGTCATATGCAGCACGGAAAACTTCTGGAGACATTGGACATTATAGATTAAATGACTCATTCATTTATGCCACCTTGAAAATGACTAAAATGCTCTGGTGAAACTTTCCAAAAGTGATTTTTGTCACATATACAAAATTAACAATGACTCTGCTGATTGTTCTGTCTGATATTCTCCCAACGAGCTAGCTTAGTATTTGGTAGTTTTATTATTGAATTTTATTGGAGAATATCTACAATTTTGGATTGATCCGAGAATTGGACATTATGATTACCAAATGAAGAAATATTTTCGAGCATCTGGAGCTATTTGCAATAGACATCTATTTATCATTATGAACTCAATATTGTTGCCGAATCAATAGTAATCCCAATATCTTCAATAAATTGGAGTAATTATTGACTACAACTCAAGTTGATCGTGTGAAGACTAACTAAAAACAAATAAAAACGAATATCTCACCTGAAATATAGTTCCTATTGGGCAACCAATGACAGTACCTAGTTCTGAAACCCAAAACCCCCAATGTTAGGCAAGCAAACCCTGAAACAATGCCAAATTCCAAATAGTACACTTTTCCAATCAAAGACATCATGTAAAAACACATGCCAGAAGATAATCCACCACAAACGAACATCATCAACGCAGCTACAGCTAACGTTGCTTGAATTGGTGGTTTTTTGACGCTCAAATTCATCCATGATTCAGATTTATTTGAATACGTTGTTTCGCTATAAACAGATTGAACTGGACTAGAACAAATGGGGGCTACCATGGCTGTATGTCTCTTTTCCTTAGTGTTTGGTGTCATTTGTCTTGAACCAATTGAATAGTTCAATTTCTGTTGGGCTTTTGAGTTTCTACTGGGTGTTTGCTTCTTTGGTGATGGTTTTTTGGGAGTTACAAATGGATCGACGACGGGTGTTCTTTGAATACTTTGCGTTCTTCTATGTGATTGTGGCGACAAAACTTTCTGAGAAACATCTTGTCTCATAGGCAGTTTCTTTGGTGTAGATAAGATTTCATGTAATTTTTGCGTAGGTGTCATATTCATACTTCTTTGTGAAGTTCGTTCTGGTGTTTGGCCATGTATGTAGTCATACCTTGAAGTATTTTGGTAAGATAGATTGCCCGGGTTTCTTGGAGGAGAATTGTGTTGATTTAAATGATACCTTGAAGTATTTCTCGCTCTGTAATCTGAATTAATACTGTCCTCAATAGGATCATCTATATATTCATATCTGTGGAGATTTGTTGTAGATATTCTTTGACTGGGTGTCCTCGATATTCTATGGATAGTCTGTTTGTTAAGATCTTCTAATGGAACTAATGCGTACCTATTTTTGGTTGTTGATCCTTCTTCTTCAACATCAATAACTTCGTATCTTGAGGAATTTAAATCAGTATCTTCTAGTTCTTTAACCCTGTTCTGTCTTGTTGGAGAAGTATTTTCTTTCATGGGAATGTATTCGTATCTTTGTTTCTTGGCTATTCTTTCTTCGGAAGCAGTATATGTGACCTCAACTTCCCTCGACAAATTTTGTTGTGATTGTATATAGGACCTACCTTCATTCTGATTTTGAGAAACAATTACAATTTTCTTTCCCTTAATGACACCACTATCATCAACGAGAACTTCTTCGTAGAAATCTTGTTCTTCGTAGGTATCATTCAGATTCGTATCATCACACATCGAATTATCTAAAATTTTATGAGGAGTTTGAGCCCCTACTGGGGATTGTCTTAAGCTTATTTGAGATTTATGAAGCTTTTTATTTTGATAATTGTAGAACTCACTCTGTTGGCTGAATGCCGGGTTAGTATAATAATTTCCATTGATTGATCGTGCCATTTTTCCGTTAACACTATTCAAAAATTATTAGATATCATATCATATTTAAGATTTAACACTAAGGCGCACTCACTGTCGCGAATTTCTTTCTTATCACTGTTCAGATATTTAAATAGGGTTTCTGCTGGTGTATTTAACAACACTGTCTATCATTGACTGGAAGTCGTAACGGTCGTTCAGTTTGGAACAGGGAACAGCTGCTAGTATTTTCATTATAATGTGTGCACATGGGGTAGATAGCATTGGCGTATCATTGATTGGGATAAGCTGCTTTTAATTGTATTTTAACCGTTCTATCATTCATTATTTGAAATGAATGCAATTTTTGGTCATATATATGGTTTTTAATTTTTGAGATATTTTTAGCAATAACTGGACTTTGATTGAAGAATTCTTTAATTTACTTGACGTTTCGAAAAAGTCAATTCAGGCTTACACATTGGAACTCTCCGGATTGGGAGATTTGATCAAACTACTTCTCCTCAAAGTGTCAATTTTTTTTTCAAAGAAATCCCTATTATTCTTGTTTTTTCCAACTTCTGCTTCGTACAACTTGAACTTGACTATGACGTCCTGAAGAGAGACAATAAACTACTGCTTCCAATTGCGGGATCTACCAATAATATTCACTTTTGTATATATATATATATATATATATATATATATATATATATATACATATACATATATACGATATCAAAGTACATATACTATAACTTTCTTCATGTTTTGAGAAATGACAACGATTGTTTCCACAATCGTAACCTAGATGGCTTTAGTTCATCAAATTAGATGAAATTGTTCAAAAACTAGAGTTGTAAAATGTAGTATCTTAATTGATAAGGACGTGTGAAACTTTCAATGTTAGGTGTATTCATGTGCTTTTTATTGATTCCTAAGATTTGAGATGTACATTAATCTATGCAATTATATATGCATACGACTTACTGTATATTTCTGTCTTATAATCGTTAGAGGGTATGTGAGGATTGAAGTCGTTGGCTTTCATTTGTTGGACGTGGCGTAACTGATGAGTATCTTGTAGTACCAAACAGTAACTGTCTTACGATTTCAATAAATGTAGGCATGGATTTCAATATTCTCTAACATTTATTCCTTAGAAGGACAAAGGAGATATCGCATTGTTCATGTTCCACATAGCCAGCTCTGTATAATGTTCTTCTGAGAAATTTTGAAACAATTATTTCACTATTTCTAACTTATATTTCAAAAAGTTCGACGAAGATTCGACATTACATTATTACAATGAATAAGGACTGATTACAACATCTAAGCCCTTAATCGTAGAAATATAGGTTGGAACGTCTTGTCCATAATGAAATCATTGATGAAAAAAGTATAAGACTAAATCTAAATACTCGTATACTCGTATTTCTATAAGAAGACAATAAAAGACGACTCAAATATCTATTTATTGTTAAATTCGAAACATATATAAAACAAATATTCAATGATACGTCAGACTATTAATAAGTTAAATAAATATTATTATTGTTTTGAATATGAATTTCATAATTTGAAAAAACAATAGTTAATTTTCAGATCATGAATAAGTTCTTTGTTGAGATTAACTTTGTACTCTTTTGGCATGATATCCCACAATAAAGGACGACTCAAATAGATATTTATTTTTAAATTCGAAACATCATGAACTATAAAACGAATATTCAATGATACGTAAGACTATTAATAAGTTAAATAAATATTATTATTGTTTTGAATATGAATTTCGTGATTTGAAAGAACAATAGTTAATTTTCAGGTCATTACTAAGTTCCTTGTTGAGAATAACTTTGTAGTTTTTTGGAATGATAACCCACGAGCAAATTTTTTTGAAAAGTGAATTATTATTTTCTATTATAAAATATGTGTTTTTTCAAGTAAAGCATTGTTTAATGTTTCACGAAATGAAATATATAGTTAAAAATGGTTATCCTTTCGCTTATTATTGTCTATAGAAATATCTTTAGATGTTTGTATTTAAAAGTTGGTAAGACTATATAAACAATTCTAAACTGAGTGATGAACGATTTTATACAAATATGGAAACCTTTGGGTACCCGCCTATGTTTGGCACGCTCCAAAGCCCAACGGAAAGAACATTGCCCATTATCTTGCATTACGCATAAACTCATTGATGAATGACTCCCTATACTGAACCTTGGAGGGAAATAAGACATGTAATTTCATGCTTAAGACAAGTTCTACCAAATGATTCGATATTTCTAAAACTTATTATGTTCACTACTGTTCTTCAAATTTTAACTCAGTTCAATTTGACAAAACAATAAGAAATCACAAAATAGACTAATATTTTAAATAACTAATCGACTTTTCTCTCTTGATGAAATTATCGACGAAACAAGAGAAGTTCATTTTTCCTACTATTTTATTCAAAAAATTATAAAATACAACTGTGAATGCAGTTTTGGCCCCTCGATGATCTTCGGACAATTTTGGCTGTAAATGCTTATGTAGAGGGTTCCAAAAGTAACGCAATTTTTGAATTAAACATAAAATACAGTTTTTATTCTTTTGATTGTAGTTTTATTATTGAATCATGAAGTAGGTACATAGGATAAGGTTATTTAGGGAATAACACATCGAGCAAATGGCCTACAGGGCTTTGCATACATAGTTTCGACACACTCGTTTGTCGAAATTTTTATTCTTCATAAATGTTGCTGAATTTCATAGATTCAATTTTGAATCTATGATGATCTTTGATGCACTAGTGGTTGTGAGTTTGTTTACATAGACCTGTGAATTTAAACCATCCCATAAAAATCTGATGGTGTTAAATCATACGAGCTAGGGGGCCAAGTTTGATCACCGAAAATTTTTATGCAGTAATTGAAGTGTGGCATCGTCTTGTTAAAACCACTATTGACCATATCAATATCATGCAACTTCGGCAAAAAGAACTGTTTTATTGCGTCTCATAAATGAGGGGAAATTTCAAATATTGAGTTAATATTGGGACACCTTTTACAATAGGTTCAGAGCTACATCACTTCTTTATATCAAAAGTTCATTGATTTAACAAATTAAAATTACTTATATTGGATTCTGTTGTTTTCGAATTGTAGAGTATTAATTTATTTTTATTTCTATTCATTATATGAAAATGAAAAATTTTCGTTGTTGAAATTATAGCAAAAATCACTGTTATAGGGGTTATTTTTTGCAAGAAATACAACCTTGAGGTATTTATATTTGTAGCATGATTATTTATTTCACATTCTTGCGATAACTAATCTAATTTTGGGTAATTAACTGATTAACTATGTATTTACCAGAATGTCCCATAAGGCACACATTACAATTAAAACATTTCAATTTATATTTAAGATGTATTTGAAAAACTGTTTGTCTTTGTTATAAAGGAAACTAAAATTTTCTTTGTTGAATACTTATAGAGCGAATTCTGTTATTAAGCCAGAGGGAAAAATTGACCAAATAAGTAGGTACATTAAACAATATGAAAACTGCTCATTAAACCGAAAAGTTCATCTTGAGCACGAAACATCAAAAGTGTCTCTCACCCCTACAACATTTGTTGCAACAGGCAGATGTGAAGTTTCAGATGGTTTGTCCTTTTAATAGTCAAAAGCCTATATTTTCATAGAAGGAATAATATATATTGTGTGGGATATTTGAAAAGAATTGAGTGAATCGAATAGAGTACTATTCCAACAAAAGCAAAATATAATTCAGAATCTGCCCAAGTAATATAATATATATATATATATATATATATATATATATATATATATATATATATATATATATATATATATATATATATATATATATATATATATATATATATATATAATATTGAATTAAAATGAAAGAAATATGACAAAGAGAATGTTATATTTAAATTTAACAAAGAGTTCAATCTAATCTAAAAAAAACTAAAATAGTAAATAATAGCTAAATAATAGAATTCAATGAAATATTGCAAAGAACTGAATCTAATTCAATTAATTTTAGTCAACTTGCTTTGTTTACATAAATCCTAATAACAACTTCAATGGAATCAAAGTGAATGTCACAATACAAAAATTTCAGTGATAAAATAATAACATAATATTGATTAATAACTAAATAAATGAAATGAAAGAATTATAAGAAGGAGCACAATTTAATCTAAAAAAAATTAATTATAATTAGATTATAATATTACAGTGAACTCATTCTAAATCATTTCATTTCATTCAATTTTCTTTAAGTTCGCATAACTCCTAGTAATATTCACATAAGTTAATATGAAGTCAAAGTGAATGTCACAATTATTATCAACTCTATTCCACAATTGCAATTATATTGCAATTGATTTTAATTTTATTTTCGTTGACTTCAGCAACTATATTTCATTAACTTCTGACTACGTTTGCTTTGTGATAGATAATATTTCATTTTTAGTTTGTTCCATTTAGTTATTGTTTATTACTATTCCAATTCATTTTAATTTTATTTTCGTTGTAGATATTCGCTCATACCTTTTTTGTTTTTTTATTATTCATTATTATTTGTGTAGAATTTTATATTTTTTTCATAATTGGATGTATATCTATTGGGAATAAATGTATTGTTATATATTGGTCAGTATAAAGAGCAGATCATTCGCAACGAATGCGAAATTATTGATTTTGATAAACATTTAAGCCGCTTATAGTGGGAATTGCTGCTCGATTCAATCAAAATATTTTTTCCTCGGGAATAATTCAGAAAACTGCGTAACAGACAAAAAGAACTTTAATTGATCCTGAAACTGATTCGAATCTTTTATCTCATTTAAAACTTTTCGAATACAAGAACACTTAATGCTCTTATAAAGAGCAAATTAGATTTTGGGTGTATGATTTGGCGTCCCATTCACAATTCTCAGAAAAATCATGTAGAATTTGGAGGGATGATAACGTTTATTCGGCCAGAGGATATAGCCAAACTGATCTGTTAAATAGGTTTGAAGCGAAATTGGAAGTTGGCAGGGACTTGTTGAATCTGAAGTTTCTGTACAACCTTTTACATGGATATTAAGACATCTTACATTATATAGACCGTCCTACCTTTATTGGCTCTATTGATTTTCATGTTCCTAGAAAATGTTCACGTTCAAGTCAATTTTTTTCATTGGGTACTCCGAAAACTAATTCCTTCGTACAATCACCCATTAGATATAAGTTTTCGCTATTCGAGGATGTGTCTGACCAAAGTGATATCAACAGTGGCCTATTTGCTTTCATTAGTCGGGTTTACTTGGAACCTTTTCATGTATAGTGAATTTTGAAGTATAGCTATATTCTCATTGTCTAATATTCATTATAATTACTTCTTTTATCGATAATAATTTTTTTAATGTTTACATTATATCATTAGGTGTTAATACTGTATATATATTTTCGAATATTTCTTGTAACTGCTTATTTTTATCTATAGGAAAATAAAAATTTTCCTACAAGAAGATCTTTCTAAGACACCTACGATAATAGTGTACCTGCCATAAAGAATAAACAATCAACAAGATAGTCAATCTGAAGATGGTGAACAATTTCTATTGCTTCTCAGAAGTAATTTTTCTTTAAAATTCTGTATTTTCACGGTACTTCATGCCATATGCTCAAGTCCATAAAGAGCAAGTACATTCAGTAATTTTCTTTATAGTGCACGCAATGCATAGCTGTCAACAACCTCGAGAACCAAGCTAATGATCAAATTCCAGATTTGCGCTATGTGGCAGATACTGTAAATTGTACAATAAATTCATGAGTTTGCACTTTGATAAATCTCATAGCTTTATGCCTAATGATTTGGCTTCCGTTATACAATGATTATTAATTTTGAATTTTATTACTGAAATAAATGTAAAACTTGCTTCGTGTTCTTTATGTCCGTTACGCACTGTAAAAGCAGCAATAAAATAGTTCGATTTTCTGATTAGTAGATAGCCGGTTCTATAGAGATAGCGGTAAGTTTGAATTTTCTGAAGAAAAACGAACTGTGATGAACAGACCTTAATGATTTATTATTTTCATTGAATTTTTATTACAAAACACCATTAATATTTCCTCTACTAATGATATTTTTCATTTTTGCTTTGTTTATATATTTTTTTGTATAGTCACTATTTACTATTGACTAATTTTTATAACGAGATATTTATGATAGACTTTTTTTATACTTGGTGTACTTGGCTAAAATTTAAAAATTCTTGTTCATATGGTGTATCAAATTGATTCAGTTCTATGAATCAGACCATTGTTGGACAGAAAAATACGAGAAATGTTTATGCTAAAAATCATGGTCTGAAATTTAACGTAGACAAAACACAACTTATTTTCATTGGCCCCTCCTCAGTTCACAAAAAATTGTCACTTATAAACAATGTTTCTAAATCAATGAAATTCTAAAAATGGATTTCAGGTTTCAATCACAATTATATGTTTATATATAAAATTTTATCAACATCTTGTACCAAGTATCTGGCCGAAAAAATTGTTTTTAGAAATAAATTACATTCTCGAAATATTCGTGACAAAATGCTGATAAATATTCCAAAACATAATACCGTGAAGTTTCATGCATCATTTTCGTACTTGGTCTCTAAATATTTCAACCAACTGAATAATAAATATACGATGATAATAAACAAAACGATGAAACTATTGCATTTCAAAACACAAATGTACTCTTAGATGAGCAGAAGAAAGGGAAAGCACATCATTCTTAGGAATAATATATTGCTTCTATGGGGTTGATAGTAAGACTGGCGAAAGCCAATATTAACCATCTTTTGAAATGGTTTCCGTTGGTTATGTGCTTCTACCTGTTTGTTGTTATTATTTAAGCAAACACTATAATGAGTTGCCGTTCAATAAAGTTGAATTATTATTATAATTTAATTTACAATGTCCTCAGACCACAGATTAGCAAGACTTTCTTCAACACCAATAACTGGATAAGCTTAAGCATCTTGTAAGTTATTTGTAGTCACAGTGTCTTGTTGAAGATCAACATCGGTTTCATCAAGCCACTCGGCGTCTTCATTTTCGCACACTACGCAGAGAATCTCTGTCGATCTATCGTCCGTTCATTCGAAAAAATAAATACACCTAACGCCACTTTTCGGTTCAGTATCGTGCGTTTGCCGAAAAAATAAATACACTTGATATATTACTACACCCTCCCACACCCTTGTGATATTACGTGATTTTTTTATGGACCCCCTCTACCCCTTTCGAGCCTCGCATGATTAATGGACGGCCCCCTGAATTACAGTGATAATCAAAAAACTACTTAGTTTAAATGAGAAGTAATAATAAAAACTTGTCTAAAAATCACTGACTGAACAATTCTTTATTCGACTAGTTTCGCCTTTTATTCGCTTTTTTCAATTCTTGATAATGCTGTAAAAGGCGAAACTAGTCGAATAAAGAATTGTTCAGTCAGTGATTTTTAGACAAGTTTTTATTATTACCTCTCATTTAAGTATGAACTAACACAGAGTTGATTCATCGGCCATTGCATTTACTACTTAGTTTTATTTAAATTAAATATCATTTCATTTCTTTGGGCCATTACTTTTGGTGTAATAGATAATAAAGTTAGTGCTTAAACTTCAACATTCGAATTTCTTCATTCATTTTCAAACTACTGGTTGAGATAATTGCTCTAGTTCATTTTTCATGAAAGAATATCCTCATAAATTCAACGAAGATATAAGAGTCCACTTTATTGCGGCAGTAATAATAGTAGCTCTCTTCTAATGACTCTAACTTTTATCAGCATCCTGTATTTAACGGTAGGTAATACATATATTATTCATTTGATCAATTTCCGCAGCAAAAACAATTTCCAGGAAGTAGCTTACACACACGTACGATATAATAAATTTTATTTTAACTGTGGGAAGAGTTCAATGCAAATTCAATTTCAGTTGATATTTTTTCACATATGTGTGAACGATAATAACGAACATCGTTGTTATCGTTTGCATCAAAAGGGGAATTTTAACGAAGGAAACTAGATGAATATGCAGTCATATAATTTTTTGTATTTAAAAACATTATGGAGATAGTGTAGAATTAAAATATAAAGATTCTATAAGTGATAGTAAGTTCAAAACTAACCATTCTTTCTCTTTATCCAACTTTTCAAAATTATTTGAGATCATAGTATTTAATAATATTTATCCCAAAGTAAGAAATCAAGTGAAGATTGAGCAACACGGATTCATGTCCCATAGATCTTGCATGACTAACCTTGTAAGGTTCTCACAATTTGTGTTAAAGAATTTTGATGAAAGGATAGATCGCAAACACATGTAGATGTTGTATATACCGATGTAATGAAAGCATTTGATCAAATGAATTATAAGGTTATGTTGTACAAACTGAAAGTCAAGTCAGGTTCCTGCAACGATCTAGTTTCCATAATACAATCTTATTTAAATAATCGCAGTTTGTACAATTGCAGGGTCATAAGTCATAGGTATATACAGCCATTTCGGGTGTACCACAAGGCTCTAATCTAGGCCCACTGTTGTTTCTCGTTTTTGTAAATGATTTAATAGACTGTCTAGCAGTTCATAGTTTCATGTATGCTGATGATCAAAAATCGAAAATGATCGCCAAATTGAAAGATATGAGGACTGCATAAGCTTACAAGATGGCATCACCGCTGTTTCTTTTGATTAAGTTTCTGAGAAATATTTTTACATTCTGCATCCAAAAAAAAAATCCGAAACGGTATAATATTTCAGGAACAGTTAAAAATTCGCAGGCACCAAAATGTGTGTAAAGAGTAAAATTGGCAAGTTTGGAGCTAAATCACTCGAAGTTGGCAGTGACTTGTATGGGGACACCTACTTTTAAAAATTAAAATCACTTTTAGCAAGATATAAGATTGACCACTAATAACATTGGTAAAATAATCAAAAATCAAATGTGTGGAAGTTATACAAGATTAAATATGGCAGTTGTGTAATGTACCTCAAATAAATGTAATTTCAATTCATTTTGATAGTTTGCATTATATCATTAGGTGTTAATATTGTATATTTTTCGAATATTTCCTGTTACTGGGTGTTTTATCTGTAGTCATTTTTTCTCATAATAAAAAAAGACTCATTATTTATGAAGACTACTGCTTTTATGATTAATACTATGTTTTTTAACAATAGTTATATGGGGAACATCCTTTTAGCAAGCTATAAAAAAGAGTAAAATAAAATATTGATAATCATTTTCAATCGTTTGCGTTAGTAGGTGTTTATTATATATTCTGTAGTAAAATGAAGATTTATTATTTATGAAGACTCTATATTGTTTAGGCACATCCTTTCACAAAGAAGAGCGAAAACAGAATTTTCCTTTCATGTTTTTGTAAATTTTGTAAAATTGTTTGTAGGATTTTAAACATCACATTTTTCAGTTGTTAAAATGGAAAATGTGTTTCTTTGGATTGTTCTAAGCAGAAATGCCAATGCTTTGATGAATACTACCTACAGTTTAATTTCTGAAATTCAAATGATAAGATTAAACTTCCCTTATATCGTATTGTTGAAATAATTCTAGAACAATATTTATATGAATTAGATTTATATTCAACATTTAAAAATATATATATTGATAATTCTTGTGATTCCAATGATATGATATATTGTAATATATAGATAGATTATAATGAAAAATTCAAATGAATGTTGTCATTCAAATATTTTATACATCCAAAGAGTCATCGTAACCGTGCAAGAAATGTCAAAATTATTAAATGGAAATGTGTACATCTAGAGAACAGCTTTCTTATCATTTTAATATTTATTTATCTTGAAAATATTTGTGCTTATTTATTGAAGAATCCTTAACAGTAATGAAGCACACTGACTGAAAATATAAAAATAATAATTAACCAGCTTAATCTATCGCTCGAAAAAATGAAATAGGTACTGTTAAAATCACGCATTGAATCTCTTTTATAGCTCCAGATAATAGAGATTTTCAAGAATGATATTAATACCATATATCTTAAGGAATGGAAGAATCTCAAGAAATTCATTGTGAACTTTAGATAAGCTGAAAACTATCAGGTGGATAGTTTTTCATCCACCTGATGAAGGTATTGTATACCGAAACAATATTGTAGTGGACAATATATAAACTTTTTGAAATTAAAAATGTGTTTGATTTATTGATGAATCTATAAAAAGTGTCACGCTTATAATCTCTATTTTTGTTTCTTTTCTCGTTCACAAATTACAAGAAAACCGATGACTAATGTCTCATTAATATCACAAATAGTTATTTTTACATTTTTCTAATGTACTGCTATCATTCGAAAAAAACTTAAAAGAACAAAGTATATCTTAAAATTATGTAAAAAACATACGTTTTCATAAATATTGGTAATGTCCTTTTGTAATCGAGTTTCAGTTTTTTACAATTTCTGAATTAACTAATATTGGATTAATATATAAAATAAAAAAACACTTGGCTTGGTTTCACAAAATTTATGATGAATTCTTCAAATATTCGTTATAAATTTTGTGAAACCAAGCCAAATGTTTTTATTTAATATATTAAACAATGTTTCACCAAGAGATCAGCGAACATTAAATCAACTTCAACAATGGAAGGATAAAAGTGAAATTTATATTTCAAAATAAATGTGTAAATTGAAAACATTCAATGAATATTTTGTCCACAGTGCATCTGAGACCAATATTAATTATAAATAAGATAGGAATATCCCATCATTGTTATTAGCAATTTCGAAGAATATGTTGAATTTTAAGAAAGTACTATAAAAAAACAAATATATGAAATGAAAACACATGGCTAGGTTTCACAAGATTTATAATGAATACTTAACAATTGTTTCGGGGTGTTACCCCATTTTCAAAAGTAAAACTGAAAGTTTAACCCCGTTACAATTATATATTATACAATCGTCAAGTTCTTTATTATAAATTTTGTGAAACCTAGACAAGTGTTTTTTATTTAGTAAAATGAACTCTGTTTCATCTAGAGATCAGCAAACATTCAATCAACTTCAAAAAGTACAATTTTTAGCATAATTTAAAACATAATTTGAATGAAATTAAGTAGTTTGTAATTTTCACTTCAATTCAGTCAAACATAACAATATTGTGTTTAAATACTTCTTCTGATAAAGGAACTTCTAGGTTGTTGAAAAGTATATCTGTTAAATTTACAAAATTTGTGAAAAACCTAGCCTAAACCAAACCTAAATTTGTGCCTAGGAAAAACATTTTGCTGTCTCGGTTGGGATTTTGTATGAAGTGAAGATGTAACTTTTCTTTTTTGTTTCATCTGTTTTTATTGAATTAAATCTCTCATTTTGTTTTGACGTCAAAATCCATCGAATCGAAAACAATCGGATGTAATCAGAATAAACCTTAATATATATGTTATAGATATCTCTCAGTTATCATCTAAATCTGATGAAGCCACTGTAATGTCGAAACAATATTGTCAAATTTGACTGATTTAAAATGAAAATTACAAACTACTTAGTTTCATTCAAATTAGAACAAATATTTCACACGAAATCGTCATATTTAAACGTTCTATAAACCACAAAAAATAACAGTTTTTTCTGAAATCTTTTCTATTTAACTGCAGTAAACGAATTAGTATATAAAACTATTCTTCCTTCTTCACTTTTATTATCAGCATCTCCGAGGCAGAAACGATTGTATAGTATTGCACTAACAGGTAAAGTAACCATCATAATTACCTTTCAACAATGCCACTTTACCAAAGAACATTGAAACGAAATTATACCGACAGGTGTTGACCGTTGCAATTTGTGCTTTGATGTTTCCGCACCGGAGGCCCTTAGAAACCATATGATGCACTGTTGATAGAACATGGTGGACATGAGTACTGGTACTAGTGCGTAAAGTCTTTAACCTTTGCGGGTAGGGTTCAACCATTTCAAGATGCAAGGCATTTCTCAAGTCGAAGGTATGAGTATGATTGCAATGGAACGAGTTGGAGAGGGTAGCATTCCATGAGTGATCCGAATGCGGTAACAGAAAATCTCAAGCAACTAACTATTAAAACAATTTTTGGAAGAGTTTGCAACTCGATCGAATAAAATGTTTATAAAAACTTCGAAGATAACATTTTTCCTCAAATAAACGATTATTCAATGTGACAAAAGCACTAATTTGAATAAAAACCTCAAATAATATGACAAAAATGGCTTCAATTACTGTTATTATAATACATTTGAGAAAACCTTGAATAATACCGGGTGATTTTTTAAGAGTTAAGTTATTCAGGTTGGCGGCACTGGTTGGCAATGGCATCCAAACGTCATCTGTCAAAGTGAAAAGTTTTCAGTATACTCTGCCATTTCATCATGGAAATATTTACAAACGAGCAACGATTGTAAATTGTTGAAATTTACTATCAAAATTTGTGCTGTGTGAAAAATGTGTATCGTTTGTTACGACGAAAAATTGTGTTCAGCGATGAGGCTCATTTCTGGCTTAAGGGATATGTAAATAAACAAAACTGTCGCATCTGGAGTGATGAACAGCCACATGCCATACAAGAATTACCGATGTATCCCGAAAAAACGACAGTTTGGTGTGGTTTATGGGCTGGTGGCATCATCGGTCCATTTTTCTTCAAAGACGACCGTAGAAGAAACGTTACCGTCAACGGCGAACGATATCGAGCCATGATACGCAACTTTTTCTGCCCCAGCTAGCCGAGTTGAACTTGGTTGACATATGGTTTCATCATGACGGTGCCACATGCCACACAGCTTGTGAAACAATGGACATGTTGAAGGATGAATTTGGTGAGTAGGTTATCTCTCGAAATGGCCCTGTGAATTGGCCGCCAAGATCATGCGATTGACACATTTGGATTGTTTCTTGTGGGGTTATGTAAAGTCGTTAGTGTATGTGGACAAGCCGAACACGATTGAAGCCTCACATGATAACAGGCCGAAATGCTCGAAAAACTGACGCAAAATTGGACCTTCCGAATGGACCATTTGATACGGAGCCGCGGACAACATTTACATGAAGTTATCTTCAAAATGTAAATGACAAAGGCCAAGTTATCAATTTCAATGAAAATTTTGAATATACGATGCAAATTGAGTGTTTAATTCGGTTTTAAAAAAACTACGCTTAAAAAATCACCCATTATATAAAATTTCATTATAAAAACGGCAACAATGATGAAAACTACACAGAGTTATTCTTCTCATCTACAAAGATTATTATTTGTATAATTGTATAATTTGTATAGTTGGTATTGTATATAGAAGTTGTTGTATAATGTAAAACTCAAAGTTATAATGAAGGACATCCCCAAATTCCTTTTATAATCATATTGTTGATTCCTAATCCATTTTGACCCCTAAAAGAATGAATACAAACTCAACTTAAGAATCGAATAATCTGTTTCTGTATTAAAGGATTTCCATTGAATACATGTAACATATACTGTAAAAACTGTAACATATTTTTATATGTTACAGTATTAATATAACAAAAACTGTAACAGTTTAACATAAGTCAATTGTGTTAATTGTAATTCATTGTTTTTAACATAATATTTCATCAAGAGATAAGCGAAACCGGCGTGTCATTTATTGAAAAAGAGCATTTAGATGAAAAGACCTCATAACGATTTTATCAAAAGTGAAACCTGAATTTGGTGCTCTTCGACAGTTTTATCCGAGGGGGACTAAATATAACACAACAATTCTTCTAGAAGAAATCTACGCAGCTGAGACAATGGTTGTAAGCCGTCAATCAGTAATTAGAGAAATAGGAGAACAAGAATGAAAAACTTTCAGAAAGATTTAAGAGACAATTAATAAATGCTTAGATGAAAAGGCCTCAGAACGAACTTCATCAAAAGAAAAATACTATACCAAAAGAAATAGGAAAACGAAGAGCGAAGTTTTATGCACATGTCTAAAAGACGATACACCGAAGAATAGCAAAGAAACTACTCGATATAAATAAAAAGATTCCATGGGACCTAAAGGATCTAAAACAAATCAATATAGAAAATCTCCAAAATCTTACGAAGAGTAGCAATAAAATCCATATGTGAAGTTAGAGCGAACACTTCGCACCAGCCTAGAATGAAATGGACAGATGAACGAAAGAAGAAGCATTCTGAGAGAATGAAGCGTTTTTGGAAGTGAAAATGGTGGAACAAAAGTATTAAAACATGCTCATTATATATCGTTAAATTTTTGGTACTGAAAAATAACAATTTATTGTAAGTATATAAATATCATGAAATTAATACCTATGCTAGTTGATGCGAGGACCATTATTTGACATTGAATGTGTCGAAGTGTAATATTGTCTCTTTCATAAGGAAAAGAGACCGAATTGAGTGTGGTTATAGCGTCGGTGCTCCGAGGAGAGCTTCTTTCTCGTTCTGATAAGGTGAGAGATCTTGGTGTAGTCTTCGATCAGTAGTTTTTTTTGTTCCACACATCACCAACTTATTTCATCTGTCTTGAAAATATATGGATTCGTTATACGCACTGGAAAATATTTTAATAATTCCTCAATATTTATAGGACTATTCAATACCCTAATCCGTAGCAAGTTGGAGTATGGCAGCATGATCTGGCATTCTATTTTGCCATCAACGCCATCTTGAGGCTATTTGAGAAGGTTCTTGAAATTCTTAGTTTGGAGAGAGGATAAAGTATATCCATAAAGAGGAGTCAATCATAACGAATTATTGAGTGGATTTAGTTTGATCTCATTGCAGGGTAGGAGAGAAACTTTATCACTTAAATTTTTGTACGAATTACTGCACAATACTATTGATTAAACTCCTCTCTTGGCTGCTTTGAAATTTCGTGTTCCTAGGCAAAATTCTCGTAATACAGAATTATACCACCCAGAGACTCCGATTGTATTAGGGACCAACTCCCTAATACAATCCCCCATTTGGTTTATGGAGTCAACATTCAATAGAGTTGCCAATAATTGTGACATTCACTTTGCCTCCATAGAAGTTATTATTAAGAGTTATGTGAACAAAGGCAATTGACTGAAATGAATTGATTTAGATTGAGTTCTTTGTAATATTTCATTAAATGCTATTATTTTGTTGTTATTATTATTATTATAACGATTGTTCCCCATGAGGAGAGCGACTGAACTTGAATTCGCAATCATTAGCTAAATAAATTAGAATTTTGCTTCATCTTTTTTGCCTCCCAAAAACGCTTCATCCTCTCTGAATGCTCTTTCTTCCGTTCATCTGTCCACTTTACTCCAGGTTGACGGTTTGATTTTTGCTCAAACTTCACATGTGCAATTTTATAGCGACATTCAGTGCGATCTTCGAGATTTTTTATATTGATCTGTTGTAGATCCTTTTGGATCTCTTTTAGCCACTCTGTTCCGCATTTACTATTCATAATTATATCGAGTAGTTTCTTCGGTATTCTGGACTGTTTCATTCTGTAGACATGTGCATAGAACTTTGCTCGTCGTTTTCTGATTTCTTCCGTTATCGTATTTGTCTTTTGATACAGTTCATTCTGAGGTCTTTTCATCCAAATACCGTTTCTATTGATTGACCCGTAAAGCTTTCTGAGAATTTTTCGTTCTTGTTTTTCTATTTCTTTAATTCTTGAATGGCCTCCAATAACCATTGTTTCAGCTGCGTAGATTGCTTCTGGAAGAGTCGTTGTGTTATAATGCCTCAATTTGGCGCCTCTCGAAATGCACTTTTTGTTATAGTGAGCCCATTTTAGTTTGTAGGCCCTTTGGAGCTTGGTTATTCTCTGTTCATCAGCGATTCGGTTTAAACTTGAGGACTGTATAACTTCCCCGAGGTATTTAAAATTGCCTACTTGCAGAATTTCACCATGTTTTGTTATAAGAGAAGAGTTATTTTTTGGTTTTCTTTCCATGTATTTGGTTTTATCATAAGAAATTTATAACCCGGTTTCCTCGCAATTTCATGTAGTTTTTCTACGGCGCGAATGGCTTCAGTTCTGTTGTCTGTGATGATAGCAATATCGTCTGCAAAGGCGAGACATTTGACATCCTATTTTCTTTTTTGATACCCACTTGTATGCCCTTTACGTGAAGTTTTTACCGGTTTTAATTTCAAAGGGATCTGATATTTCGCCCATAAATTTTACCTTGGAAGTTGTACCTGTAAGTGTCTGTTCTATAATTGTTCGGGTCTTTCGATCGATTCCAAATTCTTTCATGATTTCAAAAAGGGTTTCGCGGTCTACCGAATCATATGCTTTCTTGAAGTCAATGAATGTGATCACTGTATTTCTACATTTCCATATTTTGTTATTAGTTATTATTTAGTTTTTTTTTAGATTAGATTTAGCTCTTTGTTATATCTCTTTCATTTCAATTATTCAGTTAGTACTCAACATTATGTCATTATTTTCTGTAATTGGGTATTATACCTGTTGAGAATGAAGAAATTATTATTATTATTATTATACCAGGAATTTCGGATATATTTTCAATTATATAAGTATGTAATTCTACAATTATTAAATTGAAAATATTCACATAATTGTTTTTTTTGCAAATCTTATATATATTAGTTTTTCGCGAAACATTTTCTTAGCGAAATGGTTTCACGTGGTATAAAGTGAACAGTTACAGTTTACCTAAACAGGATGGCATTCCGTACCGTCGTCCAAGGTTCCTCACTTCTTCAGTTACCCAGAGCTCGTTAACAGCAGACGAAGAAGGTGCCCGCGAGAAAGAGATAGATGCAGTACCAGCATCAACGGTCCAGTTCTGTGATCTAGTAAATGCCGCTAACTCATGCTCTGCATCTTGTTGGCATATTAAAATTTGTATTCAAAGTTAGTTAAATTATTGAACGGCAATGAAGACATTGTGAAGAACATCTTCTAAATTACTTAGTGCTTTAGTGAGTGAAGAACGCAAGGTGCAAACTGATAAATTTCGAATATTTCGGAGTGCCGTTACAGTTGAAAAAGTGACCACAGAAGAATTGTTGATGATGAGGATCAACGTAATAATTATACGTTACTTCAATAGGTAAAACATAATTTCTTTGGTGTTGGTTCTCAGCAATTTGACAATTGCAGTGAAAATATTAATTGATAATATACATCATTCCAAATCAAATTACAAAGCATTTAAATGAGACATTGCAAAAAAGAATGACTTAAAACTAGAAAATAAATATATATGTATAATTCATACTTATATATTACTTATATAGTACTTAAATATTGATGTGTTTATAGTAGTTTTATACTGGGGTCATTTCATCACTAGTTATAGCTTATCAAATCGTATATATCACAATTAAGGCACACGGTATATACGAATAATTAATAAAAGTATAGACCAGAATTGAAAAAAAAATATAGTAACATTATAGCAAAAGCAGGTGAAAGAATTTAAAGAATAGTTTATAATAGCTAAATATAACAAAATTAAAATTAAATTTAGAAAAACCACCTAACTGCAGTTTGAAAGTTACTATTCCTAGTTAGTAAATTAAATTAAACTCTTGACTTAATGTTTCGCGGTTATACATCAATTCGTCAACATGTTAAATATAATCGTGAAACATTGAGCCAAGAGTTTAATTTAATTTAATATTTAATTATGTTTCACCAAGAGTTAAGCAAGAATTCAATCGCTAGTCAACTATTCCTAGATATTCAACCACATTTTGTATTGAAAATCCTTAAACTGTAGTCTATATTGACTAATACTACGAAACTGCAGTAGCAAACTAATAAATATAGTGATAAAAAGGTGCATTTATCTCTATAATACTATGCATTATAATAATAATGATGATGATAAATTCTTTATTCTCACCAGGTATAATACCCAATTACTGAGAATAATAACAATGTTGATAACAACAGTAACTATATAATTGAAATCAAGAGAAATATAACAAAAAGCTGAATCTAATTTAAAAAAAAACTAGAGAAGTAACTAATAACTTAATGAACAAATTAGATGAAATATCACAAACAACAAAATCTAATTCAATTTATTTTAGTTAATTTCACCTGTTCACAAACTCCCAATAATAACTTCTACATAGTCAATTATTCTGACACATATATCATGTATATGTCACAATTTGTTCTTGTTTCACAATTATTATTAGCAACACTGTATAGCAATTGAATACAGACTCCATAAACCAAATGGGGGATTGTATTAGCGAGTTGATACTTGAAGTCTCTAGATGGAATAATTCTGTAGTACGAGATTTTTGTCTAGTTACACGAAATTCCAACACAGACAAGAGAGGAGGACAATCAATACTGTTGAGCAGAAATAGGTACAAAAACATCAGTGATAAATTTTCTCTCCTCTATAAAATGAAATTAACCTAAATCGACTCAATAATTCGATATGATTGACACCTCTCTGTGGATAAACTTTATCCTCCTCCAAACTAAGAATTTCAAGAACCTTCTCTGGTGAATTATCACAAAGTAACCGAGAAACCTATCCAATATTTTTAAGAAATTGGTAGATCTAGATCTTTGAGATCTTCAGGATATTTTATCAAACATAACTTGAGGATTATAATATCAGATACTTATTATATTGAAATGTGTTGGCATTTACTTGATGTAACTAAATCTATTATAGTTGAATATAAACTAAAATTTAAACCCTTGAACTCTTGATTTTTATTGATAACATGTCATAACGATTTCTTCAGATGGTAATAGAATACTGTCATATGCAGAATATGTCAGATTCTAGACTGTCACACTAAAATATGTCAGGTACTAGAATACTGTCAGTATTCTATTAACATCTGTAAGAAGTCGTTTGTAATGACGAAACGTGTCATGCTATGTAGTCAATAAAGTGTAAATCAAGTTCAATTGTTTGAATTTGAGTTTATATTCAAAGATACTTATTACATTTCGAATACTGTGCGATTTGCAAAAACAGAAAAATCCTGTTGCCATTTTGATTCCTTCAGTGAAAATACACTAGCTCTGTATTTGCTTTTGAAGAATAAAATCACTGCCTTTCTTTAACCATGAGGAAAGAATAATGCATGCTACTTCTGAATGCTGAACAGCAACTAAATTTATAACGAGTTAACATGTTTATCTAATAACAATGAATATTAATATTAATAAGATTTATTACTTACCATAAGATTTCCTCAAGGTGAAACAAATTCACAGTAGTTATCTTGCATAGCATGTCTCAAGTATTGCAATTTTCTGGACTTAATTGTTAGTATTAATTGGTTTGTGGTCCCCATTCTTCGAAGTACTTCTTCTTTAGTAACTCTATCTACCCAGGATATTCTTAATATTCTCCGATACATCTACACTTCAAATGCTTCCAATTTTTTCATATAACTATTGTCCATGCTTCCACACCGTACCGCAATACTGATACAACAATACCGATACAAAAATACCGATACAACAATAACGATGAAATATAGCATCTAATCATCCTGATCTTTAGATTCAGACTAGGACTTCGACTACAGAAAAGTTTGTTCATTCTAATGAATACTCTTCGATCTTTCTATATTCTTTCTCTCATTTCCTTGGTGTAATCTTGTTTATCGTTAATGTTTGTCCCTAAATAAGTATACTGTTTCAGGTACTCTCTCTATTCTTTCGTTGTAGACGTAGATGCTAATATTCTCAATGTTCCCTACGTTATAACTATAAATTTAATTTTCTTCTTATTCATTGATAAGCCAAATTCTCTACTTGTTTGTACTACTTTTAAATACTTTATATAAGTATAAATGAAAGAGCTAATTTTGAATTCTATATTGAATTAGAAGTACATCATTATTATGTATGCCAAAACATACAATCGATAAATCTAGTGCAAAGAAAAAGAAATTAGACAAAAGAAATACTTCATTATTGTTTCATCTTCATTACTAACGAACGTAATATTTGTAATACCATGTTTTTTTGGTGTTGACGTAAAAAAGTAAAAAATCAACAGGAAGTTGACGAATTTAATTCGAAAATAATAACTCTTGAAGGTAACATAATGAACCATTTTTTGTGAGACGGATAATGCAATTTGCTTTCAGACTAATTTTGCTCGTTTCTTTGAATTCCGAGTTAATGTTTACTGCCTTAAGGGTTGTATGTTACGTTGAGTTTCATCAAATAAAATGCAGTATTGTGTGGAATCCATCCATAAAATTAACTTCTTTCAACTTCCTCTCAATGAAATTGTTCATTCGAATCAAAACGGAAATATTAAAATAAAAAAAATTTAGAGGAGTAATAACAATTAAAAAAGTTATGCATATATATTCTCTACTTAATATATATCTACTACTCTACGCCAATTTGTATTTTTCTGGTTTGTAGATATTTATCATTATATTATTTTCAAATGTTGAAGATGGATGTGAATCCGAACCTGTGACCCGTTTAGTGCTTGATAAAACTTATAAGACAGAATGTTACTAAGTTACTAAAGCTTGTATTTCTCTTCTGTGTTCAAGGACCCGATGAAAATTGATATTTACTCTCAAGGTTCTAGAATTTCTTTTCCTCTAAAAATCACAGGTTTATTCAATTGGCTATGAATGCGGAATCCACCTATATAATTCAATTAATACCTATAATAATTAAAGAACTATAGGGGAGAGTGCTAAGTTTCAACATTTTTTACTTTAGTTTTTATCTCAAAACAACCCTAGTTACTTCAACAATTATTGAACTTTTGAACACTTGTGAAATTGGCTGATTTTTAAATGGGCTTGCAAAATGTTTATGGTGAAATGTTCTCTGAAAGTGGGGCACTTTTCAACGAAGATATAACTGAAAACAACTTCCACAATTTGATTTGAATAGACTTTATTTTCAAAACAATTTGGAAATACAAAAGTCAAAGACGTAAGCCGAAGACAGTAGACCAAATCTTCCAGATTTGTGAAACTTCAATTTTTCCAGACACCGTCACAGACTGTGTGTCGTTTTGGAAATTTAAACATACTTTGTTCATTGGAAAAATCCCTTCTTGAACTACTAAAATATCAAAATTCGATAAATTACCAACTCTTAGGCTTCTTCGCCTAACTGATGAGACCCCGCAAGGTCGAAAACTAAAATGGGATGAATTACAACTAACTCAAAGGATAGTAGACCCTGTTGTACCCAGTTTGCAAGGACAGCATTTGGCAAAAGCAAAAGTTTGACGAAATCAGGAAATTTGAGCAAAATTTGCTTTTTTGATCATCTTCCAAAGCAAAGGTCACTGACAGAAGTCAACTTCTGTCTTTGACTTACGTCTTCGACTTTCGTTTTTCCAAATTGTTCTTTGAATTTCAACTTCTCAGAAGAAAAGCTATTATTTTTACTTGTCTCAAGGTCATTTTCTTGACTGAGGATGACGAACCGAAGTCGAAACAAGCTAAACTTGATATTGCTCCGTTGCACAAAGAATGCTTTTGCGTATCAGCGATGGCCTTTGCTTTGGAAGACGATCAGAAGAGCGAATTTTGCTCAAATTTCCTGATTTCGTCAAACCTTTGCTTTTGCCAAAGGCTGTCCTTGCAAACTGGGTACAACAGGGTCTACTATCCTTTGAGTTAGTTGTAATTGATCCCATTTCAGCTTTCGACCTTGCGGGGTCTCATCAGTTAGGCGAAGAAGCCTGAGAGCTGTTAATTTATCGAATTTAGAATTTATTTTACAAATACAAATCAAGACGAAATTATATACCTAAAACTGTCACATATCGTACTATTATTTCTTATTGATTTCCACATTATTTCTTCTCTGAGTGAAGATAAATTAATTCAGAATGTCAATGAAGATTCATCTGGATAGGATATTTGAAATTTTAGTACCATTTTGACGTCATTCCTTTCAATGCTTCTAATATACCTTTTCTTCAACATAGAAAATAGGATGGAATACAGTATTTCAATAAAATTTCATCTTGGAGTGCTTGCAACTCTTTGACAATATCTACTTCAATCATTTTTCGTGGGTTTCACTTCATTTTGTAAGTTCACACCATTTTTGAAACCTGAAAAAATGTGATATGAAATTGAAATCTCCTCGAGCTGAAATGTAGGGATAACTACACAGTTTCGAAATTACCCTTTAATTTTGTTGAAATCCACCCCAGTTTCCACCATTTAGTTTAGTTGTCTTTTCCCAATGAGAATTTTTCGTAATTTTCTATATGTAAATGCAAAATATAAAAAAATTGTAGCATAATAAATACTACGTACCTCATTTAATAACTTCTATCCGAAAGGGATCTTCTAATTCAAAATTAGGTCACACTAAAACACGTTTCATTAAAGAACATGAAAAGTATTGAAAGAAATGGAGGGACATCAAATGTTGGTACATTTTGAAAGGTTAGTTCTAGTATTTATAATTTTTTGGGCAGTTTTGCATGTTGTAAGTTCAAATTGTTGAATGGTGTTATATATATATATATATATATATATATATATATATATATATATTATTTAATAATTATAAATAAACGAATCAATGTTTTGTAAGAATTATTAATAATTCAATAATTCCAATCATTTCCTAGTAAAAAACTTGGTGAAAATTCTAAATTATATAATATAATGCAAAATAATTGGCTAAATTGAACACATTTGTTCAAAATTCGATAGGTTGTTGACACTTATGTCAAACGCATAAAAATGTTGTGACATTTAGTATTTTTAATTATATGTTATATTTAGTATATTTTTAATTATATGTTATATTTAATATATTCATAATGATTTATGATCTAGTTCAGGTTTTCAATTTTTTTCGTAATGATACCTTTATAGGAATTATTTATACTTATAATAATTGCTGGCTGCAATAGATGGCCATCATTGTTTCCGCCCGTATTTGTGAGCAGGTGTTTTAGTGTAACAACGGTTGAGAAACTTGAACTTCAGCTTTAGTTTTAATCGAGTCAACTGATGCTGGTTTATAGGGTGAAAGAATTGGTACGTATTCCATTCATAACAAAGCACAAAATGTTTGTTTTGTGTACAATGTTCTGTTGAGACCTGTCATTATGAGACACAACAAAACGCTTTCAATTATTAACAATCTACTATTTACTGACGACTTTTTTTTCCAAATTTATCATTTACGATGGTGTCTTGTTACTTTATCTAACAACAAGTTCATTCTTTTAAATATTTAATAGTGTTGGCGTTAACTTGATATAAATCCAATAATTGAATATAAACTTAAATTCAAACACTTGAACTTATGATTCACACTTTATTGACTACATAGCATGACGCGTTTCGTCGTTACAAACGACTTCTTCAGGTGCTTACAGAATAATTATTCATACAGAATAATTATTTTTACAGAATAATTATAACAGATTATTCTGTAAGCGTCTGAAGAAGTCGTTTGTAACGATGATAATTGAATATAAACTTAAATTCAAACACATGAACTTATGATTCACACTTTATTGACTACATACCATGACAGGTTTCGTCGTTACAAACGACTTCTTCAGACGCTTACAGAATAATTATTCATACAGAATAATTATTTGTACAGAATAATTATAACAGATTATTCTGTAAGCGTCTGAAGAAGTCGTTTGTAACGACGAAACGCGTCTTGCTATGTAGTCAATTAAGTGTAAATCATAAGTTCAAGTGTTTGAATTTAAATTTATATTCAAGTTAATTCTTGTCTTCTTTGCAGTCTCCAGGACTTAGGTACTAATAATAATAGAGCTTGATTGAAATTATCATTTATATTCATTACAAGAACAAAGTAATAAAAAGAAAAACGAAATTATAAACTTATAGACTACCATGACGTAAAATGAGGTAAATACATTCTTAAGGTTGATACTTCCTTCTGTAACTGAAATCCTGATTAAGTAGTTCACGATACAATTGATACACCAAAAAAAAGTTCAAAACGCTCAAAATGAAATGTAGAACTAGAGAAAACATGAATACTTTTGATATTAAATGAAAAACTGAATAAAAACATAGACAATAATAAACTGAATAACAAAGTGAATTATACAAGGGTGGGGTGGCTTCCAACCAGACCAAGAAAAACTATGTTTTAAAATTGTTTTTTGCTTTAATTTGCAACATAATCTCCATCAACACTGATAAAGTTCTCATAACGGGGTTCTAATTTAGTTGTACGAGTTTCAAATGTAGATTCGCCAAGCTCTCGAAATACTGATTTAAAGTTTCGAAAACTTCTTCGTTGCTCACAAATCTTTTACCGCCAAGCCATTTTTTGAGGTTAGGAAACGGGTAATAGTCACTGGTGGCTAAGTCTGGAGAGTAGGGGGGATGCGGCATCAATTCAAACTTCAATTCGTGGAATTTGGACATGGCAACAATCGACGAATGCGCTGGTGCGTTTTCGAGATTAAACAAAATTTTTTCTTCGCCAAATGAGGTCGTTTAATTTGCACCTCGTCCTTCAAACGTTGCAGTAAGTCTGCGTAGTATTGACCACTGATAGTCTAACCCTTTTCACGATAATCAATGTATATTATTCCTCTCGTATCCCAAAACAGTAGCCCTAACCTTGTTTGTGGATAAAATTGTTTTGCCTTCTTTGGAGTTGGTTCCTCCTTTCCAACCCACTGTTTTGACTGTTCTTTATTTTCAGGAGTGTAGTGGTGAACCCAGGTATCATCAACATTTATGAGTAAACACAAAAAATTTGTTTGGATTACACCTCTAGAGGGCCAAATGTTCGGTAGAAATGTTTTTGTCAAACAGTTTTTGGTTTAGAATTAGCAAACGCGGCACCCATCTTGCACACACCGCTTTCGTGCTCAAATGTTTCAGCAAAATATTTCGAACGGGTTCATCTCACAGATCTCAGTTATCTCATGCACTTTCAATCTGCGGTCTTCCAATTATGTTTGTTCGATTTTTTCAATCATTTCTGAAGTTGTGACCTCAACTTCAATTGGGTGGAATGAAGGAATGTTTTTGATGGAAGACTACACCAAGATCTCTCACCATATCAGAACGAGAAAGAGCGTGAAGACTGACGCTATAATCACACTTCATAGGATCTTTTTCCCTTGTGAAAGAGACAACATTTCACTTTAGATACTTAAGATAAATCTTAATATATTACACTTACTAAGATAAATCATATAGTGGTGATAACCTATGAAAAATCAATGTGCTTATATTCATTCCTGTATTTGTATAACATTATCGTGCCTTTACAATATTACTTTGTAATTTGCCAGACAATAGAGAGGAAGTTTTTCATGATAATTTGTATTGAAAATTTTATTCAATCTAAGATCGTGTCGCCTTCTCAATAAGAATGTTTTTCTGGATGTTTTGTTTCATTTTTCAGTTTTATCACATTCAATACTCTATGTATTTTTTCGCTTGCTCAATTCCAGGAATAAAACTTGTGTCCGCCTCCATGCGACATTTGGCAATACTGTAAATAATTGATATCAAATGATGAATAGATAAAGCCACTGAATATTTAGTAGTATGAAATAATCTAAACCCACGAAATGTAACTCATGGTCTGCGGTATCTAAAATCATAAACAGAAATTTGTCTTAAGGCCATACACTATCCGGTATAACCGTTATCAATTTTAGCTACTACATACCTTCAATGTTTGAAACAAGTTTTATTATTGATTGACTAATTTTCAGTCTATTCTATTATCGATCGGTCTACAGGACCGCGTCGAGCTATTTGGACGCCTGTGTCCAGTATTACGAAAAATTACGTTCCTTACCTCTTCCAAGTAAAAATTCATATATATATATATATATATATATATATATATATATATATATATATATATATATATATATATATATATATATATATATATATATATATATATATAATAACAGGTTTTTTATAGCTATAAGACATATGCATAGAACTTTGCTCGTCCTGCAAGGATCAGTTCTGGGGCCATTGTTATTCATTATATATGTAAACGACTTACCCAACTTTATGGATCCTCTGAAAACGGTATTATTCGCGGATGACACCACTTTTGTTTACTATGATAGAAATCGTTCACTTGGTAATTTTTTATTCATTAGCGATTTGGTTTAAACGTGAGGTCTGTATAACTATAACCTCTCCGAGGTATTTAAAATGGCCGACTTGAGGAATTTCACTGTTTTGTTATTGAAGAAGATTCAGTTATTTTCTGGTTTTCTTTCCATGTATTTGGTACTATCATAATAAATTTGTAACCCGGTTTTCTGCACAATTTCTGCAGTTTTTCTACAGCGAGAATGGCTTCAGTTCTGTTTTCTGTGATAATATCAATATCTATATGAGAGGTAATAATAAATACTTGTCTAAAAATCACTGACTGAACAATTCTTCATTAGACTAGTTTCGCCTTTTACGGCATTTTACGGCAAAGAATTGTTCAGTGAGTGATTTTTAGACAAGTATTTATTATTACCTCTCATTTAAATATGAACTATCACAGAGTTGATTCATCGTCAATTGAATTTATTGATAGCAATATCGTCTTGCAAAACCCAGATTGACATTTATTCGATTTTATTTCCTTATAACGTAATGAAATAATAATTTCTACTAAGTATGTGGTTCAAATAAAAAAACATACAAAATACAAATACATATAACTAACATAATTAGATAGAAACATATAACTATGAATATATTAGAAATAGAAAATATACAAATTAATATAAACGAAAAGATGACCATCGATTGAAATGACACTTAAGAAATAGAAAATTAGTGTTTTCAAAAATCAATGAAAAAACCAAAAGACGAACAAGAAGGACCTGTTGAAAGAACAGTAGTGATATAAAAGCAAAGAATCACGTACAACTTTGAACAGCCAAGTTTAAATTTGGCCGTGACAGGGTAGGTACATGCGGCACAGAATAGCTAGAAGTGGTCCACTGGGGTCTACAATAAATCAACATAGAAAATCTGGAAGATCGCACGGAGTATCGAAATAAAATCGCACATACCTAGAATAAAATGGACAGATGAACAAAAGAAGCAGCATTCTGAAAAGTTAAAGCGTTTTTGAAATGCAGAACGCAAAAGCAAAAACTTGAAAATTGTAATTTCAAATGATTGTGAATTATATATTCATTTTCAATCTTAATTTTTTGCGGTTTTTGACAAACCACTTGTTCGCTTTTGAGAAATGATGAAGAAAAAATGCCAAGTTAATTTATCTACTCAAACTCTATATTTTTGCCAACAGAGGTAGCAAATAAAATATGTCGATTTGATAACGAGATCACCAAAAATGATTACTAACCAGCTGATTTTTTTTTATTACTTAGTTAATATATATATAATTTAACAGCCATATTGTCCTACAAATTTCGTGGTATGTTATCCCGGTTCCTACGCTTAAAAGTAGTAGTACAGATCATTGATGTAAAAATAATTACTATCAAGCTGAATCTTCGTGAATAGCATCGTTTTGATGAGACGCCCAACAATTTCCTGTGCGAAAATTCTCGATATTGGTAGCTAACAGAGGTAGCAATAATAAAATATGTCGATTTGATGATTCTCAAATATTAATTACTAACTGGATTGTTTTTCATTAAATCTTAAGATAATTATCTAAATTATTTGAAAAAATATTTGTCCTACAAAATTTATGGTTTCATCAAAGAGTCCTCCCCCTCCAACATGTATTGATAACGAGATCACCAAAAATGATTACTAACCAGCTGATTTTTTTTTTTTACTTAGTTAATATTTATAGAATGTAACGGTCATATTGTCCTACAAATTCCGTGGTACGTTGTCCCGGTCCTACGGTCAAAAGTAGTAGTACAGATCCTTGATGTAAAAATAGCGTGGTACGCTATTGCGGTGCTCCAATTGAATATATATTGGAAAGTCATGAAATTAAAAATCAATTTATTTCTCAAGCGTGAGAAAAAAAAATGTTGACTTTTTGGTAGATTTCACTCAACAATAAGTTAAAAAATTACTGAACGTCAACTGAAATTAAACAAAACAATAACAAAGAAAACTTTGTGCCGCTTGGGTTTCTGTATTTTTCTATAACAGCTGAGTCACGCCGTTACGCGTGCGCAGAGCATTTTTACTCCGTCGTAGTAGGTATCCCACGTTTCTGTCGAGTATAAGCGTGTTAGTAAGCATTTTTCAGTTAACTACGTTTTATTTTTTTTTTGTCTTTCGAGAAATTATTTGAATATATTTTGACGTGATAATAACTGAAATACTAAATCCTCCAGAAGCAGACATTCACTTAGTAGATGGATTTTATTTATTACATACGTTGAAGAACTTTCCAAACAAATATGGTGAAATCTCGATGCATATATTAAAAATACTTATATATAATAGAAAAGAAGTACATATTATATTTGACAAATACAAAAAACCCAGTATTAAAGATTTTGAACATGATTTGAGAGGTGAAGAGGACACACAGTATGACGTAATACGTAAAGACTCTAATCGTCCTGCAGATTTCTGCAAATTATTGAGGAGCAACAACTTTAAAGAAAAATTTGTAGAATTTTTAATTAAAGATTGGACAAGGGACGAATTTATTACATTGATCACAGGAAAAACTGTTAAACTTAACTATGATCAATGTTACACTTATGAGGTGTCTAGTGAAAATAAAATAAAAAGAGTCATTGACTATAACCTCTCGTGTTATCATGAAGAAGCTGATACCAAAATTGTATACCACATTTGTCAATTAAATACTAACTATCGTGTGCAGATACATTGTACAGATTCTGATATACCAATAATAATGCAGGCAAATTTTAAAAATTTAAAAGATGAAATTCAAATAATAATTAATTTAAGCACGAGTAAAAAAAAATTTACTTGAACATAAATGAAATGTATGAAAAACTTGAGGATCAATTATCTTGTTCACTCGCTATATGCCATATTTTCACAGGAAATGATTATAATCCCGCTTTCTTTCGTAAAGGAAAAAAGAGACCTTTTAGTATTTTAAAGAAAAATAAAAAATTTCAAGAAGCTTTTATTCAACTCCTACGGATTGAAAACACAGCATTAACAAAATCGAATGAGGTATTTCAAATTATTGAAGAGTATGCAGAGTGTATTCATTAAAAACAAAAAATGATATCAACAAAGGACGGTACGAGTTATTTGAAAAAAGATATAAATCAAAAAATGAAAATGAAGAAATTTTAAAACAAAAAATCGTACGATATGATCTTTCCAGTTTGCCACCAACAAAAAAAGAATTGTTACAACAAATTAAAAGAACTGCATTTATCTGCAATGTATGGTGTAACGCACATATGCGGTGCCCCACGGAAAAATTGCCGGAAAATTTTGGAAGGACAATAATTGATGGCAAATATGAATATTATTGGTTTGATGGTCCCCAAAGTCCATCTTTTGAAGAATTATCTTCTGAAATACAAGGTACCCTATTTATACTATTGTTATTTATTGATTGATTATTCATTATTAATAATTTACTTAATTTTTTCATGTTATTACAGAGTCAGATATCACGAGTGAGGAAAGTGAAATAAATGAAGATGACAGCGATGTTAGTAGCGAAGATTATGAAGATTCATCAGATGAATATGATGAGGATTAATTTTTTTTATCTATAAATAGGAAATTAGAAATAGGAAAACGAAAAAATGACAATTCTTGTCGGACTAGTGATACAGACCTGTTTTTTTGTAGGACATTGTTTTATTTGGGCACTGAACACACTAACCTATTATGTAATATTTTTGTCCTATTAGATCTCAACAAAATATATTTATCTCGTACAATATTTCATATATTCCCCAAATTATCCAAATTTCACTGGGGTAAACTTTCGAGCAAACTGAAGTACACTACATTATTTTCCAATTTTGCAAGTTTAAACACAAGAATTTACTATGAATCCTTAATATATCCTAATTACTATTCTCTAGTTCAATTATAATTAATGGAACGCTGCTGTAGTTACCCATTAGTGTCGTTTAGTATAGTCCACCGAGATTTTATAGCATCCACTTCTATTTTATTCGCGGTGAAGTATTTCAGTGAATCCCATATAGAGCTGGCAAACGGATTGTATAGAATTCCGCAGCATTTGAAATATTTTGCTCTGGAATTCCCACCGCTTTTATGAAAACTGGACGCTTGTCAGTTGAAAAGAGAATACATAGTCGAAGAAAGAATGGGAACAAAAAACAGGAAGGCCTAAGATTAAAAATGAAAGGAAATTTTTCAGAACGTTGTAAAGAGGACCAAATTATTTTTAGGTTATTATGTTTGGAGGGTCTATTTATCATTCCTTTTGGTAGAAAAAGTAGAAAGAATATTCACTGAACTTTCATGATGAGAAAACCCGATGGGAAAGGAATATAAGAAAATTCGCCTTATGTAATAACATGACTTCGGTTTTGAAGTTTTTTATAACTGAAAATAGTCCACTCTTGAAAGAATTTTCGCAAAATGGCGGAGGAACCGGAAAATCTTATGAAAAATTGTTGACTGAAAAACATTCATTTCAATTGACGTGTCGTTATAAATTGCAACGGAATAATACAGATACAACTATTATTATAATAATACATTATTGTGGTTATATTAATAAATCGATTTTAGCAAATGAAAAAGACAAAAATTCGGAAAGATATCAGAAATTCGGGACATTCGTCAAAATTTAGAGAAAATAACGATTTAAAAAACCTTTCTAATAGCACTAAGAGAATCAATATACTACAATTATTCAATCTTTCGTGATCTCCAATGAATTTCAAACACACAAACAAAAATAAATACTAAAATATAAATTTTCTAGATGTCACAAAAAATTATAATTAACCCACTTGGCTTAATTTTCACTAAATATATTAAAAACTCTACATATGTTTCGGGTGGTAAACCCATTATCAAGAGTATACAATTTATTTTTACAAGTTATACAAGTAATATTGTAAAACATCTCAAAACTCATTCTTTCGTGATCGCCAATGAATTTCAAACTCACAAACAAAAATAAATACTAAAATATAAATTTTCTAGATGACACGGAAATTTTGCTTATCTTTTGGTGAAACATTATGTTAGAAACAATTAATTAAAATTAACACACTTGACTTAAGTTTCAATAAATATATGAAAAAATATATTTCTGGTGGTTAATCAACCATTATCAAGATTATACAGAACCATTATCAAGATCATACAATTACTTTTACAAGTTATAGAAGCAATATGCATTTATTAAAAGGATTGACTCTTTTTTATCGTGAAAACCTATACTTCATTCGAAAATGTAACTGAATTAGATATAAAAATTAATAAATCAGTGAGTTTTCTTCATACAAAAGTGAATATTAACAATTAAAATAAACTCAAAGTCTCACAAAATCTGTACTGTCCCCATGTGTAAGAGTAAAACGATGACTACACCGAAAAAATTGTTTATTCTTGTTTAAAAAAATATGGAAATTGGGAGAAAGTGGTTAAAACTTGCTAGAGGAGATATAACAGCATTATCAGCAAAAAATACCGCCTATATTTGTGAGGATTACTTCAATGTAAGCTTTCATTACCTATATACAAATCCAAATAGATCGGGTACTTTATAACTACGTATTGTCTTTTAATTTGACCTAATCTAAAATAATACTTATTTTGGCTGCAAAATGACATAGAAAATTATTTGGAACATACTATAATGGGTATGATATCCAAAATTATAGATAGTTAAATAATAAGTAAAACTGTACATACAAAGATGTTTTGACGTACCTATATTACGAAGTCGCCATTTGTTGCAAAAAAGATTGCTACCATTAAAGAATTTGTCTTTGTTAAGTTGGAATTATTTGCCTTGATGAATACAGTTTCCATCGTGCTATTAATATTGAGTAATTCCCAATTATTTCGTCGGTATGAACACAAACCAAGAAATGAAGAAGTAAACAGCCTTTCCTACTTCTTTACAGGTTGATGACGTCATGTGCTCTGAGTGGCAATAGGCGATAAATACAGCTTTTATTATTAGTTTTGTTGAATTTAATATGACAAATCAAATATTTAAAACAAGCTTCCAGATTTTAATTCACACTTTGATAAAATCAACACGAAACATTAATTTGTGATTAGTGTCCACATCCCTTTTGTAAGTTCTATAGAAAAAATCGTGGAAGTATAGATTCTACATATTCAAATGTCTGAAAAAAGATCAATTCTATGCATTTTTACCTGTAAAATCATACAATTTTGTCAGAAATTCGTTGAAGAAATAATGAAAATATATAATTTTTGAAGAAGGGCCCAAAAATTATTTTGAAAAAAATCATTCGCATATTGAAATATAATCGGCCTCTGAAATAATGTCTTTTTCAAGGGTTATTATTTTTGTTTTGTTTTGAATTTGCTGTAGATTTAGACTTGTCTTTGCTCTACAACAACTATTGTGGACCTATTATTATTTACCAATTAACACAGTATGATGTATTCAACACCAAGTCGCTTGCCGTCACAACAAATATTTGCATGTGATCAGAACACGATATAGAGCAATATTCTTCAAGATTTGAATGTGTACTTATTGCATTTAAAAAGATTCGGATTGTACTTTGTAATCCTTTTGGTTCGACAGCTGTTTCTATCTTCAGTCTTGAATTTACTTAAATTGTAGTGCTTTATCATTTTTTTAAAGTAAGGAGGTATATGTAGGTTAGTTTTAAGCAATTTGTGTTTTGATACTTCTCTGATTCCAATTGAAAAGTATATGGGCCCTTTTAAATATTAGACAAGTGCTTAGTTCGACTCTGGACGATTCACGAATGACGTGAACACAGTGCGTGCATTTGTTTATTTAAGTGACCTCTTGGAAAAAATAAGAGTATAAGCATTGATCATCGCATAGAAATAGGAAAAATAGGGATTTAACATTCCCATTGTTAACATAGAAATATTCTCTGCAATTTTACCTGCTATTTTACACAACAACGGGTAATTGACAATAACTTCTGTATTCGTTGCTTCAGGTTGGCATAGCACACTGCGGTAAGTTTTTGTTCAAGTTATAATATGTGTGAAAATTTCGTGGGTTGTATCAGTTGGAATTCTTCGTATTCTTTAGGAAGTTGCAGGTATTTTGAGTGGTCTACGGAGTTTGTGTACCTAATCCATTAGTTGTTATAACAATGCTGTGGGCGAATAATACCATGTGGACGGATCTTACATGGAATATTGTGTGTTTAAAAAATTCTTGTAGTTGAAGAGTTGGGATCTCAGTGTATTATACCTGTTTTACTAGATCTATACGTTTCAGTTGATTGGCGAATGTGGATGATCGTAACTGAACATAATTCAATTAGAATTTTGCTTTTTGAATTCTCTAATATAGGGAACTTTGTGTGTACAAAGAATGTTTATTTCTATAATTCAATAAATAAAAACCTTAAGTTGTGGAGCACTTACACTACATGCAAAAATAGGTATTTTTCGAACATCTCCGAAATTATAGGAAAGTTTGGAATTATTTTAAGAGTATCTAATTGAAAAATTCTTCAACTGACGAAATGAAGAATTCTTGGAAAAATTTAAGATTTTTGAATGATTACAAAATTTTACGAATATCACTCTTCACAATATTCGAACAATATTTGAACTGATTCGAGATTTTGGATAATGCAGAATTCTATGAATAATATCGGACTTTCGAAGAATTGAAGAATTTTTGGAATAATTCAGACTTCAGAATAACTGAAGAACTTTGGAAGAAATTGAACTTTCGAATAATCATAGAATTTTATGAATAATATAAAATTTTTTAATAATTGAAGTATTGTTGGAATCATTCGAGACTTTGGAGTAATTGAAGAATTCTTGAAATAATTCGAGAACTTCGAATGATTGCAAAATTCGAAGAATAGTGTCAGATTATTTTTATTGTTTACCTACTTTATTATTTCATTAGTAATACAGTCATTTCGCTTCTCATTAATCAGATTTTCAAAATTGAAAGAATTTTTATATTAAAACAAGACTCTCTAATAATATTTGTAGAATTCAGTGAATAATTTCACACATTCTAGTAAATGAAGACTTTGCGATAGGGACTTTCAAGTAATTGAAGAATTCTTGAAATAATTCCACACTTTGGGATAATTATAGAATTTTTGCAGAATTCTAAAAATAAAATCAGACTTTCTAATAATTGAAAAATTCTTCCAATCATTTCAGACCTAGGAATAATTAGAAAATTATTTGAATAGAAGTAGACCTTAGATCCTTAGAACAATCGAAAAATTCTTAAAATAATTCGAATTTTTCAAATATTCAAGGTTTCTTGGGACAATTCCAGAATTTCGATCAATTGAAGAGTTTTTGGAATAATTGGAGAACTTTCCCAGCTCATTACCTACTTTTCATATTTTTCTTTTGGACTTTATTTTTTGGAATATCTCTACAAAATTTTAACGTAGTTGGTTTAATGCAATCGTTGTAATAATATGTATTGAATATGGTTATTTGCCAGGAAAGAACTGTTGCCTGCTGTGAAATAATATATTAGAATAAAAAATTTTAGCCAAAGTCCACAAGAAACGAAAGTATTTTCGAAACAAAATAGTAACTACCTATCTGAAAAAATTAATTCTTTTGTTGAGAGAGAAGAGCTTTAAAAATTTTGCTTCTCTTCTTGATGACCCTGCTTGCCGAATTTTAAATTTTTTTGCAAAATTTTTGCTCAGCAGAAGAGAGTAAAAGTGGTGTTTGTTCAAAGCAGAAACTTGTCAAAATTTCCGCTCTGTAGTGCTCTTAATAGCATTCTTCTATCGGTTATCGTAATGCTTTTAATTTTATAAAACTTTTCAAAAAAAAATAGTAAGTACCTATCTAACAAATTTGATTCATTTGGTGAGAGAATTCTTGTCTTCTATATGACCCATGCATTGCCAAATTTTAAATTGTTTTGCAATATTTTTGCCCAGCAAAAGAGAATGAAAGTGGTGTTTGCCCAAAGCAGAAACTTGCCAAATTTTCCGCTCTGTAGTGCTCTTAATAGCATGTTTCTATCGGCTATCGTAGTGCTTTTAATTTTATAAAACTTTTCTGAAACGAATAGTAAGTACCTATCCAAAAAAGATAATTCTTTTTGTGAGGAAAAAGAGCTTTAAAATGTTGCTTTTGTTCTAGATGATCCCTGCATTGCCAAATTTTAAATTTGTTCGCAATATTTTTACCTAGCAAATGAGAATAAAAGTGGAGTTTGCTCAAAGCAGAAACTTGCCAAATTTTCCGCTCTGGAGTGCCTTTAATAGCATTCTTCTATCGGCTATCGCAGTGTTTTAATTTTATGAAACTCTTCGAAAAAAAATAGTAAGTACCTAACTAAAAAAATAATTAATTCGATGAGGGAGAAGAGCTTTTAAAATTTTGTGTCTCTTCTTGATGACCCCTGCATTGCCAAATTTGAATTTTTTCGCAAAATTTTTGCCCAGCAAAAGAGAATAAAAGTAGTGTTTGCCCAAAGCAAAAATTCGCCAACGTTTCCGCTTTGTAGTACTCTTTATTTATAGATTGCAGAATATGAAATAATTGCATTCTTCTATCGGCTATCGTAGTGCTTTCAATTTTATAAATTTTTTTGAATACCTTCAACGAATTAGCTCTATCAACAGCATAAATAAAAAAGCTTTTTCCGATAAAATCACTGTTTGGTCCACTTTGCTTTTGTAAATGATCCATCTTCTCCATAAATTAATGGATAGTTTATATAAAAACTGTAATACGATATTTAAATGATACGAAAACCGGCATTGTTAATTGAATTTGGCAAAACAGTACATATACCTAATTATTTTTCACGGTTCTTCACCTGCAGGGCTCAATTGCCGGTGCGGATGCCTCTTGGGTACATTCCCACGCGACGGGACGGCACTTATGACAGACCTCCTCACTAAAGGACATGCACCCGAGCGTAGCCACGACTGGTTGAAGTATTCAGCGGTATAAATTACCGGAATGATCTCATTGACACTCGCCACGAAGAGCTTCATGGAAAATTATAACAAATTCTTCTCTTTTAGCGATTCTACACGGCATTTTGTCTCACTACATTTTTTATTTTATGCTTCCGAGTAGCATAGAAAAATGCGGCGGATATGTTTTTTCTAAAGAAGCGAGTGAAGATTATCACATTATGAATTTCCTGCTGGAAACTTTGTTTTGATGGTCGGTTCGTGTGACCATGCAATCTCCAAATATGAAGCAGAGTTTGAAATATTCAAGAGTTTTTTCGAGCTTTTCTTCCTTCCATAATTAATGCGCAGGTGATGGGGGAAAAAGAGAGAGAAAGGACAGTAGGCTTTCAAGTTAAAACATTGAACTGATGAAGAGTTGATATCTTGAACGAAGTAATAATAATAAAAATAATAAATTATTTATTATCAACAGGTATAATACCCAATTTTTTTTATAATAAAATAAATTTATTAAGAAACATTCTTTACATTGTAGAATTACATTCATTTCAATTGATACAATAATTACAAGTAGGAAGAATACTCTCAAAAGGACTGAATTCAGTTTGGAGTCTGATCTTCCATTCAGCCCTCGAGCAAAAATATTGGTTCAAACAAAAATAATGCTTAAATTTATATTTACAATAATATAATACAACTTTATTTGAAAAGAAAAAATTACCTCAGAAATATTAAACATTTGAGACAATTTCATATTATGAAGAACATTTGTGTTAAAAAAATATAAAAACATAATAATAACATATAATAACTGATTCATAACTGTAATTAGAGAAAATAATAACATAATGTTGAATAATAACTAAATAAATAAAATGAAAGAAATATAACAAAGAGCACAATCTAATCTAAAAAAATTCAAATAGTAACTGATAACTAAATAATTGAATATAATGAAATATTACAAAGAACTCAATCTAAATAAACGAATTTTAGTCATTTCCTTTGTTCACGTAATAATAATTCATAAGAATAATAACTAAACCCAGTTTTCAACATGTAGGGTATAAGTGGAAACAAAATAAGAGACGTTTGTTAAAAAATGTTCGTTCACTTCTTCGTTATCTTCAGAAACAGCATCAAGATTGAGCAACATGGATTATTGTCAATGAGATCTTGTTCAAGCAATCAAATGCTGTTTCCTCAGTAGGTTTCTGAATTACTCGACTCCACCGGTCAAGTTGATGTGATCTACACGGATTTTCAGAAAGCATTTGATAAAGGTGCTGATGCTCTTCTGGTACAGAAATGACGCAACAAATTTAGATTCTCTGATAGCCTCACCAACCTTTTTCATTCTTACCTGGTTACCTGGTTACCCGACGTCAATTCGTATAACTGGAAGGTGTACACTTCTGGAATACCTCAAGGGTCTAATCTTGCACCACTGCTATTTATTCTGTTCGTAAATGATCTGATAGATAATATTCACTCTCCACATTTGATGTTTGCAGACGATTCGAAACTATATCATGAAGTTAGATTACAGGACAACTGTGTTCAACTTCAGCTCGCGCTGGACGATGTTGCCAGTTGGTAAGGACAATTATTTATTGTCAAAGTGTAATGTTGTTTCTTTCAAAAGGAAAATACACCGAATTGATTATAGCGTCGGTTGTGAGGTTTTTTCTTGTTCTGATAAGGTGAGAGATGTTGGTATAGTCTTCGACCAAAAGCTTTCTTTTGTCCCAGACATCACCCAACTTATTTCATCTTCCGCGAAAATATATGGATTCGTTATACGTAATGCCAAATATTTTAATAATTCCTCAACATTCATAGGACTATTTAATATCCTAATCCGTAGAAAGTTGGAGTATGGCAGCATGATCTGGCATCCCATTTGCACTTGCCATCAACGCCATCTTGAAGCTATTCAGAGAAGGTTCTTGAAATTCTTAGTTTGGAGGCAGGATCAAGTTGATCCACAGAGAGGAGTCAATCATAACGAATTATTGAGTCGATTTAGTTTTATCTCATTGCAAAGCAGGAGAGAATTTTTATCACTCAAATTTTTGTACAAATTACTGCACAATAGTATTGATTGTCCTCCTCTCTTGTCCGCTTTAAAATTTCGTGTTCCTAGGCAAAATTCTCGTAATACAGAATTATTCCACCTAGAGACTCCGAGGACCAACTCCCTGATGCAATCACCCATTTGGTTTATGGAGTCTACATTCAATAGAGTTGCCTGTAATTGAGACATTCACTTTGAGTCCATAGAATTTATTATCAGGAGTTATGTGAACAAATGAAATTAACTGAAATGAATTGATTTAGATTGACTTCTTTGTAGTATTTCATTCAATGCTATAATGTAGTTATTAGTTAATATTTTTTTGGATTAGATTGAGCTCTTTGTTATATCTTTTTCATTTTAGTTATTTAGTTGGTATTCAACATTGTTATTATTTTCTGTAGTTGGGTGTTATTCTTTACATAAACTCTAATTCTTGTGTTTTCTCCTGAAGAAGACACAAAAAAGTGTCAAAATATCGAGAATTGTAATGAATCAATGAGTTTTTAAACACTTCACCAGACCGATTATTCCCGTTACCAAAATTCTACATATTATTATTATTATTATTATAACGAAGGTTCCCTATGAGGAGAGCGATTGAACTTGTACAATTATTAGGACCTTTGAATCATTATTAGGTACTTGCACAATTATTAGGACCTTTGCTTTTTATCATTTTTTCATTAAATTCTTTGAGTAATTATTTTTCATTAAAAGTGTTGGTACTTCTTGAGAGAACAACTTGTGAGAATGTTAAAATTTATATTTATATATGTTCATTGGACCTCTCGATCGATATATTAAACATATTCAGGAATCTGTAACAATTCCATAAATAGTACTTATTTAAAATTCGAGAAAGTAATAATTGAAAGTGCATGAATGACATTTGTTGAAATCTTCCATATAAGTCTAATGATATTCAAATACATAACACACAACAGGAAGCCGTCATTTTAAATTGATATTCGAACACTTTGGTAATATCAATAACTTTCATCTTGTCACGAGAAGTGTGATTGAATAAGATGATATGCTTTTAAATAATGAACCTCGGAAGAAATGAATCGGTCTTGATTCTTCTCTGGTTGGCGAGAACGGTATGTTGATGAGTGTTGGTGTTTTCTACCCAACGAAATTTCTTACCTGGTAACCGATAATAAGTAGGTGTGAATAGTAACAAAGAAACCCAGAAAGAATCATGTAGCGACTGCTGACCGTTAAAAATTCCCATGGCAGTTAGTACCTGTCTCTTCTTCCTACGTGTAAATCTTCCAGTTATTTCGAAATCGTGGAATTCGACCTGCTTTATATTGAACGTTGGATGATAGAGGTTATGTATACCGTGCTTTGACACGTTGACAGTTGACATGGCTTGATTGATAACACAGAAAACTGCAATTCAATTTATTACAAGGAACTTACGTTATTTCTTTCATTTTATCCTGAGATGAAATGGAAGGGAGGACTTTAATGAATGCCATAATCTTAGATGAGACTTTTTATACCAGAACATTCATTAAATACTGATAAATCTAAATGTATTATTGTGGGATACAAAGCAAAATTATCTTGATTAGAGTGTGATATACAAATCGAAGTTTATAATGTACCATTGAAACAAGCCAGTGAGATTGAGTATTTAGGTGTTATCGATGAAAATTTGAGTTTTAAAAATCATATTAGGTATGTTATGAGTAAAATTTCAAGAAAAGTTAATTTTTTTGCTAGAATAAGTATTTATGTTAGTGTCTATACGAAGTCTTCATTGTATAAGTCGATTATATTACCACATAAAAACTTTTGTTCAACTGTATTATACACCTTGCCTCAAAATGATACTCAAATGTTGCAAAAGCTCCAAAATAGAGCATTTAGGATTGTATTGAAGTGCAATAGGTACACACCTGAAGAACTTACGTTAGAAACACTAAGCGAACAGTAATACGAAGACGATACTAAGAGAAACACTAATACGAACAGGGATTTTCACATATAATTGCTGATATTTAACCATTAAAAATGTGAGCCATATTGAGCCCCAGGGAAAATGATTCATTATAGTCTGTTTTTAACATAATTTTAAAATTTTAGGAATATGAAAATTATCATTCAAATTACAATTAATTTATTATTACTGAAAGTAACTTTCAGATGGGCAAAAACAAAAAATTTGGTTAATGCGGACGAAATTCGAAACGTTTGAAATATTCATCTAATTTTTTCAGAAAAATGTAAAATTTTTGAAACTATCGTAACCTGTTTCATCCATTTTTCAAAAATAACTGTGAAAATTGTCATTTATATTTGATTATAATTAATGTTCATCATTGGTACGTCATCCTTCAAAATTTATGAGATTTTGTTCGCAAATCATAAAATTTATTGGTTGTCGCTTGTAACGGTTACGTAATGAACAAGTCGTAAAAATGAATGAAATCGGAAGTTCGCCTCTGCTTGACTCCAATCTGTGGGCGGGTTCCTCATTATTGACGAAACATACGAACCAAGGACGAAATTTCAAGCCAACTACTCCCATAATTTATTTGGAATTGGTCGAATTCGGTACTGAAAATACTTAAATAGTTTTAGTTGGAATTTGGATTGTTTAAGTACTGATAATAAATAGATCCAGTAAGAGAAATCTCTATATTACAGTATAAAATTAATATATATTTTTAATATAATTCAAATAAAACTAAGTAGTTTATCGATTTTCACTATAACATTATTATAGTGAAAATCGAAAAACTACTTAGTTTTATTTAAATTATGTATTTAGATTTGCATCAAGTATCTGCCTAATCGATTAATGATATATATGTTTTTGATAGATACGCAAAACTTCATAATTCTTACCAATAAATAATGTATTGAAAAAGAAACATATAATTATTTCAGAAGAAACTTTTTTCCGAAATTGATTTTAGCTTTTCAAAATTTTAGTAAATGGTTTTCAACTTATTTTCATTTATTTCAATAACCAATTAATTGAATTTAGAACTGCTAGATTACTGAAATATTCTGAAAACTACAAATGCAATCTTCTCGATTGAAAAACGTAAAATAACTTATAGTAAACGAAATGGCTTGTATTATCAAATAAATAAGCACAATGTATTCGATAATACATTGTCGGCAAAATTTTATAAAATCTATTTTTAGCTTTAAGCCGTAAGTGCTTTAAATTATACATTTTAAAATTATTCATTTAAGTTTCATCACAGTTGTTTGTAATATTTTTAATGGTCTACTAGTGATTGATTGATATTATGGAGCAACACTTTGTAAATAGATTCGGATCACATATCATCGGAACAAAATCATACGTGAATTTGATCAAGAAATAAATAGGTCATCAATAAGCAAAAGCATGCAAAAACATTTAATTTTTCAAGTAAAATGATAGAGTAGATAGGGTAGGGTAGAGGAGATAGAGTACCTAGAGTAGAGTAGATCAAAAAGATTGAAATATATTATATAGTATTCGATTATTCATTAGTATTTTGTTAGTTGAAATTGCTAACAATAAAAATATATTTTTTCAAAGTATTGAAAAGCTAAAATTTGTAGTGAAATGTTAACAGAAAATAAATATCCAAAAAAAACACAGTTATTATGTTGAATAACTTTTCATCAAATATATCATTATAATAATATTAATAATATGTCTTTATTTTCCTACTTTGTTACAGGTAAAGACACCCAGTAACAGGAAATATTCGAACAAATATATACAGTATTAATACCTAATGATATAATGAAAACAATTAAGAAATGATTATCGATAAAAGAAGAAATTGTAATGAATAATATATAATTGGAATTAGCTACACTTCAAAATGACTGATTAATGAAAGTAAATGAGTCACTGTTGATATTGCATTCAACAGTGACTCATTTTTATCATATCACATCCTCGAATAGCGAACACATATATCTAATGGGTGAAAAAAAGTCAAAAGTCCCTGCCAACTTTGAGTGATTTAGCTCCAAACCTGTTCAACAGATCAGTTTGAGAAATATTTGAGAAATTTGAGAGATTATAGTAAAGAATAGGTTGAAGAATTAAAATCTTCATCTACTACATATTTTGAACTTAACCTAAACTATGTTAACATAAATTATTTTTTTTTCTCTTACTGTATCTTGCTGATAGAAATGGCATCTGGATCAATTGCAAAAGAAAAGGAAATTGTTAAAATAAATAAATTAAAATACAAAGAAAAGTATCATAAGATAAACAGATGATGAAAAACAGCTAATAAAGTTTTGTAAATATTTTTTTAATAATCGTTTCAAAAGAAAAAGATGATATTGAAATTGATGAAATATTAAATATATTATTTGAATTATTATAGTTAATTTATGTGAATTTTCACGAAAATAACAGTTTCGCCTGTACACTCATAATAAACATTTATATTCGGGAACAATACACTCTTATCTATATTCCCAAATGAAACAATGAAACTAAGGGAATGGATCTGAGTTTCCTAGAATCCTTAAGTAGTAATTAGCATCTTCAAATCTCATAGGCCTCCCTCCTATTGAATAGAGCCCACTTTCTAATCTGTTCAAACTAAATTAATGATGAAGAGAAGTTCTGTGTAGAACTTTCCAACCCCTAATTCATTATGAAGGGGATACACGATTGTTCTTTTACCTATTTGTATCTGTTCAAGGACTATTATTATCCTTCACCATCAATGGTCTTCACCTTAATCTTGATTTACATAATAATGGTTTTGATAATAATCATTATTTGTAACTAAGGCATTTTTCCAAATATTAAATAAGAACCCTGCTTTTAGAATAATTAATTTTCGGAGATCTATTTTTTCGATTAGTAATTCAAAGTTCTGGAAAATTAAAATTGGATTTTTATCATACAGAATTGAAGCCTTATTGTAATATTCAATTGGAATAATACATACTTATAGTTACATACGTTCACAATAATGGATATTTAAATATTAAATTGAATTAAACACTTGGCTTAATGTTTCACGATTATATTTAAATATCAAATATCAACATGTTTCGAGCGTGAGCTCATCTTTAAGACTAAACTGACTAAAATGAAATATGTTGACGAATTGATAGTTATTGTTGAATATAATCGTGAAACATTAAGCCAAATGTTTAATTTCATTTAATATAATGGATATAATTAATCCAAGAATGCTCAGGATTAAAAAAAATATCAAAAATAAGTTTCTGGTTCTTACTATATTTGCTTAATTGATTCAACTATAAAAACACATTTCTGATAGAAATAGAACGGTTCTAACAAATCTGATGATGTCAGAAGCGTCATGTTTGCGTGATTTCCAAAAAAAAACCGAAAGTTATGAAAAATTTTCAGCACTTCAGCAGCTTTACAATAACAATAATTTTTTGAGGAAAATACAACACAAATAAAAAAAGAAATAGATTTCGTAAATTCGTATGAAAATATTATCACAGAATATCACGAATAACTAAATGAAAAAACTGGAGTAGCAGAAAATGAGATGGAAAAACCACTTCGCGAATTATGTTTGGATTCTTTATAAAAAAGATTTGACCTGAAGAGAATAAATTGTAATATTTACATAAATAATAACCAAGCTTGGCTAGTAAATTCACTTAATATATTCTCAAGTTGTTTCAAGGAGGCAGTGAATGAAACGATATTTGATCGATTTTTCTTGTAAATGTTGAGAAGATTGATGACCCTAATTAGGTCGACACTCTTTTGACATTCTTGTCCTGAGGTAATCTACCATGTTGAATTATTAAATGTCATTCTGTTCCGATGTAGATTCATTATAAGCCATTAAGCCAGCAGTAATAACGAATCCTTCTTTTATTAAATAAAAAATACTTCATTTGGTTTCACAAAATTTATAATGAATACTTGACAATTGTTTCGGGTTATCCCATTTTCGAAAGTTAAACTCTTTCAACTTTCTACTGTTTGGGTTTAATTTTTGTAAATGGGGTAACAACTCGAAACAATTGTCCAGTATTCATTATAAATTTTGTCAAACCAAGCAAAGTGTTTTATTTAATATACTAGCTGACCCGGCGAACTTTGTACAACCATTTATTTTTCACTGAATATTCTTCAAAAAGCCGGGAAGTCATGTTCTACTATTTGAGCTACACTATCTTGTTTTTAATATTTATCCCGTGTGGAGCCAGGGACTTATTCACTTACGAAGGGACTGCAATACTTCCAGTTAATTCAAATCAGACGAATTATCAAAAAATTCCTATATTAACACCTTTGATGTAATGAAAGTTATTAACATGTTCGTTCTATATTTGTACGCCCTGTTCTCAATTTCGTATCAAGTACTTGTCCAATATATCTCATCATTAATTATATGAGATATTTGCTGGATATAAGTGAAAAAATGTTCAGAATTTAGTCCATTCCCGGAAACCAATGAATATAGTGGCTCTGGGAGCTTTACCAATAGCGTCTATTTGAGTTGACCCTTCGCGCAATATTTTGTCGCATCATTGGTAGTATTTTCTTATCAATAACAATTAAACTTTGCCTTGCAATATTGACACACAACGTTCATTGGTCCAATAGCAACGATTGTGACTGTGAACTGTAATCTATTTCAACGTTATAATTGAATGCAGGTCGATAGGAATTAAACGCATTCTTTTCATATTGTTAATTTCGATTCCATCGTTTCCGTTCAACTTCATCCGAGCTTCGCGTTGCTCGTCAGTTTGACTTGCTTTTTTATATCTTTGACTTGCTGCATTGCGAGTTTTGCGACTTAAGTTTGTACATCTAATAGCCTAACATTTTTGAAAATGAATATCAACTGTAAATTAAAGAAAACTATGTATTCTTCTTTATAATCAAATATACCACGTTCTATGTTAGTAATGTGTTTGTTAGCTGATTTAAACTTACCAAAATTTTATATAAAATTGAAGTTTTAATATTAGTCGTGATAGCTCTGAACTAAGATAAGATATTCAGTTTTTTTACATTCTTTTTTTGAGAATTAATAATTATTTCTTACTTATATCATTTATTGAGTATTATTAAATTTTCTAAATTTATACGCAATTTTTAAATATTTTTTCCTGACAATAACGAATACAACAACAAAAAATAGTGAAATCCGTCCAGCCATTGACTCAACTAATTAGAAAATGTTTGTATGGGAAAAAGAAATGGGCGGTTTTTAGGATTTTCCCGGCAATTATTCGAATTTTTCTCGTCGTCAAAACCATCCTTGGGCTTCAACGAACATTTTAAAAAAAGAATTGGCAAAATTGGTCAAGGCGTTGTTTGTTTATGCGCTTACCAACACATTTTGCGATTCATTTTCATATTATAGATTGAAAAATATTTCACCAACAGATCAGCGAATATTCAATCAACTTTATTGATAATCTTTCTTAAATTTTATATGAATAACAAGTCTCTTTCTCACAAAAATATTTTTAATGATTTGACAAATGAACTATACATTTTCTAACATTAACTAAACAAATAAATTGAATCAAACAAAATACATTTTATGAAACGTTTTAAGTGTTATGGTATGCTAAAATGTATATAGCTATATAAAATCCTGGTTAAATCATTTAATTACCTTGGGAACTTCCATGAATGACTAACGGTTTTTATTTTGTTTGAACAACACATTCTTAGATTGCTTTCAGACGGCATTTTCGATAAATATTTGCCCACTGAAATGTTTAGTGCTTATGAGGTACAAGTCTGTGATTCTGACACGCAAGTCGCTTAGAAATGTAGACATTCAATAAGCTATCAGTTTTGTAGGCTCTTTCTTGTAAATTTTTTTTCTTTAGTAAATTCTATCGATTTCTGTGTAGCAGAGTTTCGAGCATTGCTTGAATTTTAAGTTTTATATATTTAAACCGTGAATTTTGTGGTTTATTATGACATAGATATTATGGACTTTATAAATCTTAATTTTGATTCCACTGGATGCTTGGAACAAGTATTGAAATGTGAATCTAAGAATAAGAAATGAATATTGTCCAGATTCTCATTGGAAATAAAACATTCCTGGATGGTTAAAATATTTTTGGTTTGTTCAATTATTAAGTTAAAAAAGTTATAGATAGGTTATAAATAGTGATTGTATTTTTATCAATTTTTGATGCATCAACAACATCTAAACGAACTAGTATTACGTATACCATAGTAAATTTTATAATCATCATAAGTACAGTTCATAACAGAAGTTTTTTAAATCGCGAACTACAATGCAATCGCTAAAAAAATAATTTCTCTAATAATTTTATATTGAATAAATAACAGTTGGCTTGGTTTTATAAAAATTTGATTAAAGTATTGCTTGAAAATTGATACCCCATTTTCAAAAATGCTTATGTTAAGCCTTTGAAAGTGGGTTAACACCTCTAACAAATGTCAAGTAAGTAATTAATATAATTTTGCGAAACCAAGCCAAGTTTTTTGTTTCGCCAAGATATCATCCAATCAACTTCAGGTTTGAAATTAATCAAACAAGTATTGAGAAATTGGAAAATTGTCTGAATTTATGAATGAAAACATTGTTTATACTCGAAGAGTATATATATTGACTGCAAAAAGGTGGCTTATGCGGACGATATTAAAATTTATAAGAGCGTGTCATCATACATGATTGTTTGAGGCTACAAAGTGACCTGAATGGTATCAGCCTGTGGTGTAATAGGAATTGTTTACACTTGAATGTCATGAAATGTAATGACTTAGTTTTACTACAAAGAGAAATGTGATAACTTTTGATTACAACATGGAATGTGTTAATCTGACTCGACTTCGGGAGGTTAAGGATCTCGGCCTAGTATTTGATCAAAAATTCCCATTCATACCTCATATCAACCAATCAATTCAATCATGTAACAAAGTTTATGGTTTCATCGTCCGCAATGTAAGATTGTTCTCAAATTCCTCAACAATGGTCCATTTATTTGATTCCTTAGTGAGAAGCAAACTTGAGTATGGCTGTCTTGTATGGCGACCAATATATAATTGTCACATAAAACGCCTGGAGGCCTGCAGAGGAAGTTGGTGAGGATGGTGTATATCCATCTAGGAGTTGGTATAACGCTTGTTTGCTGTCGAGGTTTGACACTAGGAGCCTCCACACCAGGAGAAGTTTGAATGAATTGCAATTTTTATGCAATTTGCTCAATGATAATCCCGACTGTCCTGAGCTTCTGGGTAACCTTAATTTCTTTGTTCCTCAGAGGTGCACTAGAATAAGCCAGACATTTTACTCAAAAACCCACAGAACTAATCCTCTCTCGCAATCGCCGCTTAGTTTTGCATGTTCTTTTGCAAACCAGGTATCAAGCTGCTGTGATTTGCACTGGTTCCCATCATTTGCAATTGATCTTGATTTCTTCCGGTTTGAGTTCTGAGTGATTTGTTTTCTTGTTTAGTTATTACTCATTGTTTAGAGATTCAGTTAAATATATCAGAATATTTAGATATCGATATAATTGACTACATAACGTAGGATGCAGATGTGTATTCTTCAGGGTGTCCAAAAATAGTATGGGGTATTTGTTTTCGCGCTGCATTTGAAACAGAGCGATGGTAAGGAGCAGGGAGGAGTTCGTATCGTCCGCCATTCTGTGGAGTTTTAGTAGCGATTGACTGGTACACGGCTTTTTGTGTACAAGATTATTATCGCAATTGTAACTCAGTAGTGACTGCTCAACGAATGTATCGTGCAGAATACCTTACATGCACCAAGTGACGATAGAACTAGAAAATGGATCCATACGTTCGAAAATACAGGTGCGACGGTAAAAATCCAAAACTCGTGACGCCGACGTTCAGTTCGCGACGAGAAAACCATCGAAGAAGTGGAGACGTCGTTTCGTCAAAATCTGTCGTTATCCATCCGTAAGCGCAGACAAACGTTAAACATAAAAAAATCATCAAAAAAAATCACTTGGATGGTTTCAACTCAAGAACATGGTTTCAACAAGATGGGCCAAATTGGCATACATCGAATGCAGCGATGGAAGTCGTCAATGAGTTATTCCCGAATAAAGTGATTTCGCGTAGGGGTAACATCAACTGGCCTTCCAGGAGCACACACCCTAGCCCGCTTGACTATTTCGTATGACGATACCTTAAAAGTAAGATCTACGAGAACCAACCAACAAACCTTACACAGCTAAAGGAAAACATAAGGTCAGAAATGGCAGCAATATCCAGAGCTATGTATCAGCGTGTCATCGGTAATCTTCGTATCCTATTAGAAGAGTGTCAGCAACGTAATGGTCACCATTTAGATAACATGATCTTTTCCAGATAATTTTCCATTCAGTATTAGTATTATCATTCATAAACTTTTTTTTATTTACAAGTGTTTTATTGAACTTATAAATACCTGATACTTTTTTGGACAACCTGTATTTAATGTTATTTGGAGCTCCTTGAACTAAATTCTATTTTCTATAATCTTTCTATTTTCTTTTCAGGATATCTGTTGTCTTCCGGAATTCCTGGCTGTGAAATCGGAAATGTGACAGTCCTTTCAGCAAGATGTCATCTCCATCCCCAGATCTTCCGAACAGTTCGGAATACCTCCACCAACATCCCAGTGATAATGAGCTAACACACCCAAGCCAGAAATGCCAATGCAACGAAAAATTAGACGAAATCATAGAAACTTTTAAGACTGAACCTCCACACCTCCATTGTCCGTTAAGGACGACCAATCATCATCATTCCTCTCACGCATTAAACGCCCCGAGTCATTCTCACCCTGTGAATCAACTTAGTCAGATAAACCAGATCAGCTGTTCTACACATAATATACAAAGTATTCAGTCTTCACCAAAGATTAATCCAGCAACGAAATTGTCGAAAACGGGTTGCTCCTGCCATTTGCCTGAAGATGAACACGGAAAGGAGGAAACGGAGCGGAGGGACGTTAGGAAATTCGAACCGGATGATCGGATTGAGATTTCGCCTCTACCGCCAGCTTTACCCCCAAGGCCACCCCCAAGACCTAGATTTGATTCGTCTCTGGGTTCGAGGTATAGGACCAGAAGAGGTGAGTATTCTTATATAAATTCTTAATCATAAATTTTAACACTGAAAAATATAATAAATGACGTCAATTCACTTCTCACAGAGCGCTTGGTGGAATACCCAAGTAAATTATAATTCCAAACACAAAATTTTGAATATATTTGACGAAAGTTTCGTGCTACTAACCCTTTATAAGAATAAAATTTTTGAAAATGGGTTATCAGCCCGAAATATTTGAGGGTATATTGAACAATGTTGTGAAATTCAGGCAAATTTTTAGAATATCACTATACATACGAGGGTGGAGCAAAAAGTTTTCGGCCTGACTAAGAGATGGCGCCACTAGGTCTACTTTTGAAGTGCTACAGTACCATTCCTACTGAGCTTGTATGTAAAGTTTCAGCCCAATCGCTACGTTAGTTTGCGTTTGAGAGACTTGAGCGAGACGCTTCTGTTGCTTTCGTGAAAATGGAAAAATTGGAACGTGCTGTCATCAAATACTTTTATTTGAAAGGTTTTACACCAAAACCAATGAAAGAAGAGATGGATTCAACACTAAGAGACTCCACCCCATCATATTAAACTATTAAGCTCTGGGTTTCTGAATTCAAAATTGGTCGTTTGAGCACCTCTGACTAGCCTCGCTCAAAACGGCCCGTTGAGGACACAACTTTAGAAATAGTGTTGGAAGACCGCAGATTGAAAATGCATGAGATAGCCGAGATCTGTAGGATGTCAGCTGAACGTGTGCGAAATATTTTGCACAACCATTTGAGCATGGAAAAGCTGTGTTCAAGATGGGTGCCGCGTTTGCTAACGCAAGACCCAAAACTGATTCGAAAAACCATTTCTACCGAAAATTTGGCGATGTATAGGCGCAATCAAAACGAATTTTCGCGTCGATTTTCGAGTGTTGATGAGACTTGGCTTCACCACTACACTCTTGAAAATAAAGAACAGTCGATACAGTGGGTTGGAAAGAGGGAACCAACTTCAAAGAAGGCACAAAACAATTTTATCGGCAAATAAGGTAATGGCAATTGTTTTTTGGGATGCGAGAGTAATTGTATACATTGATTATCTTGAAAATGGTAAGACTATCACGGGTCAATACTACGCAGACTTTTTGCAACGCTTGAAGGACGAGGTGCAAATTGAATGAGCTCATTTGGCGAAAAAAAAATTTTGTTTCATCACGATAACGCACCAGCGCATTCGTCGATTGTTGCGACTATTGCCTGTTTCCTAACGTCAAAAACTAAACTTTAAATCAGTATTTTGAGGAGCTTGACGAATCTACGTTTAAAACTGGTGTTAACTAAATCAGAACACCGCTATGAGAAATGTTTGTCGATGGAAATTATGTTGAAAAATAAAGCGAAAAAAAATTTTAAAACAACGTTTTTTTGTTCAGGCCGGAAACTTTTTCCACTTTTTTGAAACTTTCAGTCCACCTTCGTATATATAAGAGATCTTCTTAGCTGCTTCCTTTCTATGGAAGATCTCGATTCTAAGAACCGTTGTTCAGTTCAACTTCTGTAAATAGAATATCACCCAAAATTAATTGAATTTTAATTAAAAAAGTTTAATGGTGAGTTATAATGTAAAATTCTGCATATATTTGATATTATTGGTTTTGAGTAATTTGAAAATAATTTGATAAGTCAATTGAAAAAATGTTAATGCAAAAATTGTACTTTAATAATTCCTAAGATTATCCTAGAGTTCGATACTGTGCTGACTAATTTTCGAATTTATTCAAGAACACTAATAATTTTACAGAATCAACTTCTATAATTAATACAACTGTACATTTTAGACATACTTCCAGCTATTTTTGTGCCATTTGGAACTTTAATAGACACCGTATTTAAATTATTTATTTATTGAAAAAAAGATTTTTTGAAGTTTCATAAAAATTTGTAAAAGTATATGTAATTATATTTTTTTCTTGAAATTTATCTTCTCTGTTTATATTCAAACTATTGAATTAATATTCTCAGTGAAAACATAGAAATGGAAAAATTTCATTTTAGTTGTCTTTTCGCTACAAATTATAGCTTTATGAAAACTTTAATGAATAGTTTTCATTGGATGACAGTATATGACAGAAACAAATGGATTATTGAAAATTTGGGTATCTAGATTTTTCTTATATGTTAGAAGAAAATATTAGGATAGCATTCGCTTCAAAAGTATATCATTTTCGTCATGAGAGAACTTTAAAAAATATTGAGCTCTACAAAATAGAAAAAAAAAACTAAAATAAAATGAAATAAATGAATAAAAATAAAATAAAAAGACTTATTAAAATTGAAACCTAAAAATCGAATAGTTTTGTTCTTTTGTATTTAATAGTTTTTTTTTATATATATTATATATATTTATATCTTTATTTTTGTTGACGTTAAGTCAACATAAAATAATTTGAATTATCATTACCATGTAAATAATCATTAAAAATAATCGAAATTGTAATTTTTGAAAATTACAATTTTTAATGAAATGTCAACAAAAATAGAGATTTTTCAAATCAATCAAAAGGTCCGTTATTGCTAAAATATCATAAAATATACATACATCAACGAAAAAAAAATTCTTGTGCATAATGAAAAAATTCCAATTCTCCGGGAATTTCGTTCAAAGTTTTCAGAATTAATTCACGTAATTTCGAAATGATGCAGCCGGAATTAAAGCACCTAATCAAACAGTAAAATTGAAAACGTAACAAGCATGAAATTGTCTGAGTGATAGATCTACTCTAAAATTAAATATCAATTCGTGTAATCAAGGAATTAACCACTTGTTAGAAAACATTTAAAGCGCATGACTAGCCCCTTGAAGGGGAGTTCGCAGATTCAAAATATTGACTTTTAGAGGGAGATGTTTGCCTAGATACGCCCCTTCGTACAGGTTAGCATTCAATCTTCGAAATTCTATAGAAATTGAAATTGAAAGAACACCTTATATTGTACAGAAAATCGCTCAAATCTCAGTATGTGAAGGTTCTTCCTCGGTGGCATTCACAACTTCCTGATCGCGTTACCTGACCCGGTGAGGGTTGCTTTTGAACTATTCTATTTTTGTGTGTTGTAATTACGGACCTGCGCGAGGTCCAGAATGATTTCACGATAGAGGGATCAGGGCTTACGAAGATTCAAGTGTTAGTGTCCGTGTTGGTCACACGAAAGCTACGACAAAAACTTCGAACAAAGTGACAACAAAGGGTTTCAAAAAATAAGAAAACATCAAAATGCATGGTTATCCAGTGATGCAGGTGGTTCAGTATCATATACCTCCACATACTCTGCAACCGTTTCCTCATACACTGCCACAACATGGTGTTGGGTTTGGTGAGTGATATAAACATCGAAACTTTCACATTTCTCGTTTGAAGTTTCTGATGAAAATATAAGAACCATCAGACTTGGAAATAATTCTTCTAGATTCTAATTTCACAGTTTTAGATGGATGAATACGCTTTTCGTCAAAATTATATGTTCAATTCCTTTTGTTATTCGTTAATTATCATTACTGATAGAAAGACTATCTTATTGTTCATAATTTTTAAAATTTTCATAAACTTTTCCTTTAAAATTATTGAGAATATTGGTATTAAATAATTCAAGTAGTAAAAATATTTCATATAATTTGATAAAAAGAATCGTGACATTTTGGCGAAAGTGAAGAGTTTTGTTCAAAAAAATCGTTCAATAAAGTGTAAATCATAAGTTCAAGTGTTTGAATTTAAATATAGTTTTTTTTCTTTTAAAATATAGTTGCATATTATTACGAATATAAACTGAACCAATATTTTGCTTTGAACCAATATTTTTGTCTTGCTGAATGAAAGATCAGACTCAAAACTGAATTCAGTCCTTTTGAGAGCATTCTTCTTAGTTGTAATTTTTGTATCAATTGAATGAATGTTATTTCGCAATGTTAGGAATATTTCTCAATAAATTGTATTATTATTATTATTAAGGCAAGGTTGAGTTCAATTAAATATGGAACTCCTCGAATGGAACAGGGGAATTCCTCAACTATTACTTTCGCTCTTTTTAGCGCCTATTATTGGCAAATACCGACACTTATTTCCAACTAGCTGACCCGGCCAACGTTGTTTTTCCATGTAAATTATATATATATATATATATATATATAATATATATATATATATATATATATATATATATATATATATATATATATATTATTATTATTATTATTATTATTACGATTGTTCCCCATGAGGAGAGCGACTGAGCTTGAATTCGCACTTATTAGGACTTTTGTTTCATATTTTTGCCTCCCAAAAACGCTTCATCCTCTCTGAATGCTTTTTCTTCCGTTCATCTGACCATTTTACTCCAGGTTGACGATTTGACTTTTGCTCGAACTTCACATATGCGATTTTATAGTGACATTCAGTGTGATCTTCGAGACTTTTTATATTGATCTGTTGTAGATCCTTTTGGACCTCTTTTAGCCACTCTTTTCCGCATTTACTATTCATAATTATATCGAGTAGTTTCTTCGGTATTCTGGACTGTTTCATTGTGTAGACATGTGCATAGAACTTTGCTCGTTGTTTTCTGATTTCTTCCGTTATCGTATTTGTCTTTTGATACAGTTCACTCTGAGGTCTTTTCATCCAAATGCCGTTTTTATTTATTGGCCCGTAAATCTTTCTGAGAATTTTTAGTTCTTGTTTTTCTATTTCTCTAATTCTTGAATGACCGTCAATTACCATTGTTTCGTGTGGGGTTGTTAGTACCCCATCGTTTTCTCGTGTGGGGTTGTTAGTACCCCCCCTCGGGCGCCTCCCCGGTTGGCGGATAGGGAAAAGTCTCCTAGATATAGGAGACACTGATACACAGGGCGGACCAAAAACTAGTTTAACAAATCCATTGGCGTCTGTTCAGTATCTGACGACCAATGGTCAGCGTCTGTTGCTCTGGTTGAGGCGGCTGTATTTCAATCTTCTCGAACTCAAAATTCGAGTCGTACACCCTGTGGTCTCAACTGAGCCCACCACAAAGCTCTGTTCAGCTTGAAAGCATGATGGAAAAGAAGATCAAAGTATCACTACCCCAGGCACCAGTCGAAAAACTGGCTTCACCTGATCATCGGATTCTGGGGGATCAGGGACACCATGCGGAGAAGAATCGGAGGTTCTCAAAAACCTTTCATATATATATATATATATATATATATATATATATATATATATATATATATATATATATATATAATAATTTCCCTGTACATCTGTAATATCTTCGAAAATATTCATTTGAATCTGTAAAGGGCCATATAGATCTTCATTAAATCAACAATGTATTTAAGGTATTTAATTGGATAAGGATTAATGCTGTATTGGTTAAAATCGCTTCGAAAATTAGGCATTATTTGTCGTAAAAAGTAAATGACAAAGAAATGTTATTGTGGGATATCCATAAGAGATAGACATATACCATAGCGGAGTTTTCTGTATACCTTTTCAATGTGTACAATACTTAGTACATTATTTTGATAAATCTCGTAGGGTTCGGCCTGCGTTTTCAATGTAAGCGGAAAAAATGTAATTATTTACGACATCACATTAGAAACCTCGAAAATAACAGTATTTCTCCACTATTTAATGGATGTTATTATGTATATGAACCTTCCTCTTCAATGACTCTATCTATTAAAAAAACCGCATCAAAATCCGTTGCATAGTTTTAAAGATTTAAGCATTAATAGGGATATAGAGACAGAGAAAGCGACTTTGTTTTATACTGTGCTGTGATACAGATTATCAGAAGTGCAGTCAAAACGGGATTTATTTTTAATCCCTTGTAATAATAATAACCTGTCGATGTGTCTTACAACAATATCTTTACTGTAGCAATTAATGATCGAATTCTGTGATTACGTTATTCGGGTAATTCCTCAGGATAATTTTCTGTTTTGCGTACATATTGAGGTATATAAAACATTTAAGTCACATTATATATAATGCGAAACTTACGTGAAAGAGCAATGACGTGTACAAAGTAAAATTTTATAATAGTTCGTGCAGGATAGATTGACGTAAAAGGTCAAGATATTATGACTATACTTCCACTCTATATACGTATCTGAATATCTGGAATAAATAGAAGAAAGTTGTTATTCAAATGCAACAATATAGCAACGCAGAAATAAATTCAAAAGATTTTATTGTATTGCAATTATAATTCTGCAGTATAATATAAACTGTAAACTCTGTATGCGCAATTCTAAAATCTGCAATCAAATTCTACCGTAAATTCAAAGTTTCAATGTTGTATTGCAAAGACATTTTTTCTGCAACTAAATATGGTTTATACAAAAGTTAATTCTGGACTGAGATTGAATTTCTGCTAAACTCTTGGTGAAACATAAATATTAAATTAAATAAAACTTTTAATGTTTCACGATTATATTTAACAATATCAAATAGTCAACATGAGCGTGAGCTCATCTTCAAGACTAAACTACAATAAGGCCTTATTGTAGTTTAGTCTTGAAGATGAGCTCACGCCCAAAATATTTCGACTATTTGATATTGTTAAATATAATCGTGAAACATTAATTGTTTAATTTAATTTAATATTTAATTCCGGACGTTATCTTAATTGATTGTAAATTATTCTATAATAACAATAATTGGCTTCTTTTTTCCTGGCGTATTACAATTGTTCAATACCACTCGGGTCTTTTTGAATTCTTATTTGAATTACTGGAACAGCTTCATTCCTTATTCCCATTCAAATTTTTCAGTTTATGAATTTTGTCAATTGCATGAAGCTTCTAACGTGTTTTATTACTTTGTTCATTGTTTCTATTATTTCATTATTTTATAAGCACAAGTTTAGTTATATGGTGTCATCTATTCATCGTAGTAGCTCTTGGAAATAATATTTAGTCGTTGACAGCTTTAGTGACAGATTGCCATGCGTAACCATCTGCAGTTAATTTCTTTAGATATCGAAGATTTCTAAGACTTTCAATCAATCAAACTTTTATTTTTTCCTTTCGGTTTGGGACTACATTTTTGCTAATTATATTAAAAAAAAAGCGGGAGGCTTTGAAGTTTCGCAACCTTCATCTACATGGTTGAATATAATTTCCTTTTTATTTTTTACAATAGATAAAAGAGCAAAGTCGAATTAACCTATCAGTAACTAAGTGTAACAGACCAAACCATAATAAAATGGGTCTATGATTTTGACATTAGAGGAAATGTTGCATCGAATTTTATGGAAGTATACTGCACTGTTAAGCACCACAAATATTGAACAGGTATTTTTACTGACCAAATTACGAGCACCAGGAGACGAATTTTGAAGAAAGAAATGTTCAGAGGTCGCTTGGGATCAAAATTTGGCCAGCCAATTCGCCGGATTTAACGGATCTTGATTTTTTTCGTATTACGGAAAAAATAAAGAATATAAGGGCACATATATTCTTTGTATAATATGTATTGGTCAACAGAGCACAAAGTATCTTAGGCCTCGGATTTACAACATGTTACCGGTATAGATTAGGAGTATTAGAAATATTAGGAGTTTTACTAGAGCTGTCAAAAAATTTTTGATGCAATTTGATAGTGAGAACTTGCATGACGTGATTCGATGCAGAGTTTGAGTTCTGTTTTCTTTTGCATTTCTGGTTGGACTTACTTTTTATAGCGTTTGAACCTGTATTTTTGATAAATGTGAATTGATGAGTAGACCACAGACAGCCGCTGGCTTTGTGGTTTCGATGCTTTATATTGGAAACTGTCAAATTTATGATATGTTTAGTTTGATAATCGTATTGTCTTTTTGTTGAATACTGTTATTGTTTTTATATTGGGTGCATCTTATGGTTTTTTTTGTCATAAAAAAATTAAGATTTGTTAAAATTTGTGAACTACTCTTTCTAATGACAATAAACTTATTATTATTATTATATCAAGGAACTGGTTTTCGAAATGTTTGATACACATTACACAAATATATTTTAATTATTATAGGTGATTTTATTTTCATAACAATTGAAGAAGTAATTTGAAAATTGATATATTTAGAACATTTAGAACAGTTTGTTAGTATATATTTTTTATTTGTCAAATTTTTTCCTTAATAAAATCGTTTTCAGTCTTATCGCATATTGTTGGAAGTAGCTGATAGCAGATTCTTAACCCTGTAGTCAAAAATTAAAAATTAGATTGTATTATACATCCACTATTCGTAAGTTGTTTAGTGGACATGCTTTTTTGTAAAAACATTTTTTTATTGAATGTACATATAGAATATATGCACATAGTAACAAATTAATATTTTTAATCACTAACTTTCTAATCAGAAAAATTACTAGTGCACATTCCGATAGAAATAACAAATAATTCAATTCAGATTTTAATTATTGAACTCGACAGCGGAAAATTGTTTCATTCCTGGAGTGCTCCTGCAGGAGACAGATGAGAAATGTTGATGAAATAATGTAATAAATGTTCCATAGCTTGAGTTGACACTCATGCCTCGATACCTGTCTTTGGCGTTGATAACTGCGATAATTTATTAAAAGCAAAGGCCAGTATTTTCCTCTGTTATATAAAAAACTACATAGACTTCATAAACTTCAGTGCTGCTATTTAATGAACATTATATAGGCATTTCGAAGTTTTCATAAAGGTACAATTGTAGCGAAATGTGAACAAAAAATATATTAAAAATATCAATTTTTAATTGAAATATCGACAGATAAGGAAACTCTTTGACAAGACGGAGAAACTTTGTCAAAAATAAGTTTTAGAAAGTTGTAATTAACAACGGAACGTCAACGAAAATAGTTTTTTAAAAGGGTGTTTTTTTAGAGGTATAGAACTTTAAATTGCAATAAAACAACGATGGATCATTCGATTGACAAGTTTTTTTTTATTGATAATCATATTTTGAATATGATTTCTGGCATATGACTGCCACGGCTGGCTCGGATGTAGTCCAATCTGGACGTCCAATTTTCGATGACTTTTTGCAACATTTGTGGCCGTACATAGGCAAGAACTCGGCGAATATTGTCTTTCAAATGGTCAAGCGTTTGTGGCTTATCTGCATAGACCAATGACTTTACATAGCCCCACAGAAAGTAGTCTAGCGGTGTTGAATCACAAGATCTTGGAGGCCAATTCACAGGTCCAAAACGTAAAATTAGGCGGTCACCAAACGTGTCTTTCAATAAATCGATTGTGGCACGAGCTGTGTGACATGTTGTGCCGTCTTGTTGAAACCACAGCTCCTGGACATCATGGTTGTTCAATTCAGCAATGAAAAAGTTAGTAATCATGGCTCTATACCGATCAGCATTGACTGTAACGTTCTGGTTATCATCGTTTTTGAAGAAGTATGGACCAATGATTCCACCAGCCCATAAAGCGTACCAAACTGTCAGTTTTTTTAACTGGATGAAAACGGTGTAATATTACATTCATTTTTGATACAATAATTACAACTAAGAAAAATGCTCTCAAAAGGACCGAATTCAGTTTGAGTTTGGATTATCTTCACTCCAAATGCGGCATCTTTTTGTTTGTTTGTTGACGTAGCCATTCAACCAGAAGTGCGTTTCATCGCTAAACAAAATTCGCTTATGAAAATCGGGAAGAACGGAAATCTCGTTTTGGGCCCATTCGACACTATTTGCAAGCGTTGCTCAGGCGTGAGTCTATTCATGATGAATTGCCAAACCAAACTGCAAATGAATCACTTCTCAGCTGTTAAATCGGTCGCCATCTTCAACAGTAATGCCAACTTAAAGTTTATACCTCTGAAAAAACACCCGTTATATTAAAGCCGATTTTTGCTAACAAAGCTATAGATAATAACAGTCAAAACCACCTTTAGAACATAGGTATATATTTATATATATTTACTTTAGTCCGTAATTTTTGTATACATTTATGAATATCTATATGTATGGACGTGTTGTGTTGGGTGCTTGGTGTGTCTATGATCTGAGAAATGTTTCCTATTGATTCTTATACATGAAATTATAAAGTATCATTACTAGGCGGTTTTTCACTTTTGAATCATAAGAAGATGTTTGGAGAGTTAAGTTGTTGGCTTACTTTTCAATAGCTGAGTCAAAACTGATGAGTTTTCCAGCCATACTATGACATTCTTTTGATATATTTAAGAATTTTCCGAAAGGATGTCCTAGTATTTCTATTTATATCATGTATAATGAAAAACTTTACATACAAGTCATGCACATAAAGTAAATGATAAACACTCCGAGTGATAAAAAAGAAATGAAAGCAGAAGATACATAGACAAGAGAATGAGATACCGAATAACATATTTAATATATTTAATTAATGAAACAATCATATTAACATATAATATTCTCAATATTGAAGGCTTTTCATGATATAATGTAATATACAAGTCTCATTTTAATCAGGTCAAAAAGAAAAATACGAAATAATTGTAATTAGAGTGCATAATAATCTTGAACAACCAAAAGTTAAATTTTTCGATATTATTATTCAAAGTCTATAACGTATCAATCATGCTCTACACCAATAATGAATATTGATCTAAATTTGTGTTTTTTTGCAGCAAGTGCAAATTCAGGAGAGTCCAAAAAGTATGTGTTTTGCTGTACAGTTTGTGGGGGTCTTGTTACGATATTGGGCTCCCTCTTTTTGACTGTGTATTTTTTACTTAGATCCCTCACATCCACACTGAACTATTTCGAAACCATCCCCACTTTTGTACCTGCTTCTATGGTAATATTATTCTAATGAATTAAATAGTAATTTTTTAAAAACAAATATTCTTTCAGCTTATATTTACTGGAATTCTAATCATGATATTATCCAAAAGAAAATATAGGAACAACTATTTGGTGAGTATATATTTTTCCTGAAATGTTTGTTCACTCTTGCGTAGTGACCGTCAAAAATTAATTTTTTTTGTACAGCTAGAATACTTCAATTCAAGAAAAATTGATATGAGATTGAAATCTCAAGTTTTAACAATGATTTGAATATTTTGTTATTGAATTTCTACGTATATGCACGATGAATGGTAACAAATGATTTCACGAATTTTCATGAATATTGAATAAGGGTCTCATTTTGTTTTTTCTACGAAGAAATGAAGTATTATGAACAAAAGTACTAGATGAATAAATCAAAAACGTTACTTTACTGTAAAGAAAGCCTCAGTGAAAAATTATTATAAAATGCTAGGAAATAATAAAAACAGAACCCAAAATATTTTACTTTGGCAAAATGAGTTTTAAAATAACTATAAACTTAATTATTATATTTCTAAAAATAAGGAATTATTGTTGAAAAGACTTGTCTACATTGAAAGTGACAATGATGATACAAACAGCGAATAAAATTTTGGATTTTCTGGGTACTTTTCATTTTATTTATTAATGTGTCGAATTGTTATTTTGTGTCCGATGATTTTTTTTTTACTAATTTGTCATTATTGTGTGAAAATTTCATACATAATTGAATATATTTGAGTAGGTAGCCCGTAGACTTCATTTTTAATTCAGCATACGCCGTTATTTTCGTTACACATAATTTAAAAGTAATAAAATATGTTCCTGATGTTGTTTTTCGTAGTTTTAAATTCAGTTTCGTTCCAGATCAAAGTAGGCGGCTTATGTTGCCTAATATGTGCCTTAGTCTGCGTGTTAGTGACCATAACTACAACTGTCATTCATATGAACAGGCTTCAAACGCTGAGAGAATGTGTTTATACAAAGAAAACAAGAACTTGTACCTGCTATTCTGTTTTACTTGAAGCTCAGTCACAAGCTGATGAAGGTAGGTAAATCTTGCCATCTCGTAGATAGGTATATAAATCGTTTTTCAGAAATTTTACCGAAACACTTAATTTGTTTCATTAAAAAAAACATTTGTTTTTACGGATAGTCTCTTTCATGATTTTATTTTCTGTGATAATGAACGGAAAAACAATCAAATCCCCTGTTCTTTATCAATCAAGAATAAAATTGATCATATGGTTTCATATCTTTATTTATATAACTCTACTGTACGTGTGTATGTTACTAAACTCTTCCTGAACGGCTGGACCGATTTTGATGAAATTTTGTGTGTTAAAGTGGATTCGAAAATGGTTTAGATTCGCAATTCGCAATTGAACCCGGTAGGTGGCGCTGCAATCGAGTTCTTGAAATTTTCGAATTAAATATGTGTTAAGAAGACAAGGTTTAAGTGCACACATTTAAGTATTTTACCGATTGTAATAACATAATATTACATTCTTTATAATAACTTAACAAAGCGAAACATATCATTTGAAAATAAAATAATTTTATTTTTGGTAATGAACTTAAATTTGTGAGAAGTGCGTATAATTCTTATTTTAATTACCGCCAATTTCCTCATTATCAATATTTTATTATCGATTTTCAAAAAAAAACCTTTATTAATCTTTTTGAACAAGATTAATAATGATAAAAAGCAAGCATATTAACTTCGTCAACAAAATCGTGAATTTGTCATATTGTTCTCTGAAAACATGTTAAAGTCATTGCAGTTATTAGTCGATAATAGAATTGTAAAAATAATATGAACAATTAATAATACTCGTAATATTAAATTAAATGTGTGACAACACTTTCGAAAATGGTGTAATATCTCAAAACAGATGTCAAGAAACAATATAATTTTGTGAAAATTAGCAAGTGTTTTATTCAACAATTATTGTGTAGGTACCGTCATCTGAAAATTACTTATAAAATAACTTCTCATACATACATTTTGTTGAATTACGAAACCTTTTATGGAAAAATTAATAAGAAGATTTGAATATTTTTCTTCCAGAAATTATATGTTTTTCATTCATTCAAAGATTTTTCAATGCTTACTTCAATTATCATCAGAAGAAATAAATGCGAAAGACCCTTCATATTGTCCATATGAGTTGTTTGGGACCACATTGTTTATAGGTCTAATGTCTCTTCTTATTTGTATCAGAACCTAAATACTAGCTATGCTAGTCCATTTCTTTTCTGTATGATTTTGACTAGAACACGAACTATATCTCTTGATACATCTCTGAATACATCTTCGTTCTTCATTTTGTCAGTCATGGTATTATGAGGATTCTGCGTTATTTATTTGAGGTGAACATTTTTCATCACCTGCGGTACATACGGTTAAAAGGCTTGATGATTGGACTCAACTTAAGGACGAATTCTTCCACACTATAAAAATGTACCTATAGAGATATAGCTCTCCACAAATATCGGTCGGCGTCCGATATTAAAAGCACTATAAGTGAAAATTCTTGTAAATTTTCAGATGACTTTCCAGATGAAAGACTTGTTCTTTGTGGGATTTATTACTTACCCTCCTAAAGCCATCCTAATGAATATTTCAATTTCCATTTGTAAATCCGTTTGTCTGCCTATAATCATGAATTTTGTTTTCTTGGTGTTTGTATTTTAACCCATAATTAGCGATGGTCTCACATTGCTAACTAGTTGTTGTTGATTGTAATCATTTCCAATCAGAACTGTACCATCAGCGTGTTTTCTTCTTAGTTAGGTGTTTTTTTCACTCCATTGACCTACATATCGATTTCTTCAGTCTCTAATAATAAGTTCTTTATATAATAATTTCTTTATTCTCAACAGGTATAACACCCAATTACAGAAAATAATAAAAATGTTGAATATATAACTAAATGATTAGAAAAAAGATTTAACTAAATTAAAAAAAAGATTTAACAAAGAGCTCAATCTAATCTAAAAAAAAAATATTAACTTATAACTACATTATAGCATTCAATGAAATACTACAAATAACTCAATCTAAATCAGTTCATTTCAGTCAATTTTCGTTGTTCACATAACTCCTGATTATAAATTCTATGGAATCAAAGTGAATGTCACAATTTTTGGCAACTCTATTGAATGTAGACTCCATAAACCAAATGGGGGATTGTATTAGGGAGTTGGTCCTCGGAGTCTCTAGGTGGAATAATTCTGTATTACGAGAATTTTGCCTTGGAACACGAAATTTCAAAGCGGACAAGAGAGGAGGACAATCAATATTATTGTGCAGTAATTTGTACAAAAATTTGAGTGATAAAGTTTCTCTCCTGCTCTGCAATGAAATAAAACTAAATCGACTCAATAATTCGTTATGATTGACTCCTCTCTGTGGATAAACTTTATCCTCCCTCCAAACTAAGAATTTCAAGAACCTTCTCTGAATAGCCTCAAGATGGCGTTGATGGCAAGTGTAAATGGGATGCCAGCTCTAATGTTTCCTATAACAAATAATAATGTTCCCAACACATAACCCTGTCGCACTCCACTGCTGATCCTAACTGAACTAGTCAAAGTATTCTTTATCGTTATTTGTGTAGTCTTATCTGAATAAATGTTTTGGAACCATCAATTTAATTAAAAAATGTTTTCTTGTATAAAAGTTTTTCATTCCGAACATCTTCGATATGTGGCATAATTAATCCAATTAATGTCTAAAATAATAGACTGGTTAGAAAAATTAACAAGAAATAATTACCTACAGCGGATGTATAAAATTGTAAATTTATGTATCAAATTTTAAAATAACTCATCTATTGAAATAATCGATATATGCTACAATGTTCATTCTACTTAGAGGTATCGGACTTAATAAATTATTCGTTTTTACAGGTATGCGCTTCGTGTTCGATTCAACTCCAGACTGCGAAGTTATTCATGGCGAGCTTTACGTATGCCTGAGGATGATGTTTGGCATATCGGTAACAGGCATTTTGGTGTGCATCTTCTCATGCATGTTAATGTACCAATTACTCAGGTGAGTGATGTTCAGATCCAGATTTACTGTATCATTACCGTGATTGTAAAATTAATGTCCTCGTAATGCCAGTTGACTGCAAATTGGAATCAGGAAAAAAAGCAATATTCGAGCTGTACATGCATATTAAGGAATTAATTTTGTCATCTTGGGTTTGGTTTTAATTTAGAGCATACGTGTATCAAATTCAAATTCAAATTTATTCAAAAATTCAAAAATATACAAAAGTTAATCAAATTACATAAGAAAAGCCAATACAGAACACTCCTGTCACAAGTAACAAGAGTATGTAATCAAAATTTATATCTTAACCTAGCCTAGATCTGGGAATATGATTTTCTTAAAAATTTTTACAACCATTTACGTTTACATTGTTTGTCACCTAAACTAGAAGTTTGTGTGTGAACAAACCTCCCAGATTCAAGAAACTTATGTAATAAGGTGTCAGCGTCAACCAAAGACCAAAAATAACATTAAACAAAATACCCAATCCGGGTCTATACAACAATCATCAGCATTGAGCTGAAGCAAAACTCCGAAGCAGAAGGGAAAAGAGACCAGGGGACCGCACAAACAAACACGAATGCTCAGCAATACACCAGTCCGCTAAAAAAATTTCAAAAACTCGTCACATGTGCTGATGTATTTTTTCACTCTAATTTTGAACTGTTTTTGAGATGTAGACTGAATGAATTCCTTAGGTAACAAATTATACAGTTTTGGAGCATAGTAAAATATACTTTTTTGTGTAAAATTCTTCGTGTATGAAGGGATTTCGAAGTAGTCCGCTTGCCTAGTCTCATAGCCAGAGCATCTGCTGTTGTATCGTTTCCTTATCCATAGTATAGATTGATATATGTACAATTTCCTGACAGCTAAAACATTTGCCTCTTCGTATAAATCACGCGTAGGGTCCAGACGGTTTTTTTTCAGAGCAACCCTAAGAATACTATTTTGTGCCTTTACTAGAGGATCTAAAGCGTTTTTATAGCATCCACCCCAGACAATAATACAATATCTCAAAGTAGACTCGACAAGAGCGTTGTAAACCCTGAGCAAATATTCCTACGAAGTCAGAGCAACCCTAAGAATACTATTTTGTGCCTTTACTAGAGGATCTAAAGCGTTTTTATAGCATCCACCCCAGACAATAATACAATATCTCAAAGTAGACTCGACAAGAGCGTTGTAAACCCTGAGCAAATATTCCTTAGTCAAAATGTCCCTCAATCTATAAAATTTGCAAACTATTACTCTGAGTCGCTTTGCAAGACTGTTTACATGCTTATCCCACTTCAAGTGTTGATCCAGTTCCACTCCCAGATATCGTACAACACTACTTTTTGGATATAACCACACGAACAACTAGCGAAGTTTATGCAGCCATCATCATGAACCTTCAAGATATCAAAGTCAGGCTGACCAGCCATCGTAGCTGAGAAAGTTACAAATTTCGATTTCAGCATATTCAAGCTTAAAAAGCTGTTACTCAAAAAGCCGTACATTTCCTGCATACCCAATTCAGCTCTCATTAATGTCTCTTTCCAAGATTTTCCTTCGAAAATAGCCACGGTGTCATCAGCGTAGGATATTATCCTTCCTTCCAAGTTCAGGCGTCCAAGTTGATTTATATAAATATAAATCGATATTAAGAGAATGGGAAATATTGAGAATTAGTTTTGCAAATCATCGCCTTATTTTTTTCACCAAAATATGTTATGCTTTTCAATGATATGAATTGAACACAGTTTGTACTATTTGAGTGTCATAAGCGAAATGTATATACATCCATTTCGGGTGTACCACAAGGCTCTAATTTAGGTCCACTGATGTTTGTTCTTTTGTAAATGATTTAATAGACTGTCTAGCAGTTCATAGTCTCATGTAGGTTGATGATTTAAAAATATATCGCATATTGAAACATATGAGGACTGCATAGGCTTACAGGATGGCCTCACCGCTGTTTCTGATTGGTATTACCGCAATAAATTGAATATTTATGTATCTAAATGTAACGTTGTCACATTCATTAAAAAGAAACTGCTTATACAATTTGACTACACAATTAACGAAACCATTCTGACCAGGGTCTCCGAAATTCGAGACCTCGCTATAATATTTGATCAGAAATTCACTTTTGTACCTTGTATAAATAGAACAATTTCAACAGCATTCAAATCTTATGGGTTTATTGTGAGTAATGCTGGACACTTTCCGAATACCAAAACACTTATGCAATTATTTAATGCGCTTGTAAAGAGCAAGAATAAATGCAAAAAATTTTTTTTACAAATTTTGCCTAATTAGGATGCATTTAAACAATGATTATCTTAATAATCGAGATATTCTGCGTATATTTGATTTATATACGATTTTGAGTAGTCAAAACCTCATTCCTCAAGATAACTCCGAATAGGAAGAAGATATTGATATGCAGCTTTCGGTATTATGTTGCTAATTTAGTTCACTTCTATGTTCCATAATTAAAGCTTCATGTTCTCATTTGATTTTCCAAGGATAACTAGATTTGAAAAAATCAATAAATAGCGCTCTCTGGCGTGAAGGTTACTTATAACGTTGTTTCTGAATTAAAAACAGCTCTTCTTGAAAAGAGCTCTCTTCAAAAATACTAAGTTCCCATAAATCGGTTGAGCAGAAACTGAAACAGTCGTTTTTCCTGTGAAGGTTCAAAATGTCTCGCTCCTTTTATTTGAAAAGATAGACTAAAACTTATGAAAACAAATTTACTCAGAATTTTTTGAGTAATACGAGAATCGTAGTTTAAATACATCTTAATTAGGCAAAATTGGTAAAAAATTCAATTTTTAATTTTTGGTATTCAATGACGCAACTCTGATAAAAGTTTCCAGGTTTTTCTCAATGTCACTTCCGTTATAATTTTTTTCCTTAAGCTGTACTATGAACGGTCTTCGATACCTGACCCATTCTTATTGGGACTACCGGTACAAATTAACAGAACATCGAAAAAACATTATTCAAATGCAAGTAGGTACAGAGTACAGAGCTGACAAGTTGAGAATAAATGTTAGCTTTGAATTGTTTCACTTAGTTTTATCATTTGAATGTTTGCATGAATTCAAGGTATTTTTTTAATTGAGTTTTCTGTCATTCTTTTCTGTATAAAATATTTTTAAATTATGATATGCTTTCTTATATGGTTTTCTTCAATGAGATCATTAGCATAGATGAGATTTAATTTTTCCTCATTAAAGCTTCTTTGCTGTTCTGTATATCTACTCATTTTGAAATATCTAAGATTTGACCGAATAGAATTGTGGAGCAATGTTCTACAGGGTTTTATTCGTTTTAGTAGGTTTCGATCTATAATTTTTAATGTATTATTATAATACGTCAGAATATATATGATGATCTTAAATCAAACTCTGAAGATTCACATAAGATTATTGGGGAAATTGATATATGCGTTTATATATTTTTTTCATTTGATCTTAATCAAGCATCAACTAGTTATAGATGACTCAATAGGGCCATTTGCATTGAATTTTGTGATCAATGCAAATTATGAGTTCCCGAGAAAAATAACTTAAAAGATAATTTCGAAGTACTTACTTGGATTGCAATAACATTTCACTGATATTTTTCAGTCACGAGAAGAAGAAAATGTATTGGGAGCAACTAGAAATGAGATGTAGATCATTTTATCAACAACACAACAATCCTCCAGGGAGTGCCCATGGGTCTGTTCGGGAACCCACTATAGCATCTACTATATACTGCAGTTGTTGTGAAGAGTGCAGATATCCTCCACTTCCAGTAGGTCCTCAAGTTTACCCTTGGGATACCCACAACTCCACTGATAGGTAAAAACAATGGCTTTTCCACCTTTCATAATGTTAGAAAGTACAACATTGAGCAAGAAAAAAATCAGGGTATCTTCAATAATTGTGTAACAAGCACAAAAGTTCCAAAAGTAGTTTAAAACTTGCCTAAAATTGGTAGTGCTGGTATAAAAAAATACAATTTGGTGTTGGACGAAATGAAGATAATAAAAAAAAACAGAAATTCATTCTCTATATCTAATGTTGAGCTACTTACTAGGTGTGTCAATAAACCTGTTATTGTTTCTCTGATAAATGAAAGGTTTTTTGATACCATTTTGGGTTAAAACTACTAAACTTGGCATACTTCTTCAATTTTATTTTTGAAATACCCAATACCACGTGGTAGGAAGACAAACAATAAAAGCTAAAATGAGCTGATTACTAAAATACTTTTAAACTTGCCAAAACTGTAAAAGCAGGCGACCAAGAGGATTCTCTTATTCAACTTCTTCTTCCTGTCTAACTATAAAACGTGTTATTAAATAAAGCAAACACAGTGTCATGTTGATATGACTTAAGCAAATGTATTTTTTAGGTAATGGAATACTTCGAAATATCGGTATTTGAAAGAGTATGTTGATTGCAGGAGGCAATTAGGAGGATTGATAGTTAAAAAAGAACTAAACGTTTGTTAGATGTGTCACATTACATGCAATGCAATGTTTTTGTTAGAAAAAACGAAATATTTTTTATAAAACACTCGTTTGAGAATATTTCAATGTGCAAAACTTGTAAAATCTTTCTGAATTTAACTGAAAAAATTCAGTTTTGTAACTCATTATCCAAAATATTTTCATAATGCTTTTGGTATCCGAAACATATGTAGAGTTTCAAGAAAGATTTAGTGGAATTTGAGTTGTTCGGTTATATCTAAGCTGAAAAGAAAACTGTTCAAGTTATATCAAGCCTCTATAAGAAAGGCCAGCTTTGTGGAGACTAAAACGATTTGAATTTGAGTTGAATAAAGTACTTTAGTTCAGACTTTTCAAACCTTTGGTCTACCTTTTATTTGATTACTTGCTGTCCGTGGTACTATGGTTTATTAACGAAGAAGGAAAAATATAACCTGGCCAAAGTTCAAAATTGTTGTCTGCGCTTTGTGTGTTGTATTCCCTACAAATGCCATGTCACACCCTACCGTAGTAGACTTCGGGAAATCACATATGTACAAAGGGCTGAGTATTTCTTAGGTAGCTTTCTTGAAAAATGGATTGTTAGTGAAACTCCTGACTATCTATTCGATAGATTGGAACTACGTAAATCAGCTCATCAGGTGAATGTACATGAGGCTGGTAATTTCAGCGTTCCTCAGCATAAAACATCTTAATTTGAGGGATCTGTCGATTATATAGCCTCTCACACATTAAATAAGTTTAGGGCGTTGTTTGAGGCTGATACATCAATAATTAATTGAAAGAAGAAACTGTTATAATCGGTTAAGAGAGGAGTAGTTTTAGTTAAGTTTTAGATAGGTTAAGGTTTTTTGAGTCTTATGTTGATGTTATTTAAATTATATCTAGTTATGTAATTTTAGTTTCGGGTTTATTACTTAGGTCTCTCTAAAGGAATAACCTGTTAATTTTTGTATTAATTGCTATAGTGTTGAGTTTTGTGCTTTCTTGTTTATACTGGAGGAGTGGAAGATTAGCCTGGCTAAACTACTGTCATTTGTAATCCTGTATGTAAGGCAATAACAATAAGCTTATTGAATATAAACTAAAATTTAAACACTTGAACTTTTGATTTACACTTTTATTGACTACATAGCATGACGCGTTTCGTCGTTACAAACGACTTCTTCCGATGCTAACAGAATAGAAGTCGTTTGTAACGACGAAACACATCATGCTATGTGTTCAATAAAAGTGTTTGAATTTAAGTTTATATTCAATTATAATGGATTTACATCAAGTAAACGCCAAAACTATTAAATAAATCAAATTATTATTATTATCTATCTCAATGTAGTGTTAAGTATTGTTTCTTTAAGGTTTTGGACTCCTGGTCGGATTGGAAACTTTTATTCTCCAAATCCCGGAGATGTGCCACCTGGTGAAAATCAAGTGAGAAGTAGGGGTGGAAATGGATGGAGTTGGAGAAGATTTCCATGGGGAAGGAATAGTGGAGGACAAACAGAAGTTCCAAGGTATAATACATGATATTCTTGAATTAGATGAAATTAAAGCATTGTAATGAATAGTTGGCACAGATACTTGATATACCAGATCAGTTGAATACACGTTTATAAGTGTCTAGCATTCTTATTCTTACAAAATATTCTCCTTTTGTAGAGATTCTTCATTCATGTATCAAGGAGTAGCAAGCAGTGCTGACAGCCAGTATGGTTTCACCACTAGAGCTGGAAATGATGGTGGGCTTCCAAGGGACCCTATCTCAGGATCTTCAGATTCTTATAGTATGCTGGACAACAGACCTCCAATGGGTGGTGTTTACGTTTGGGGACCTCCTCCTCCATATTCTAATCCAAATTCTCCAGCAAGAAGAATATTTCATTCACCAGCTCACAGGTCAGTTACTTCTGAAACAAGAATATAATAATTAACAAACTCAAATCTTTATATGTAATTATTTCTCCAAATGTACCCCAAGAATAAAAATTAATGTATAAATGTGAAACCCAATTATAATTCCATTTGTACCTGCTTTCCATTAAAACTGAAAGTTATTGAAACACAACAAACTTGTTATGAAATTTTAGAGCTGAAAATTTTCAAAACGTTCTCAGAAATTAAGTTATTATAGAGCCTGAAGAATGTTCAGATAAAGCTTATGAAAAAATAGTTCTTGGGGACGTTCCATCAGATTTTATTGATAGTATCCAAATTTTTTAATCATTAAATTAATGAAAATTTATTTCAATATATATGAAAAGTACTCATGTATTTTCTTGGGGACTATAAACCATGAATTATTAAGCTATAACTATTAATAAAAATAATAAATTCATCTTATTGTCCAAATTAAGGCAAACTTTCCGATATATTATGAGTGTATCAGAAAAGAAAATAAAGAGTATCTATTCTGACCAATGAGAAATTTGACAATGGAATTTTCTTCACTGAATTCATTTGAATTAGTGATTATTATCATTGAATATAAACTTAAATTCAAACACTTGAAGTTATGATTTACACTTTATTGACTACATAGCATGACCCTTTTCGTCGTTATAAAGGACTTCTTCAGATGCCAACAGAATGCTAATGCTAACAGAAGATGCTAACAACATCTGAAGAAGTCGTTTGAAACGACGAAACGCGTTATGCTTTGTAGTCAATAAAGTGTAAATCATAAGTTCAAGTGTTTAAATTTAAATTTATATAAAAGCCATCACTATTTAATTAATAATTATTTTTTTCAACAGATACCAACATTTGCATCACCATCCAATGCATGGCCATGAATCTCATTGCCAAATGAGTTCGGAAAATCCTACAAGGAACTCTAGAAGGAATCGACCTTATCCATCAAATAAACAAAATTACGAAAATACTACTGAAACTGAGATACATCATAACAACGATAACAGTGAAAGTACCGACACTTCTAGTTGCCTTGAAAGAATATCTCATACACTACCAGTTCGTAAAATGAAGAAAAGAACAGATATGGCTTCAGTGAAGTCAATATACCATCAAGGATCTTCTAGTAAAGTTAACGTCCAGAATATTTTCATGCAAAATGGGCAAGAAGGACCCAAAACTTCGATGGAAGAACATAGTTATACAGAGCCTAATTTGAATGATACAGATAAGCCTAAAGCAGAACCCCAGAAATGCAGATTCTTACCTAGATTACAGGGAGTTGAAAATCCCACCTTCCAGAAACAGGAAAACAGTCCCCAAAAGGCAGAGGCTGCAGAATCAGAAGTTTATTTTGCAGATGTCAGTAGTTGCTGTAATATTTCAGTAAGAAACGACGGACAAGATTCCTCTTTATATGATGAGGCCTTAGAAAATCAGAAGCCTAGGATTGACAATAATCAGTGTTTGCAAAATTTCCAAGAAAATGTTTCTAATACGTCAGTTAATGAAGATGAAGATTATCTAGTGCACAGGATGGGAAGTAGACAAATGAGTGTTAGAAGTAGAATGCCTATACCGTTACCAGAAAATGATGATATGTCATTTCCCAATGAAAATTGTTTACAGTTGTTAACGAAAGATATATCACAGAACAGTTTATGTAGTAGTGTACAAACACCTTTAACTGAGACCACAGATGATGCTGTAACACCTTCAGAATGTTGTGCTAGTTACTTCACGGAGCCTGTTCTGGATTCGCCAAAGAATAGAAAATTCTCCTCAGCAGATCAATATTTAGCTCCAGATGCTCAGTATGAAATTGTACAAAACCAAGAGGAGTTTAGACAGAATTCAAGTAATTTAACAAATACCATCTCAGGTTTGAACAATTTTGGTCAAAACTATTACAATCAAAGCAAAAAGTTTAATTATCTATCTCCAAGTGGCGCCAGTTCCAAATCTGGTGGCGTTTCTGTATCCTGCAGAAAAAATACAGGATGTAATATCACAAATCTAATTCAAAATCTTGGAGTTAATTCAGGAGGGTTACTATATGGGGAAGCTAGCGCTGGAGAAGAAGAAACACTGGGCCAAAGCTGTCATAGTGATGGTACCATGGATTCAGGATGGCAGAGTGGATCTGAAAAGCTTGGGGAGGCAAAAAAAGTTGAAGAACATTCTAATCAGTAGATATACGATATATTGTCCATATAAATTATATTTATTCCGTGGGTGTGATATAAAAGTAAGTGGAAGTACAATAGTAAAAATATACAATAAACATAAATAATTCTTTATTCTAAATATTGAAACTATTTGAAATAATCTATTTCTAAAAAAATCTTTGCTATGCAAAGAATCTTTGACAGTAAAAATTCTAGATATATAAAAATACTTCTATTTTTTATTAGATGCAGAAGAGACTTCTATTCTATTAACTTTTGACTGTGAATATTGAACAATTTTAAGTCTTGTTGGCCTGTTCCTCATTTCTATTTACAACTATTAGCATTTTTGTTGAGATGCGATGTGTTATTATGAAATTTTATATATAAATGTTGTATTATATTAATATTCGATGGACATAATGCAAATATTCAAGATAATAATTAGATTAGTTGAATTTTGTATATTTGTTTTTATAATAAAATCAATATCTGAATTTCTTTTCTTTCTATGTCATCATTCATTTAGTTTTTAAGTTTGAACTGCATGAAGATCAAAATTGAATAATACGCATGACGCGTGGTTCGAAGTTCAACTTCTTCAGGTGCTTAGTTATGCTTGAATGACGATGTTAATTCTGCATCTGAAAATGAAGTTGTTATATTGATGAAATACATATATGAGAAAAGTTGAAACAGTGTTTCAGTCCAATTAGAGATGAAAACTGTCAGAATCTTCATGTATTGCTTAAACATTGAGCGATTGACGTCAGTTTTGCAGGTAGCTGTAAGCTACCTGCTACTTTCAGAATATTGACAGTATGGATAAATTGACATTATTTATGAATAACCCTTTAGAACAATTTTGTTGTCTTAGATGTGCGACTTGTTTTTAACTAAATTTCGGCAAAATGTTATCAATTCTTCTCTATCTTGTCAAGTTTTTAAACCACAGAATACCCTCTCTTTACCCTAAAAGTCATACAAAATGAGCATACAGAGGAAAATAAAGTTGGTACGAACCAAACATATCAGAATATTTTATTCATACAAAGGTTATTATAATATTAAAGTTAAATTGTGTTTATACAAAAAATGAAAAATATATTAGGGTAGAAATTTTCGTTTATAAATTTTCCTAGATTGTTCAATCTGGGGACATTCTCGCTTGATGCTCCAACAGTAGTCAGACATCATACTGACATCCCATCTACCTTGATACCTTTCCTCCATGACCTTCAAATCTTGGTGGAATCGCTCACCCTGTTCATCACTAACAGCGCCAAGATTTTCTGGAAATTTAGTAGGATGGCTATGTAAGAAATGCAGTCTGATACTCATGTTACAGCCAAGCTTTTTAAATCTTTCTAAGACTTGTTGAAGAATTTCGACGTAATTCTGGGCTCGTGTATTTCCCAGAAAGTCCTTGACAATACTTTTGAATGACAACCGAACATTCTTATCAAGTTCGGTCATTGTTTCAAAGAAACGTTCATCTTTAATAAGTTGCCGAATCTGAGACCCATCATGGACACCAGGCACACAACTAACTTTTGAAACAATTAAACTTTTAATAAATTAATAACCTCTGTATGAGTAAAATATTCTAATATGTTTGGTTAGTACCCACTTTATTTTCCTCTGTATGCCCTTTTTGTATGACTTTTAGGGTAAAGTATATCCTGTAGTTTGAAAACTTTGACGCGATAGAGAAAAATTGATAACATTTTTGAAATTAGAGACCAAAATTTAGTCAAAAACAAGTCACAGATCTAAGACAACAAAATTCCTGTTTCCCAGTGTTATTTGCTACCAGATTGAATAATTTTTATGGAACAAGTGTTGGTTGCAGTGTAAGTAACTCAATTAAAAACTTCTTATTTCGAAATAATTTCAAACGGGCTGCTAATGGATTCGGCTTACGCAATTTGACGGTTAGATACTGACGGAACGGGCATTGTTGGTGCCAGACGTAAAATTCAAGAGGTCATTAATATGCATGAGAAAAAAAGCGTTTGTATTAAGATTGACGCTAGAGTAGTTTACACATACACTCATATATACGAGGGTGGTTCCAAAAGTACCTAGCTTAACAGTAAAAAACGAAAAACTACGGCAAAAATGTTTCTTCATTTTACGACATAGTCTTTTCCCAGCTCAATACACTTTTGCCAAATGATGTTCCTTAATCTTCCTCTTTATAGAAAGACCAGCCGAGCTCCTCAAATGGCTAGCAACTGCCATATTGACCTCTTCATTATTGGAAAATCTTTGATCTCGTAATCAGATTTTCAAGTTATAAAACATAATACAGTGCTGAATCCGGAGAATATGTTAGGGGTTAGGTTACATGCGGGAGCAGTTTTAACATCGCGATAACAGACTATAACGTTGTCGTGAAGAAACAACATCTTGTTTTCCTTGATTTGACCATCCAAACGTTGAAACCAGTTCTCATAACACTCGCCATTGAATGTTTTACCTTTTTGAGGGTATTCAATAGAAATTATTATTCTCGCATACCAAAAACTGAGCAATGACGTTCCTGCTGATAGAACTGTCTTCGCATTCTTTGCAACCGATTTTTTTTTTCCGGTGCATTGTCTCAACTGTTCCTTCGTTTCAGAGGTGAAATGGTGGACCCAGAATTTATCCATTGTCACGAATCGACGCAAAAATTTGAACTTATTCCATTGAAACAGCGCCAAGCACTTAGTCGAAAGATCGTCTTGATGTTGTTTTTCCATCGGCAGCAAACGCTGCACCCAGCTCGCACAGAGCTTTCTAATTTCCAAATACGAAAATATTAAATTTTCTATAAAATACTTGATAATAATAGACGATTTTCTACCTGACATGTACAAGATAACCATCGTTGGATGTGTCAACAACTATAAAATTGTGAATATCAAGGGATCTACAACAATTAGGTATAGGAAACTTAGGAATAGATAATTACTTGTGCTGTTAGTAACAAAGTTAGTGCTAATGAGTTAACAAAATACGGGGGTTTTCCCATTTCAAATTAGTGACTTATACTTTCATGAATTCCAGAAAAATCGAAGGAGCTTTAGGAACACCTTGGAATGTTCTGAAAGTATAATATTTAGTTGTGTATTGCACAAATTTTTATTACCTTTGGTCGATGAGCAGCACAAATGAGTTCTTAGAAATGACATCTCATGTGTCAAAATTTCTGGAAAAAATGGAATTACTATCTATTTATGGTACATTGGTAAATGAATAATCTGTAAATGCAATATTGTTTCCTTTGATTTGAAATATCAACGGTATTGTCACTTTTTGACATAAAAGGCAACGTTGTGACGCTAAATATATTTCAGATTGATAGAGTCCATCTTGATCCACTTCTTTTTCTTATGTTTTGGACGAATGTTTCAGATATACTGATATAGATCTGTATGCGAATGATCTCAAAATATCGATGCAGATCAACAACGATTGTTCTCTTTTACAGTCCTATCTTAATGCATTCTCTGACTACTGCAGACTCAATAAGTTGCTGCAAAATTTCTCCAGAAGTAAAAATCCTATCTCTTCCAACTTGGCACTGTCTGGTAAATGTTCGACTGAAGTCAGTTCAGTGAATGATTTGGGTGTTAAGCTTGATAAGAAACTAACCTTTGAATTGCATATTGATGGAATCGTCCTACATGCTCGAAGAAATCTGGGTTTCATATCAAGAATGACCAGGCCTTTTGGTCAACTTGAGTCTGTTATTGCCTTGTATAATTCTATAGTGAGATCAAGCTAGAGTACGCATCGTTCGTCTGGAATCCAAATTATGATAAATACACGAATAGCTTAGAAATGATTAGAACAACTTAAGTTCATAAATGCTCTTATTTTCTGTTTTAACAGGTACCGTCATGGATTCTCATATGAGAGTAAAAACTTGATCAGTGTAGAGACCAACTTATAACTTTTAAGAGGCATTTGAAAAAGAGATTATTTAAAGCACGATAATAGAATAATTATCAGTTTTTATAGAGTTATCCGTTTTTATTTTGTAATATGTGCTCCTCTAGTATAGGACAGTTTTAAACAGTTGAGTGAGTATTATATGTAAAAAAAAAAAAAATAGAGCATAGCCAATTATTCAAGGTAAATTACAGGGAGATTATATGATTGATTTATGTTCTAAGTTACCATCAATGACCCCGTATATATAAAGTGTGATAGATAGAGAAAGAAAACTCTGCCAAATTCAATATCTCCTAAATTTTCTGTATACTTTCGAATTAACGATTTGGCGCCTGAAACACAAATAATTGAAAATGAGGTATGTGTTAGCATTCTCTTACAAACTAGGTGACCCGCATCGAAGTTTACTCAGCAAATGTTGCTGCTACGAATTTGATTTTCGTCATAACAAATCTATTGAAAGATGAGTGCGGGTTTCAGACATTCGGAATAATTAAAACACCCCGTTTCGTAGCGTACCCAAACCGAATTCCAAACTAAATGAACTCCTAGAAATCTCGACTTCAATCTCGATAGTCGAATGGGCACATCCACTTATCTCCTCATTTTGCCGTTCTCATTTACGTTAAACAAAGAATGTGTAAATCTTGATTGCATCCGCAGAAATCCAAGTTCATAATTGGGCAAACAAAAGGCACACCAGCAGGGCACATAGTACTTTTTGCTTGTATAGGACAGCACATTCGGAATTTTAATAGAATCTGTACCACACAACTTGAGAGCAATATTTGTCCAGCTATTAAAAACGCCGTTACGTACTCGAAATACTACTTAAAATGCGATATTGATATTGTGAAGGTGTCCTGTTATATTTGAACAAGGGCGTATTTAAAAATGAATATCTGACATTATCGCTTCAGTATTATTTTGGGTTTGAAAACGTCAATTCTTTGTACATTGCAATGTTGAAGATTTTTTGTATTTAGGTGTTTTATGGAAAGCTCAGTGCGTGTTTTTCGATTTGTCGGATATTGAAGACCCAACATCGTATTTCTTGAATAACCGAGGTAAATATTTACATTCTTATATAGAACGAGAAAGTTGAATCAAAAGAAGTTATTGAATATAGATTTATACTAAAGAGGTACACCCACCTTTTTGGGTAATAATAATAATGAGTTCTTTATTCTCAGCAGGTATAATACCCAATTACAGAAAATAATAACATAATTATGAATAATAATAAAATAATATTTAATAGTGTTGGCGTTTACTTGATGTAAATCCATTATAATTGAATATAAACTTAAATTCAAACATTTGAACTCATGATTTACACTTTATTGACTACATAGCATGACGCGTTTCGTCGTTACAAACGACTTCTTCAGATGCCAACAGAATAATGACAAAATTTTTGAAGAAACACATATAAATATGGATGTAATTTGAGATTCAATGAATGAGGGTTTCACCTAAGACATTTCATTCTGAAATTTAATTTTTATTACCTGAAAAGGTTTAACAAGAGTGCATTGTTTAATTCTATCTGTTCATTGAGCAAATTTCCAGAATATTTATGCCGACTTATGTCCACTATTTCCCGGAAATCTAATTGACTACTTTTCTGTATATTATATAATACATGTTTTATGTTTTAATTCAATGTTTTTAATATTAATTAATGTCAAATTCATAGAGTCTCGAATTGCATTCATATTTATAACTGTTTTTCAAATTTGTTGTGATTATTCTGTTAGCATCTGAAGAAGTCGTTTGTAACGACGAAACGAGTATGCTATGTAGTCAATAAAGTGTAAATCATAACTTCAAGTGTTTGAATTTAAGTTTTTATTCAATAATAACTAAATAATTAAAATGAAAAAGATATAATAAAGAGCTCAATCTAATCTGAAAACAAAAATAGTAACTTATAACTAAATAATAGCATTTAATGCAATATTAAAAAGAATGCGATCTTAGTAGTCTTAATCTAGTTTGTTGCAATACTGACATTTTGTTAAAGAGAAAAATGCACTTTTTTATTACTATAACGGACTTTGAATTCTATGGCTAGTGGCCTTTTTATGTGAGAAACGCTGATCAAACTGAATTTAATAGACATTAAGAGACTTTTGTGATGAATTTCTAACAGAATATCTATAGGCTATTCAATTACGTATTTAATTTTCCGACTTCTTTTCTTTTTGTTTTTTCTAATTTTAACTTTTCTTACAAATTTTTTAACTATATTTACAAATTTATTTTCGGGTGCATTTTCAAATTATTACTATATTCCAAGTACCTATAAGAAAATGATTCATAATGTCAAAAATGTAGTAATACTACGAAAATGCAGTTACAAATACATCAAAAATGTAATAATAATAATAAGTTCTTTATTCTCAACAGGTTTGACACCCATTTACAGAAAATAATAACAATGTTGAATACAAAACTAAATAATTAAAATGAAAAAGATACAAAGAGCTCAATCTAATCTAAAAAAAATAGTAACTAATACGTACATTATAGCATTCAATGAAGTACGAGTATTACAAAGAACTCAATCTAAATCAATTCATTTTAGTCAATTTTCTTTGTTCACATAACTCCTGATAATAAATTCTATGGAGTCAAAGTGAATGTCACAATTATTGGCAACTTTATTGAATATAGACTCCATAAACCAAATGGGGGATTGTATAAGGAGACGGTCCTTCGAGTCTTCGGAATATGGTGAAAAAATGTTGTTTGTCGTATTATGCATTCTCGTTACGTAATTGCCAAATACATCCAACATTTAAGATATTTTAGATCGGTTCATATGGTTTTTGTATTGTATTACAAAATTTACTGTAATATAAATACTTTGAAATAGGTATACGTAGAGCAATATTTCAGATGAATATTGCTGGAAAATAGTCAAGTTGAAAATAGAGTGAAACTCATTTGGAGATAGAACCATTGTAAAGAAAACATTTTACGATAATTTAAATGAAGTAAACTTCTCATAAGTAATTACATATATACAATTGGTTCAATGTATTTCTGAAGTTTTTAAAATATAAAATATGAAATATATAATGAACTAGCTGGCCCAGCGAAATTTGTACGCTCAATTATTTTTATTTGAGTATTTTTCAAAAAGAAAATATTCTACTATTTGTGCTACACTGTCTTGTTTTTGATATTTTCCTCGTGTGGAGACAGAGACTTACACACTCACGAAGGCACTGCAATACTTCCTGTTATTTCAAATCAGTCGAATTATCAAAAAATTACACGTTTGGTGTATTGAAAGTTATTAACCTGTCCACTCTATATTTGAACTGCATGTTCCTAATTTCGTGTCAAGTACTTGTCCCATATATCTCATCATTAATTGTATGAAATATTTGCTGGATATAAAACAAAAAATGTTCAGAATTTAGTTCATTCCCGGAAACCAATGAATATAGTAGGTCTGGTGCCTGTACCAATATCGTCTATTTGACAATTCAAATATGATGATATAATAATTCAAATATGATGATGATGAAATAATTCATGATGAAGAATCAATACTCTTCGCGAAATAGTCACAAGGTTCATTGGTCCAAAAGCAACGATTTGCTGTGAACTGAAAACTATTTCAACTTCATTCCGAGCTTCGCGTTGCTCGCCAGTTTGACGCTCTTTTATTCTTTGATTTGCTGCATTGCGAGTTCTGCGACTTAATTTTGTACATGTAATAAGTAGCATTTTTAAGAACGAAATTTCAACTGTAAATTAAAGAAAACTATGTATTCTTCTTTATAATCCGATATACTGCGTGCTATGTTAGTAACGTGTATGTTAGTCTATTCAAACTTACCAACATTTTATATTAAATTTATATTAAAGTTGTAACCGTGATGTGTGATAAGATAAGCAGTTGTTTACATCCTCTTTTTGAAAATTAATAATTATTTTTTAGTAATATTTTTAATTGAGTATTCTTAAATTTTTCAATTTCACACGCAATTCTCAAAATTTTTTCAGTGACAATAACAAACACAACAGAAAAAAAAGTGAAATCGGTCCATCCGTTGACTCTACATTTTAGTTAGAAAACGTTTGTATGGGAAAAAGAAATGGGCTGTTTTTAATGTTTTCCCGTCAATTATTCGAATTTTCCTCGCCTTTAAAACCTTTCAAACATCAAACTCTTATCTTTATCTTTCATCGTAAGAGACAATTATATATTTTCTTCTTTACAATACTATTCTATTTTTCTTTCTACAATGAATATTTTGTTGTTTTCTTCAGATGAAATGTTAATTTTGATCGAAATCTAAATTAATATTTCTAATCGAGAATATTACATTCGAGAAAATAAAACTGTTTTAATATAAAATAAGCATTGCGGTAGCTGAATTAACTGTAAATCTTTTCCTTCCTGTCGAAATATGCATTTCGAATTCCTTTGATCAAAATCAAAATCTGTGTGAAGAATAATGAATACTATAATTCTAATAATTAATGTAGGATATCGATATTACTTGATCTTTTCCACGAATTCAAACAATTCCAACCTAAAACGAATGTTCCCGAGCAGAGCCGATCGCTTAGACCCGCTTGATTCAATCTTCTAATTTAAATCATTTCAGTTCTATTCGAAAATCTTTCCTTTCTTTCAAACATCAAATTCTTAAACCTTCGTTGCAACTCGCATGTGATTGTTTTGTGGCGTTGACAGATTTTCAAGTTAAAATCTGGAATGTGAGAATTTTATAAGTACATTTGAAGGTTAAGTATTCATTTTTAAGGATTTTTCAGTTGAATTTTTGTATCGCCGGCAACATTGTTCGACTGGACATTTACAGCGATCGTTTGAATGAAACTTCAAACTGCTTTTTCTCTTCTGAAGGATTTTGAGATGCATTTAGGATTGGTGGTTGTTCAGATTTGTGAAAGTTTTCGAAAAATTGTAAAATATATTTGAAAGTTCCTCAATGAGTACGGTGTATGAGATGATATATGATAATTTCGATCTTGCTTATTAATACAGGTAGCAATCAATTTTGAATAACATTAAACATTCTATTCCGAAAAAATTAAATGAATAAATTTATTTAACTCTGATTATTTTAATTTTTGTAACTTAATTGTCGGTTTTTCACTGATACATGAATTCTATTAATAAATTCAGTTAATTGAAAGAAATTATTATAAGTGAATATTTGGTAGTTAATCGTAAGAGACAATTATATTTTTTCTTCTTTACAATACTATTCTATTTTTCTTTCTACAAAGAATATTTTGTTGTTTTCTTCAGATGAAATGTTAATTTTGATCAAAATCTAAATTAATATTTCTAATCGAGAATATTACATTCGAAAAAATAAAACTGTTTCAATATAAAATAAGCATTGCGGTAGCTGAATTAACTGTAAAATTATTCCTTCCTGTTGAAATATTCATTTCGAATTCCTTTGATCAAAATCAAAACTGTGTGAAGAATAATGAATACTATAATTCCTATAATTAATGTAGGATATCGATATTACTTGCTTGATCTTCTCCACGAATTCAAACAATTCTAACCTAAAACGAATGTTCCCGAGCATAGCCGATCGCTTCGACCCGCTTGATTCAATCTTCTAATTCAAATCATTTCAGTTCTATCAGAAAAGCTTTCGTTTCTTTCAAACATCAAATTCTTAAACCTTCGTTGCAACTCGCATGTGATTGTTTTGTGGCGTTGACAGATTTTCAAGTTAAAATCTTGAATGTGAGAATTTGTATAAGTACATTTGAAGGTTAAATATCATTTTAAAGGATTTTTCAGTCGAATTTTTTTATCGCCGGCAACATTGTTCGACTGGACAATTACAGCGATCGTTTCAATGAAACTTCAGACTGCGTTTTCTCTTCTGGAGAATTTTGAGATGAATTTACGATTGCTGGTTGATCAGATTCGTGAAAGTTCCCGAAGAATTGTAAAATATATTTGAAAGTTCCTCAATGAGTACGGTGTATGAGATGATATATGATAATTTCGATCTTGTTTATTAGTACAGGTAGCAATTAATTTTAAATAACATCAAACATTCTATTCCAAAAAAATTAAATGAATAAATTTATTTAACTCCGATTATTTTAATTTTTGTAACTTAATTGTCGGTTTTTCATTGATTCATGAATTCTATTAATAAATTCAGTTAATTAAAAGAAATTAGTATAAGTGAATATTTTGTAGTTAATCGTAGAGACAATTATATTTTTCTTCTTTACAATACTATTCTATTTTTCTTTCTACAAAGAATATTTTGTTGTTTTCTTCAGACGAAATGTTAATTTTGTCGAAATCTAAACTGATATTTCTAATCGAAAATATTATATTCGAGAAAATAAAACTGTTTCAATATAAAAGAAGCATTGCGGTTGCTGAATTAACTGTAAATATTTTCCTTTCTGTCGAAATATTCATTTCGAACCCCTTTGATTTATCAAAATCTGTGTGAAGAATAATGAATACTATAATTCCTATAATTAATGTAGGATGTCGATATTCGTTGATCTTTTCCACGAATTCAAACAATTCCAACCTAAAACGAATATTCCCGAGCAGAGCCGATCGTTGCCATCCCGCTTGATTCAATCTTCTAATTCAAATCATTTCAGTTCTATCAGAAAGCTCTTCGTTTCTTTCAAACATCAAATTCTTAAACCATCGTTGCAACTCGCATGTGATTGTTTTGTGGCGTTGACAGATTTTCAAGTTAAAACCTCAAATGTGAGAATTTGTATAAATACATTTGAAGGTTAAATATTCATTTTTACGGATGTTTCAGTCGAATTTTTTATCGCCGGCAACATTGTTCGACTAGAGGACTAGACATTTACAGCGATCGTTTGAATGAAACTACGAACTGCGTTTTCTCTCCTGGTAGATTTTTAAGATGAATTTACGGTTGCTGGTTGTTCAGATTTTCCGAATGTTTGAATTTCTAGGATATAAATTCAAACTTAAATGAAGGATATTTGAAAATTTCTCAATGAGTACGGTATATGAGATGTTATATGATAATTTTGATCTTGTTTATCAATACAAGTAGTAATAATATTTTAAATAAATATCAACTTTCTATTCCCAAAAATGAAATAAATTAATTTTTTTTTCAACTCTGACAAATTTAATTTTCGTAACATATGAATTATGTTAACTGTAATTCAGAAGTTTAAATTATTCAAATTGAAATATTTTGACTACATTTAGAGATATTTTCAATCATGATAAATGAATTTCGTTTCATTAACTTCCGGTTTTCATTGTTCATGAATTTTAGTATTAAATACAGATAATTCAAAAAATTAGAATATGTGATTATTTTATCGTTAATCGTAAAGGACGATTATATGTTTTATAACTTTTCAATAATTTTTAAGTTGTATTCAAGCAATATTGCATATTGTACAGCTTTTATCGCGGGCTTTGAGTGCGGTGACCGAATCAAGAAATTCCGTAACGAAAATGAAACCTAACACCCCCCACTCTGCCTCCATGTGGCTCGGCCGAGCGTTCGCTTAACGTGTATGTATATGGTACGACTGCACAGCGCTCATTTGTTGCAGATATTTGTGCGTGCTTATGCAAACTTAGAAATGGCCTACACATAGTCATAGTAGCAATTTACATTTCTTCGACTCCAAAATTGGACGAGGTAGAGCATTTTATTCATCGCACTTAACTGGAGTACACTGAAGAAGGGTCAAAAATACTTTGAAAAAACTTATCTAGGCATGACGTTTTCAACATCAATTTCGCTGAGAAAAAATCAAAGCGTGGAGGCAACGTTTCTTTTGGAAAAATTGAATTTGAAAATGAATAATGATACATAAGAATCCACCACAAAATATGGGATCAACATTGACCAGATTATCTGGTATTTTCCAGATATTTGGAGGATATCAAATCTCAAACTTATATTTTTTATTTCAGTTACATAAAGCTATGGTTTCAATGATAAAAATTCCTGAAAAACTTACATGTATTGTAAGATAATAAAAATATTTGAAATGATATTAACTTCCCATTTATTCAATAACAGAAAACAACAGTTTTCTTATCGGTCATCACGAATTAATATCAAAGAAAAATTTTGGTTTGATAACAAAGAAAAAAAGTGCACAAATAAAAAATATAGGTATAAATGAATATATAAATTGATAAAAAATGCTATGCAATAGCTTTTGCATAGCATTTATAACACCGCGGCAGTGCCCGAGTGCCACACATTTTTTAATTTTTCTTTCTACATGAATATCTTTTTGTTTTCTTCTGAGTAAACTTTAACAAATCAATTCAAAATGATCATTCGAAAACCTAACATTCGAAAAAATAAAATAGTTTCAACTTGAAAGCTTTCCGTTTGCTAAATGAACATTTAATTCAATCTTTTTTTTTCCCGTCGGAATATTCGTTTTGAATCACTTTTATTAATCAAAATCTATGTGAAAAATAAAGAATATGATAATCCTTATAATTAATGTTGGTTTCCATTTCTGTTGAGTTCATCCAATAATTCAAATAATTCCAAAATAAAACGAAGACTCCCGCAGCCCGACCGATTCAATCTTAAAATTAAAATAATTTCAGTGCTTTCGGTTCTTTCAATATCTAATTCTAAACCTTTCATGCAACTTGCAAGTGATTGTTTTGCAACGTTGACAGATTTTCATATTAAAACCTGGAATGTGAGGAAATATACGACTACATAGGTTGAATATCCAATTTTCATGACATTTTAGTAGAAATTTTTCATCGCCGGCAACATTGTACTATTAGACGTTTACATGCGATCGTTGGAAGGAAGTTGCAGACTGCGTTTTCTCTTCTGGAAGATTTATAATGAATTTAAAATTGCTGCTTATTCAGATTAGTCAAGTGTTTTTGAAAAATTAAGAAAGAATTTTGGAAATTCTATAATGAGTATTTTTTATTACTAAATTTATTACTTTGCTACTGCAGTTTCGTAGCATTGCCACATTCTCAAGCACCTCTATAAAGAATTGGCATTGTTTGAATATAAGCAATAAAGATAAGTATAAGTGAGAAGAATAATTTTTTTTCTATAATACTTTATAGAGAAATATTTGTAATATCTTTCATATTTCACGACTTGTTTTTTAATGAATTTGGCTCATTAATTTCAAGTTTTTCATCAATTTAATCATTTAAGTAGGTAGTAAGTTCAGTCAATTTTCAATAATGTTGGTTGTGTTTATTTTGACGTTTTTATATTTTCTAATATTCAACTTTGTATTTTTCCTACTCTGCTGAAATATGTTGTTGTATTCTTCAGCCAAAATATTAATTTTCAACAGAAACTTCCATTATCAGATCAAAATGATCATTCGAAATAATACATTCGAAAAAATGTTATAGTATTGATATAAAAATTTTTGCCGTTATTAAATTAACAATTAAATTAATATATGTTAATATATTAATACGAATTAATAATAATAATTTAATACGAATCTTTTTATTAGTATAGGGGTATTTATTTTAAACCAATTTTAATATTCAATATCTGTGAGAAATAAAAAACTTCCTTTGAATTATCCAAGAATTCAGACAATTCCAACCTGAAACGAATGTTCTCGAGCAGAGCCGAACGCTTCCAGCTCACCCGATTCAATCTTCACATTAAATCATTTCAGTATTATCAGAAAAGCTTTGTTTTCTTTCAAACATCAAATTCTAAAACCTTCGTTGCCACTCGCATGTGATTGTTTTGTGACGTTGACAGATTTTCACGTTAAAACCTGGAACCCCAGAGAGTGAATGACTTGATTTGAAGGTTAAAGAACCAATTTTAATGACATTTCAGTAAAATTTTTTTATCGCCGGCAACATTGTTCGATTGGACGTTTTTAGCGATCCTTCAAATGAAACTGCAGACTGCGTTTTTTGTTCTGGCCGATTTTAAGATGAATTTAAGGTTACTGGTTCAGATTTTCCACATATTTCTCAAGAATAATAAAAGATGTTCGAAAATTCGTTAATGAGTATTTTTAATCATTATATTTATTATTTTGCGACTGCAGTTTCGTACTATTGCCACATTTTCGGCAAATTATTGAAGAAATTAGGATTTTTTGAATAATAAGTATAATAGTAATAATAATAAGTATAAGAAAAAATTGATTTTTTATATTACACTTAGCATTATCACAAACTAACTGATGAATCTTTCCAATATTCAAAATATATTTAAATGTACGTAGGAAATATTGATTTTTTTATATTATATTATTCATGACTTATTCTTTTTAATGAATTTGGTTCATTCATTTCAGGTTTTTCATTAATCTATTTACTTCAATAGTGAGTTCAGTCAATTTTCAATAATGTTGTTTGTGTTTATTTTGTCGTTTTCATGTTTTCTAATATTCAATGCATATTTCCTTCTGCTGAAATACATTGTTTTTTTTCTTCAGATGATGTTTATTTTGAACAAAACCTTACCAAATCATTTCAAAATAATCATTAGAAATAATAATATCATTTTAATATAAAAGCTTTACGGTTGCGAAGTTAAAAGTGAATCTTTTATTCCTGTCGGAATATTCATTTCCAATCACTTCGACTATTTAAAATCTGTTCAAAATCAACAAACTCTAAATCAACAAAGCTAAAAATCAACAAACTTGAAGAAGAGTTGAAAAGGAAATGTATAACGAATATTATGTCCGAAATCGAAAAATTACGTTATATATCAAAAAAAATGAGACCGTGTCGCGGGACACGAGGTAGGAACGTTAGTTCCTTCTAGAATTACTATTCAGTTAATTATAAAAGAAGTAAATATCATCTTTTCAATAAATAATAAATAAGTCGTCATAGTCATTTATAATATATTATATATTTATTTCACTTTTGATTTATTTAAATATGAATTATTAAAATTGTGTTGATATAACAGTGCTGTATATTCGATGTTCGTTTGCTCTAGGCATATGCGACACTGCTATGTTCAAAGAAAGAAAGATCGGTGAAAGAGAGAAAGAGACACAGCGTGCACGCGGAAGATGCCAGCCACTCGGCGAGAACACATTCCGATGACATGACCTGACCACATTCCAATCACTTAATTTCGCGACCCCCCTGGCTCTGACCTAAAGTAAGGAACTAACGTTCCAAAAATATTATATAAAAAATAGTGAGAATACACATAAGCAGAAATAGTCAAAAAAAAATTAATAAAAAGAAATCAGAGATCTGGGAAGAAGCAATACCAATTGATGAGTACAAAAAAAATGAAAACGGTAATAAAAATGAAAAGGTGGAAATAACAAAAAAAAATAATAATACTCGTAGTACAAAATATAAGGAAATAGTGAACACAAAAACAAAAACCAAAATTGAGAAAAACATAGAGATATATTAAAAACAGATATATTTCAAGACAAAATGATAATAGGACCAAAACATCAAGATGAGAAAGCGAAAACGAATTACTTGCAATTAAACGAGAACACAAAAACAAAAAATAAAAAAAAATTAACCTCAATGATAATAAATAGAATAAGATTAAGGAGAATATAACAGAATATGAAACTTTGCTGAAAAAATATCTGTAAGAGGAAAAAAGCAATAGAAAAATTATGTTGACTACAGAAAAATAGTTTATTGATCTCTCTACATCATCCCATGCACTGCATGAAAATGTGACTTTTCATATAACCCCAATTCATCATTGTGAGATACGAATGGTATGGGTCGAAACATTTCTCCCCTACACATTATAATTCAGATAAGGTTGAGCTGCATATTTTCTCTCTCAAGTGAATTCAAGATACTAGTTCGTCAACGTATCCGCAGATTTTTATGATGATTCAGGCTTTCGGAGGGAGAGTTAAGCCTCTCAAGAAGTCAGAGAGCACTTGAAATGAACTTTTGGAATCAATCTTGAAATTAATAGCGATTTTTGATGAGTGGTGGCATGATCACGCTCCAGAGACTTCTAATTCATACTTTGTAGAAAGCAATTCATCAATAGCAATGTTCGTTTCATGTTTTTTGTCGTATATTTTTTTATATTGAATGATATTGGCGTTTACTAGAGGTAAATCCATTATAATTAAATATGAGATAAAATTCAAATACTTGAACTTTCATTTACACTTCTACTGACTATACTGACGGAGTCATTATTGTATTAGCATCTGAATAAGTCGTTTATAGCGACGAAACGTGTCATGCTATGTTTTCAATAAAAGTGTAAATCAAAAGTTCAAGTGTTTGAATTTTAACTTTTTCATCAAAAGCAATGTTCGGTCCATGTATTTTCAACATATATTTTTTTTAATTGAATGGTATTGGCGTTTACTTGATGTAAATCGATTATAATTAAATATAAGATAAAATTCAAAGACTTGAACTTTCATTTACACTTCTACTGACTATACTGACGGAGTCATTATTCTATTAGCATCTGAAGAAGTCGTTTATAGCGATGAAACGTGTCATGCTATGTTTTCAATAAATGTGTTTTTTAAATCAAAAGTTCAAGTGTTTGAATTTGAACTTTTCAAACCATTAATCGATTGGGCCGATAGTTGGTGAAAATCTAAATACATAATTTAAATAAAACTAATTAGTTTTTGGATTTTCACTATAATTAATTCAAAACATGACAATATCGTTTCGGCAACACAGTGGCTTCATCAGATGTTGATGATAAACTGAGCTATTACATTGTGGACTGCTTATATTTATCCTGAAGTGCGTGGGGTGGGAATGACCATAAAACACTGTTCTTGTTCTACAGGGGATGACTATAGAACATATTTCTTCAGAATTGTGGGGGATGACCATAGAATACTTTTCTTCGATTGCATTTTTATTGGAATAAATTTAATAACGGAGAATTATTGATTAAAACTTGGCATTTAATAAACTGTTCGATTTTTTCCTTTTATTGATTTCCATGGCTTCTAACAGGGTTAGTTTATAACCTTTTCGCTCTGTATGCAATATATTAAAGTTGTCGTCGAAGACATGGTTCTCTTCTAAAAGATTTGTTGCATACGTAGAATCGGTTTTATTTTTTGTAGAGCATCTTTGGTGTTGAGATATTCTAAGGTTGAAATTCCTGCCAAATTGGCCAACATATACTTTGGGATAAGTACCACAACTCAACTCATAAATACCCGATTTATCATCAGGCGAAATTTCATCTTTCGCATTTCTGATGTCTCTACCCACGGTATTCTGAGTTTTGAAAGCTATCGTTAAATTTTTATCATGTAAGAACTTCGAGATTTTTGATACAGGGTTGCCTAAATACGTTAATGTTCTGAACTTTTTTTGACTATCTGTTACTTTAGGATATACTTGGGAAATAGCCTTATGATATAACTTTTTTCGTGAAATGTTATCGACGAAACAATTTTTTTTTAACTTTTTCATCAATAGCAATGTTCGGTTCGTGTATGTTCAACATATATTTTTTTATATTGAATGGAATTGGCGTTTACTTGATGTGAATACATTAAAATTGAATATAAGATGAAATTCAAAGACTTGAACTTTCGATTTACACTTTTACTGACTATACTGACGTAGTCAGTATTCTATTTGCATCTGAAGAAGTCGTTTATAGCGACGAAACGTGTCATGCTATGTTTTCAATAAAAGTGTAAATCAAAAGTTCAAGTGTTTGAATTTTAACTTTTTCATTAAAAGCAATGTTCGGTTCATGTATTTTCAACATATATTTTTTTTAATCGAATGGTATTGGCGTTTACTTGATGTAAATCGATTATAATTAAATATAAGATAAAATTCAGAGACTTGAACTTTCGATTTACACTTTTACTGACTATACTGACGGAGTAAGTATTCTATTAGCATCTGAAGAAGTCGTTTATAGCGACGAAACGTGTCATGCCATGTTTTCAATAAAAGTGTACATCAAAAGTTCAAGTGTTTGAATTTTAACTTTTTTCGTTAATTCGTTTCATGCATTTTCAACATATATTTTTTTATCTTAGAGTTTCTTCGTCTGTCGGATATCTATATGTTACAGCGAAATAGCGATTTATTTATTTATTCATTCATCTATTCACGATAAATATCACTCAGAAATATATAAAAACCCAATTATAAAAGATAATTGAATAAAAGTGATATATATATATATATATATATATATATATATATATATATATATATATATATATATATATATAAATGGTACAAGTAATTCAATGTATGATAAGTATAATTCAAACGAAAGAATTACTTGCATATTCAAACAATTCAGCTGACACAGTACGATCTAATAAAATTTACAAAGAAAAAATTAACGAAAAAAAACATAAAGAAATTAAAACAAACAAAACAAAGTGAATAAAAATTAAAACTATAGGCTTAAGATTCACTGTGTCTATTAACAACTCTACATATGTTTCGGGTGGTTAACCCATTATCAAGAGTATTCCACAATAATGACATTATTATTAGAGTTTAATATTATTGAATACTCTTGACATTGGAATTACCACCCGAAACATTTAAATTCATTTTAAACCACTTCGAATTATTTAAATAAAACTAAGTAGTTTCTTAATTTTCACTAGATTTCATATTTCAGTTGAATATAACAATATTGAAGCCACTGTGTTGGCGAAACAATATTGTTATCTTTAACTGAATTATCAAACACAATCAGTGATGAAATTAATATAAATTATAATTATACAATTATAAATCTCAGTTCAGAAAATTTTATTTTCAGTTACCACAACAAATAAAGGAACCTGTAGCTATAGGACTTCCCAAGGAATTGTACAAGGAAAATGCTTACATGCAGCCAAGTGTTTGCTTTCCAAAGGTGTTATTAAAGGGAGTTGCGGATTCGGAAGCAGTTGTTGCATTTGTAAGACAATTATCTTAAATTTTTTTTTGAGTCATAAATGATAACAATGTCCAATTTAGAAGCTTCAGATGTTATACTAATGAATGACAATTAATATATATATATATATATATATATATATATATATATATATATATATATATATATATATATATATATATATATATATATATATATATATATATATATATATATATATATATATAAAAGAGATCTACTACAGAAAAAAATCTGTAGTAATTGCAAATATTTAATATTGAAAGTATACCATAATTTTCGACTAGTTTTTCAAAATACGGCATGAGAAACACAGAATTATTTTTCTTATACTAGATTCCTTTCATGTTTTAAGTAGCCGCTTCAGGATACTTTGATAAATGATCAGTGAGCATTTCTACAACGGCAACCTAGATGGCATTAGTTCATTAAATTAGATGAAATTGTTCAAAAGCTAGAGTTCTAAAATGTAGTATCTCAATTGATGAGGACGTGTGAAATTTTGAACGCTAGATGTCATCATGTGATTTTCATTGATTCTTAATATTTGAGATGTACGTTAATATATTTATTATATATGCATATGAGTACACAGTATATTTCTGTCGTATGATCGATAGAAGGGTAAGTGAGGATTGAAGTCGTTGCCTTTCATTTTTTTGATGTGGCGTAACTGGTGAGTACCTTGTAGTACGAAACATTTAACTGTCTTACGCTTTCAATCAATGTAGGTATCGATTTCAATATTCTCTAATATTTATCCCCAGATGGATAATGGAGACATCATATTGTTCATGTTTCACATAGCCAGCTCTGCTATAATGTTCGTTTGAATAATTTGCCAAATTATTGAAATAATAATTCAATTATTATTGATTGTAATTGATGAAACGATAATAAATTATCGAAAGAAAGGTCAATTTGCTTATTATGTGTTCTTTGAAAGTTTGAACAAAACATAAGTGGAATTATAAAAATAACATAGTTTTTCAGTATCGAATAGTGTTGGCGTTTATTTATTGTGTATCAATTATGATTCAATTAACTAAAATTCAAACACTTGAGCTTTTGATTTACACTTTTATTGACAACATAGCATGACGCGTTTCGTCGTTACAAACGACGTATTCAGATGCTACTAGAATACTGACTATTTGACTATTATACTGATTTTTGAATCTGAATTTGTTTAGTTAATACTTATAACCTCAAATGCGTTGTCCAGAAGATACAAATCCCACAAAAGAATGATAATTTTAACATCATGAATAGAATCAAATTTCAAGAATAGCATCAAATTTATAATCTCTAACAGCTATTTTTTCTAGATCAAGGAGGCTGTAACAGTGAGACAAGGGAGAAAGTATCTTATTTCAGTGGATCATACAAGGAGTTGAAAATCCACTTCAGACAAGTTTTTGTTCTTATAAAATTCATCTTTTGCCAAATACTTGTCAAGTGAGGTAGGTACTGAAGCACTTGTGATATCTCAAGATGTTATTAACAATATATTTTTTAATTCAGATTAGATTTCCAAAAGTTTCTATTCAATCCTCCGACAGAACAACAATCTACTACTACACCGAGACAGTATAGCTATACATGTACTGGAGATTCTATGACAGTAACTCCCAACCATTATTTCATACCGACCCTTTGTGGGAATAACAATAACCAACATGGTAAGTGTAGCAATTTTCTTTACAAAATTTTGAAATTCCTACTACTTCTTGGCGCTCTGTGAGGCATTATTTGAAAATTTAATAACTAAGTTGAAGAATGAGAGGTAATAATAAAAACTTGTCTAAAAATCACTGACTGAACAATTCTTTATTCGACTAGTTTCGCCTTTTACGGCATTATCAAGAATATCAAGAATCTAGAATATCAGGTATCAAGAACTAGTCGAATAAAGAATTGTTCAGTCAGTGATTTTTAGACAAGTTTTTATTATTACCTCTCATTCAAACATGAACTATCACAGAGTAGATTCATCGTCCATTGAATTTACTAAGTTGAAGAGTTTTGGCTGCATTAAAGAAGTCATTCTTAAACATCTATGCCACATAGGAGGAGGAAAAATCTCACCGAAAAACGAAAATGTGATATGAATTTTTTAAAATATTGTTGATCGCGTTTTTGAATATCGGAGTTATAAGTCGGATAAAAATCCCTCCTTTGTACACAAAAATACCGTTGCATTGAACTCTTGGCAATGGTTTAGTAGCCCGAAGTATATGTCGCTATTATCAAACAATCTCTTGAAATCAAGCGAAGTACTCTTGATATTAATATAAATTATAGAATGTTCTGCCATGTGTTGTGCTAGGAATCAATTGATATCAATTTTGAACGGAATTGGAACCTACAAGAAATTTCAGAATCAAAACATATGACACTTTGATAATGAATAAAATGAATTGTAATAATTCAATAATTGACGAAGATGAGAATTTTACATTCATTAGTATGAGAGTGGGGTGAAAAGTTTCCGGTCTGACCAAGAAAAACGATGTTTAAAATTTTTTTCTGCTTTATTTTTCAACATAAAAACATTTCCATCAACACTGAAACATTTATCATCTGTGTTCTGATTTAGTTATACCAGTCTTCAACGTAGGTCGCCAAGATCCGCAAAATATTGATTTATAGTTTCGATAACTTCTTGGTTGCTCTCAAATATTTTACCGCCAAGCAATATTTTTGATGTTAGGAAATAGGCAATAGTCGCTGGGACTAAGTCTGGAGAGTAGCGAGGATGCGGCATCAATTCAAACTTGAATTCGTGGAGTTTGGTCATGGCAAAAATCGAGAAATGCACTGGTGCTTTATCGTGATAAAACAACATTTTTTTCTTCGCCAAATGAGGTCGTTTAATTTTGCCTCGTCCTTCAAACGTTGCAATAAGTCTGTGTAGTATTGATCAGTGATAGTCTGATCAATACTACATCTACGACCATTTCAAGATAATCAATGTATATAATTCCTGTCGCATCCCAAAAAACAGTAGCCATAACCTTGTTTGCCGATAAGATTATTTTTACCTTCTTTGGAGTTGGTTCCCTCTTTCTAAGTTACTGTTTTGACTGTTCTTTATTTTCATGAGATTAGTAGCGAACTCAAGTCCATCAACACTTATGAATCGACGCGAAAATTCGTTTGGATTACTTCTAGAGAGCGGTAAATTTTCGATAGAAATGTTTTTTCGAATCAGTTTTTGGTTATGCGGCACCCATCTTGCACACAGGATTTCCATGCTCAAATGGTTGTGCAAAATATTTCGCACACGTTCAGCTGACATCCTACAGGTCTCAGCTATCTCATGCACTTTCAATCTGCGGTCTTCCAATACTATTTGATGGATTTTCTCAATCTTTTTGAAGTTGTGACCTCAACGGACCGTCCTGAGCGAGGCTCGTCAGTGGTGTCCACTCGACCCATTTTGACCTCAGAAACCCACTGCTTAATAGTTGGATATGATGGGAAGGAGTCTCCTAGTGTTGAATAAATTTCTTCTTTCATTTGTTTTGGTGAAACAACTTTCAAAGTATTTGATGACAGCACGTACATCCAAATTTTCAATTTTCACGGAAACAAAGGAAGCTCTCGCGCAATGAGGTTGGGGATTGGGCTGAAACTTTACATAGACGCTCAATGGAAATGGTATTGTAGGACGCCGCTTCAAAATTAGACCTAGTGGTGCTTGGTCAGGCTGGAAACTTTTCACCCCACCCTCGTAGCAACTGATAATTTCGATTTTTTATAACACAAATATGTTCACTGTTGCAGTGTACGTTCATCTCAATAGGACCATCGACAGCGAGGTGTTACTTCAAATAAACTTTGGAGATCGATCTACTTCTACAACAAATAAAGTACCGAATCCTGAATGGAACATAAAGGTAACACAGCTAGAATGTAAAGCAACTTTCGATGTGTTTCATCCCGATAAAAAGAACGTAGATGATGATCTTCGAGCTCTAGGTAAGTGAAATTCAGTTTCATACGCTATTACAAATGGAAATCAGTCATTTAAAAATAAAACGATATTATATAAATAAAATTCGTGCACATATAATACTATACAAAATTCTATAAAATGAAACTAATCATTTCGAAGTTTATTCATTGAAATCATATTTGAATCAAATAATTACTATGTATATGTTACTATAAAAATATAGTTTCGAAATTCATGAAATTTCATTTCATACTTATTCTATACTGATATGTTTAATCTGAAATATCGAAATATTTCAATGTAGTTCTTCAGAAATGTTGTTAACGAAAACACAAGTTACTTTAGAGAGTGAATATTTGGTGCGTTTCGAATCATATCGAACTTGTTGGAAATACCATACAGAGCTGTTTCCTTATGAATATGGAAATCATCAGTGGCATGAATACAAACAATCAGGATTATTTTTCTAAACGCACCAAGGCCTTCTAAAACATGATGGGAACATCTGATGAACTATTCGCCAGTGCTCCCTCTATCCAAGAAACAAGATAAACTTTCTGGAGCTATAAACTTCCATAAGACGATGAAGGAACGTGAATGAGAGAACGAAATGATATGATTGAATATAAACTTAAATTATTCTGTAAGCATTATCATGCTATGTAGTTAATAAAGTGTAAATCATAAATCTCTTGGTGAAAGATTGTGAAGATTATCTCTTGGTGATTATGTTAAAAACTATGAAATTAAAAATTAACACACTTGACTTAAGTTTCACTGAATATATTAAAAACTCTACATATGTTTCGGGTGGTTAACCCATTGTCAAGAGTTATACAATATTAACTGTAATATTGTATAGTCTTGATAATGAGTTAACCACCCGAAACTTATGTGGAGTTTTTAATATATTCAGTGAAACTTAAGTCAAGTGTGTTAATTTTTAATTTCATAGAAATGATATGTTGTGTTTACGTTGACATTATTTGTGTAGAGTTTCCTTGAGAGTTTTCAAATATTTCGATCATATATATGTAATATAGCAATATAGCATGCGATATAGCAATGAATATATTCATATTCATTGCTATCTTGAACCTTTTTAATTATATTTTCGGAAAGAAATTATTGGGGTTTTTGGTTCTCACAATCGTTTATTCAAAAATCTTCAGCACATTACGTTTTGATATATTTTTTGGGCCTTTTTCAAATTAAGTTTATCAATATATTGTCATCACTAAAAAAAAAAGAAAAAGACAGTCATGTATACAACATTACACGATCAAAACTCACCACGCAAACAAAAACAATACTTATTACTACAATATGAAACAATCTTCAAATGAAGAAAGGTTTCCTTTAATTATTACACCTTTATTTTAAAATAAGTTACCTCTTCTGTACTTTCCAAGCTTTCGAAATGTTTATTTTCTTTTTCAGGGCTAAAATTGTATAATATTACAATTTTTTTTACAGAGGTACATTTGTTTCTTGAATTTTAATCAGAACCTTTGAACTAACATCACAGTAATTGAAAGAAAAATTTTCAATAGTGCCTTGTTGAATAAACTGTTAATATTGTACAATACAAGCACTGAAGAAGATAATAAACATTTTCGAAAGCTTCTAAGCTGTCCAAGTACTAAAGAGGTAACTTAAATGCAATATAAAAATATATATAATATATATAATATATATATATATATATATATATATATATATATTTTTAAATTGATTTATTGCCTGTTTGAGATAGTTTATTTTGAATGTTTTTAGCAATAACAGGCTTCTTTCAATATGGAAAACTTTATTCTCTTTGACGTTTCGTTGTATATCAAAACTTTGTCAAACTAATGAATAATTGAATTTTATGAATAACTATAGATATCAAAATTAAAAGACGCCTGTTATTGCTAAAAACATAATATATATATATATATATATATATATATATATATATATATATATATATATATATATATATATATATATATATGCCAGAACCGGTGACGAACTTTTCATTGCTATTGATTAGAGTTTTATAGCTTGAAATAATTGACGTTTGAGATGAATATACATAAATTAAACAAAATTGCTCTATTTTTTGAGCTGTTCATATATTTGAATAAATCTAATAAAAAAACATATATAATAATACATATAACTTATATAACGAACACTATTCTCTATTTCAGCTCCGCTTGGTGCTTTGCAATACTTCACGGATAATTCTGGTACTTTCAGAACTTTTGGTTTAGAAGAAGACCCGACTACAAGTACTACACAACCCTCATTCACACACACAAGTAATTTACGCTATGCGATAGCATTCAAGCGTTATCCTAATATTTGCGGTGTAAAGTGAGTGAATTTTACTTTTGGTCCATATTTTAGGTTATTTTGACACATGACCAATAAAACGCCATATAACTGATTTCTAATACAATCCCCCATTTGGTTTATGGAGTCTACATTAAATAGAGTTGCCAATAATTTTGACATTCACTTTGACTCCATAGAAGTTACTCTTAATATTGGGAGTTATGTGAATAAAGGAAATTAACTTGAATGAATTGATTTAGATTGAGTTTTTTGTAATATTTCATTAAATTTTATTATTCAGTTCAATAGTTCAATTACTATTTTAGATTTTTTTAGATCATATTGGGCGCTTTTGTTATATCTTTCATTTTATTTATTTTGTTATTATTAAACATTATGTTATTATTTTCTGTATTTGGATATTCCTGTTGATGATATTATTATTATTATTATGATAATCAAATAATTTTGGCCAGTCAAGCTCCTTTGACTAATAAAAGTTTTTTCAAAAAAACTCTACTGCTAAAAACGAAGATTCGGTCGTTATGCTACCGTTTAGAGTAGTCCGTGGCTGTACATAATATGAAAATCATTTAGGAGAAACGAGTAATTCAGATATATTTTTCGTTTCAGGTTCCATCCCACGTATCTTCAGATGGGCACTTGTACTTCCACGTCAACAGAATATATTTTTGCTCCTGAGGCAACACCAATTACCACAAGTCCGAAGTATTGTCAAATGAACAGTGATATTTCCAGTGAGTTTTAATATTTTCTCAACTTTTTCATAAATATAAGCGCGGTCCGGGTCGAGGTATAAATAATATTACTTCAAATGGTACACTTCTCAGGGAAAAAAACTTGAAAATTAGAGTAGACAATTTGTGACAAATTATCTGCATCGACAGAAATAGATTGGTATCATAATACAAACAAGAGTTTTCTTCTATTTCGATTGAACTTTTGGTACTACTATTCAACATCTGATTAGTTATCTATAAGGAGAATATGTTTAATTATTCAATTATTATAGTATACCCCTCAAGCAATGAAACAATCACCGAGTGGAAAAATGAATTGAAATTTAATATAATTTTATATTGTCCGCCGAAGTTTTCCACGACATTCACGCCTGAGGATAAGGAAAAAAAATTAACATTCGACATTCTCAGATTATCCTATGGAAAAAAAGAAAACTGAAGGAACGCATTCTTTGAAAGTCTAAAAAACTGTCGGGGTACATTTTCCATATATTCTCGGTTATTACTTTTATAACAATGAGAAAAAAAGCGTGAAATATAAAGAAAACACACCCCACAAAATACAACTTCTTGAGTTTATATTGAAAAGTTATCAGTTATTAGTTAGTCAGTATTCTAGTAGCATCTGAAGAAGTCGTTTGTAACGACGAAATGCATCATGCTATGCTTTCAATAAAAGTATAAATCAAAAGTTCAAGTGTTTGAATTTTAGTTTATATTCAATTGAAAAGTTGAAATCTATATATATATATATATATATATATATATATATATATATATATATATATATATATATATATATATATATATATATATATATATGCGGTTCTTCTTCAGTAAATATAGACTAGGTATTATCTTCTTCACTAAAATAAAGACTAGGTATTAAATCAACATTCAGAATTTTCAGCCAAATCGCTTCGGCAGTTCTTTAGTCATAAATACGACGGTGGGGTGAAGACCTTCCGGCCTGACAAAGAGATGTCGGCACTAGGTTTACTTTTGAAGCGGTGTTCTACAGAACCATTCCTACTTGGAAAATTTTGAAAGGTTTTACACCAAAACAAATAAAAGAAGAGTTGGAAAGTAAGCAGTGGGTTTCTGAATTCAAAAAGGCTCCTCGGAGGTGTGAGCACCTCCGAGGAGCCTCGCTCAGGACGGACCGTTGAGGTCAAAGTTTCAGAAATGATTGAGAAAACCATTTGAGCATGAAAAAGCTATGTACAAGTGGGTGCCGATTGCTAACCCTCGACCGAAAACTGATTCTAAAAAACATTTCTACCAAAAATTTGGCAATTGTACAGGCGTAATCCAAACGAATTTTTGCGTCTATTCATAACTTTTGTTGAAACTTGCGTTTGAATTTTGATGAGACTCCTGAAAATGAAGAACAGTCAAAACAATATTTTGGAAAGGAGGAACTAACTTCAAATTAGGCAAGAACAATTTTATCGACAAACAAGGTTATGCCTACTGTTTTCTGGGATGAGAAAGGAATTATATACATTGATTATCTTGAAAAAGGTAAGACTATTACTGGCCAATACAATACAATATACAATACGCGATACTATACTCATCGCAACGTTTGAAAGACCAGGTTGAAATCAAACGACCTCATTTGGCGAAGAAAAAATGTTTGTTTCATCACGATAACCCACCAGTGCATTCCTCGATTGTTGTCATGTCCAAAATCCACGATTTGAAGTTTAAATTGAAGCCGCATACTACTCTCCAGACTTAGCCTTCAGTGACTATTACCTGTTTTCTAACAACAAAAAATGGCATGGCGGTAAAATATTAAAGAGCAACGAAAAAGTTATCGTAACTATAAATCGGTGTTTTGAGTATTTGGACGAATATGCGTTTAAAACTGGTATAACTAAATTGGAACACGGTTTTGAGAAATATATCAAAGTTTCTGGTGATTACGTTGAATAATAATTACCTTTTTCTAGGTCAGGCCGGAAACTTTTCACACCACCCTAGTATTGATAAGGTACCTCGAATAATATGGATCATTATTTTCAATAATGTTTGATGATATAATCGTAATTTTCAGATGTATGATGTTGTCTTTCTTTTCAGTGTCTCCTCCAGGTCCACTGTATATACATTTTTCTTCAACTGTGGTAGCGTCTACGACTAGTCCTACCGTACCATATGGCTTCGTCTTGAATTACAATTTGGTACCATGTACGTACCAAGTGAACTAGTTACTGGAATTTTATGTCGATATATATATATATATATATATATATATATATATATATATATATATATATATATATATATATATATATATATATATATATATATATATATGTGTGTGTGTGTGTGTGTGTGTGTGTGTTTATACGCAGAAAAATTTCAGATTCTGTGATGGACGTTTCTAAAAATATAGTTTTATGAAAGTTTTAAAACATCCTTTGTTTTGGTTTTGTAGACATAAGCTTGTATAATATTCTTAAGGATTATTAATGTAAAAAAATTGGTCCTATTTTTGGAGTACAGCGCTGATGTGTTATTGCCAAATATTTTCACATAATTTTAAAGGAGCTTCTTCTGGGCCGCAAAATGTGACACAGAGGAACACTTTGTACGGAATGAAATGAAAATATCAATTATTGTGGTACTAACTTTTATTTCCTGGGAATATTCGAAGTTGAAGTGAGACAAATTTCAGTTTGATGTATTATTTTATTATTTGGAAAGTTTTTTCATTAATAAATTTAATGATTGTTGTTTACTTTATTGTTTAATTTGATAATTATAAAAAGTATATAATAATTTATAATTATTCCATGCAATATTGTTGGAATCCCAAAATAGGATGTCCTGAATACTACCCTTATAAGGCAGAAAACATTCTTGGTGGTATATATGTCAAATTAATGAGATTGAATTCTCGCTTAACTCTTGGTGAAACATAATTGAATATTAAAATAAATTAAACTCTTGGCTTAATGTTTCACGATTTATTTAACAATATGTATAGTCAACATGTTTCGAGCGTTAGCTCATTTTCAAGACTGAAGACTCAGTCTAGAAAACAGAAAATTCCACGTGAGGAATCTACATCATTTTTGGGTTAAATTGAGTATCTTGGTACGAGCAATTACAACTCTATTTTTAGACTGAATAAATGTCTACCTGCGATGAGATATTTATACCTTCTAGAAATTTTGTACCGACAATAAGATCAATTAAGAACAGGGTTTGTCAGGTTGAAAATGGAGTTAAGAAATTTACGGTATTTACTTGAGTTTATGTTTCAAGCTAATTGACTATCATCAGAACGGCGTAGTTCAAGTTATTAGATATTCAAACTTGAAAGTTGATTGAAAAGAAAAAGACACAGAACAAAACACAGATTTCCATTTTCAACCTGATAAACTTTGTTCCTATATATATATATATATATATATATATATATATATATATATATATATATATATATATATATATATATATATATATATATATATATATATATATATATATATATATATATATATATATATATATATATATATATATATATATATATATATATATATATATATAGTCCGGACAATTTAGACATACAAATACTCGTCAAATAACAAAAATTCCAGGAAAGCCAAATATGTTTCAACTTGGGTTTGCCATTACAAATGAAGTATCAAAAATCCCCATCGATCATATGTGTTTTACAAAAGTTATTAGGGGTCAAAATGTCAAAATTTGAAAATTTCGAATACGGTAAACTATCGAGTTATACTAACGGTATAACTAACAAGGAACTTTAGGATTCCAATCTAAAATTCACTTGTTACTTATAATGGGTGATTTTTTAAGTGTAGTTTTTTTTGAATCGAAAAAAACACTCAATTTGCATCATACCTTCAAAATTTTTATTGAAATCGATAACGGCATTTGCCATTTACATTTTTAAGATAACTTCATGTAAATGTTGTCCGCTGCTCCGTATCAAGTGTCCATTCTGAAAATCCAATTTTTTGTCACTTTTTTGACCATTTTGGCCTGTATCCCACGGATTACAAGTGTTATGTTATCCTGTATGGCTTCAATCGTGTTCGGCTTGTCCACATACACTAACGACTTTACATAATCCCACAAGAAATAATCCAGAGGCGTCAAATCGCATGATCTTGGCGGCCAATTCACAGGGCCATTTCGAGAAATAAGCTGCTTACCAAATTCATTCTTCAACATGTCAATTTGTTTTACGAGCTGTGTGGCATGTAGCACCGTCTTGATGAATCCACATGTCAACCAAGTTCAACTCGGCCAACTGGAGCAAAAAAAAAAATTGCGTATCATGGCTCGATATCGTTCGCCGTTGACGGTAACGTTTCTTCCACGGTCGTCTTTGAAGAAAAATGGACCGATGATGCCACCAGCCCATAAACCTCACCAAACTGTCGTTTTTTCGGGATGGATCGGTAATTCTTGTATGGCATGTGGCTGTTTATCACTCCAAATGCGACAGTTTTGTTTATTTGCATATCTTTTAAACCAGAAATGAGCCTCATCGCTGACCACAATTTTTTGATAAAACAGCGGATTTTCATCAAGGCCCATTCAACAAAAATTAGACGTTGTGGTAGGTCATTCGGCTTCAATTCTTGCAGAAGTTGAATTTTATAGGCTTTCAAACCCAAATCAACTCGTAAAATTTTTTATGTGTTTGAGTAACACATGCCCAATTACTGAGAACGGCGTCGAATTGACATTTGACAATCCTCATTAAGACAGTACGCTACGGCTGCAATATTCTCTTCAGTACGCACTGTACGCATGCGGGACAATGGTTTAATGTCCAACAAAGTAAACTTGATGCGAAACTTGGTGATAACAGCACGAATTGTTAATTCACCAGGTCAATTATGACGACTATAATATGGTCCTTACAAACGATACACATTTTTCACAGAGCACGAATTTTGATAGTAAATTTCAACAATTTGCAATCGTTGCTCGTTCGTAAGTTTTTCCATGATAAAATGGCAGAATATACTGAAAACTTTTCACTTTGACAAATGACGCTTGGATGTCATTACCAACCAGTGCCACGAACCTGAAAACTTAGCTCTTAAAAAAACACACTTTATGTACCTGTTTTGTCAAATTTGTTGTTAGTCAGTATTCTATTAGCATCTGAAAAAATCAATTTCTAATCAATTCGCATATGATTCAATCAATTTCTCTATCAATTCGCAATCTTTGTTTCAACTTCAATTGATTGATTTATTTCAACTCTGATATCGTGATTCCGACAACTTCCATCAATAGCAACTGGTTCCTAAAATTCCCGCATTCGACAACAAACACATTCCGCAAACATCGGGCCCTTATTTTGATCAAGACATAAAAAATAGGTGAAAAGCCAATGCTGGAAATGCAACCACCGTAAACGGGACAAATGAGATTTTCAGTTTGGGTCCATATTTGCCGGTGCGCGGGGTCGCGGACGGCCACCGGGGAACTGGCGGGGGGTCGCGGGGTGCTACGCCAAACTAATATCGAAGAGCAAGCAATCTAAAGGCGGCTGGTCACATTTGTTTTTGTTATATGCTTACATAGCCATCCAATACCTCGGAATACATTTTGCGGATCGATACGTTACATACATCGGCACCGAAGAGCAGAGAGATGCCACAGAACACGTGTTTGTGTATATTACATCCTCGAACGACTTGTTTTTATGGGCCGAAGCATCTTTTATTAAAAAGATCGCTTTGAGAGGAAAAATTATTTCCAGTTTTGTCGGACTAGGTCTTATGGGTCTTCTTATTGGTCTATTTTAAAGTTTTATGGGTCGTATAATATTCACGACGCTTGCATTGAACTAATTGCTACCTCTTATGGCAGTTTTGAGTTTTATGTTTGACTGTGAACAGAAATATTTTGAATGAAGTAGTTCAAATGATAAATTTCTCAAAATGGGTGTTTTTTTTTAGAGGTATAGAACTTTAAGTTGGCATAACTGATGAAGATGGCGACCGATTTAACAGCTGAGAAGTGATTTATTCTTAGTTTGGTTTGGCAATTCATCATGAATAGACTCACGCCTGAACAACGCTTGCAAATAGTGCAATTTTATTTCGAAAATAATGGTTCTGTGCGGAATACGCTTCGCGCAATACGTCCATTTTATCCATATGCGCAATTCTGGTTGAATGGCTACGTCAACAAACAAAACTGCCGCATTTGGAGTGAAGATAATCCTCAAGTGTATGTCAAAACACCTGTTTGGTGCACTTTATGGGCTGGTGGAATCATTGGTCCGTACTTCTTCCGAAACGATGATGGTCAGAACGTTACAGTCAATGGTGATCGGTATAGAGCCATGATTACTAACTTTTTCATTTCTGAATTGAACATCGAAAATCGGACGTCCAGATTGGACTATATTCGAGCCAGTCGTGGCGGTCATATGCCAGAAATCAAATTCAAAATGTTATGCCACAAGATTATCTTTCGAATAAAAAAAATTCTCGTCAATCGAATGATCCATCGTTATTTATTGCAATTTAAAGTTCTATACCTCTCAAAAACATCCTATATTAAATGAAGACACTTGGCTTGGTTTCACAAAATTTATAATAAATACTTAACAATTCAATAAATGACATGAAGGTTTCTTTTATGTCTTGGTGATACATTTTGTTAAAAATAATAAAGTAAAATCAACAAACTTGGCTTGAGTTTCACTAAAGAAATACAAGTTTCACTAACTAAATTAAGTGAAACTCAAGTCAAGTGTTTTAATTTCAATTTATCCCTTTACAATTGTTTCGATGTGTTACCTCATTTTCAAACTCAATAATCGAATGGGCTGACACTTGAAAATCTAAGTATATAATTTAAATTAAACTAAGTAATTTTCTGATTTTCACTATAATTAAGTTAAGACATAACAATATTGTTTCGCCAACACAGTGGCTTCATCAGATGTAGATCGAATATGTAGAACCCTACACATTCGCTATGGTCTATCTCTTATGGATAACCCACAATAACATTCTTATGTCATTAACCTTTTACGACAAATAATGGCTAATTTTCGAAGCGATTTTACCCAATACAGCATTAATCCTTATCCAATTAGTAAATATTTTAAATACATTGTTGATTTAATATACATCTAAATGGCCCTTTACAGCATATGGTTGTAAAGATGTCGTATCGTCTATTATTTAAAATTTTTTTTTGGGAACTCAGTATCTTTTTTGTAGATGAGTTTTCTTCGTGTATTTTTTGCTCTTTACCATAGGTCAAATGAAAGTGTTCCAATGCAGTTCTGTTGAATTGTACTTTTATATTTAAATTTCAGCATCCTGATGAAGGACCGCATTAGTGTCCGAAATATAGATGACAGATTGAGGATTGTGTGTTCTTAATTTCGTCTTTACTGCCGAGTACCCAAAGAAGAAAATTTGAATTTAAATATATATATATATATATATATATATATATATATATATATATATATATATATTTATTCTCGCTGTAGAAAAACTACATGAAATGCGCAGAAAACCGGGTTACAAATTTCCTATGGTAAAACTGAATACATCGAAAGAAAACCAAAAAATGAATCCTCTCTTATCACAAAACATGGTGAAATTCTGAAAGTCGGCCATTTCAAATATATCGGGGAAGTTATACATTCCTCAGTTATAAACCGAATCGCTAATGAACAGGGAATTACCAAGCTCCAAAGGGCCTACAAAATAACATGCACTCACTATAACAAAAAGTGAATTTCGAGAGGCGCCAAATTGAGACATGATAACACAACGATGCTTCCAGAAGCAATCTTCGCATCTGAAACAATGGTTATTGGCGGTCATTCAAGAATTAGAGAAATAGAAAAACAAGAACGAAAAATTCTCAGAAATATTTACAGGCCAATCAATAGAAACGACATTTGGATGAAAAGACCTTAGAATGAACTGTATCAAAAGACAAATACGATAACGGAAGAAATCAGAAAACGACGAGCAAAGTTTTATGCACGTCTACAGAATGCAACAGTCCAGAATACCGAAGAAACTACTCGATATAATTATGAATAGTTAATGCGGGACAGAGTGGCTAAAAGAGGTCCAAGAAGATCTACAACAGATCAATATAAAAAATCTCTAAGATCGCACTGAATGTCGCTATAAAATCGCACATGTGAGGTTTGAGCAAATCTCAAATCGTCAACCTGGAGTAAAATGGACAGATGAACGGAAGAAAGAGCATTCAGAGAGGATGAAGCGTTTTTGGGAGGCAAAAAAGATGAAGCAGGGTCAGCTAGTTATCAATGAAATATCTCCTCAACGATATTCAGAGTTGGTGTCTCTTAGTGGCCTGATTGTTATTTTCCTTAATGAGGGACTAAATATGTCATTTAATCGCAACATCTAACTACTCGTATTAACGTTGGAAACTCGTAGAAATTGGGTTATTTTGGTCTGATTAGTAGTTTATCTTTGGCCCAAGTTATCAAAATAATAAATTCCGGTCACAGCATTCTCGTCGGTTAAGTTCAATATAAAATGGCTAATAATCTGTTAATAGTTGCGGTGGAGTCACGGGCTGTGTAAGCCCCCGTATAAATTGCTATTAAACTTTCGGGAATAAATCACGAACTTTCATTACCAGATATATGAGGAGCGAGAGTTTGTAGCGAACGAACCACAACAACTAAGCTATATGAGTTCACGAGAAAGAAATGGCCCTCTTTCTTCTTTTACTTCAAGGAAAATCGATTTCCATTAGTCCCTTCAATGATTTTCCAGAACTGAGAAAATTGGTATTCGGGCCAATGCAAACATTTTATGGAAGAGGAAATGAATCAACAGTTTTGCTCATAATTAAAAAAACGAAAATTAGGAATGAAATTTTGCAGTATAACGAAGTCAAAAAAAGTGAGGTGATTAGTACATATTTATTTTTATTTCTTATGATTGTTTTCATGCAAGAAAATTTTCAGTGATTCCTCTTGTGAAAAAATGTTCTATACGTTTATTTGCTGATGATACTATGCTCTATATATGTGGCATAGATATTTAGAATATGACAGAAGGCATCACTAGAGACCTTTTTGCAATTAATGAATGGTTATGTGACAATAACTTATCTCTAAATGTGCAAAAATCTAACTTCATTCTGGTTACGAGCAAAACCCCTAAGATTAATAAAAATGACGATATAGCTATAAAGATTGATGAACAAAAATTAGAAGAGTAGAAACACTAAAATATTAAGACATTTTGTTAGACAAAATATTCAGTTTCAAGGAGCATGTTGATTTCACATCATTTAAAATCTCTAAAAAAATTAATTTTTTGGGAAGACTAGGATAAAATATGTCGATATATGTGAAATTATTGTTGTTCAAATCACTTATAAAACCACTTTTTGAATATTGATCCACTTTGTTATCCGCTGTGACTTAAGAAAAAATTCAACAATTACAAAAGTTACAGAATAGAGCCATGCGAACAATTTTAAAGGCAATAGGTATACCCCTTTCAAAATTATGCTGTAATATTTGGAACTTATGTCTGTTAAACAAAGAATACTCTTTGCTTCATATAATAATGATAATAATAATAATAATAATAATAATAATAATAATAATAATAATAATAATAATAATAATAATAATAATAATAATAATAATAATAATAATAATAATAATAATAATAATAATAATAATAATAATAATAATAATAATAATAATAATAATAATAATAATAATAATAATAATAATAATAATAATAATAATAGAAATCTTCATTTAAGGTTTTCGTAATACAATTATATAGATAAAACAATAGTAACTATTCTAATTTTGAGATCTATCTTGTCAATTATGTTGCCTAAACAAAGATAATACATTTTCTCACAAAGACCTTAGCCTGTGGTGAGTACAAAGAATGTCTATTTATATTCTGCAATATTTAATACCTATATATATATATATATATATATATATATATATATATATATATATATATATATATATATATATATATATATATATATATATATATATATATATATATATATTGATCGTTATTATTTCAACCGTACAATTTATGAAAATTAAATGTTTGGATATCAGGATAGTATATATTTTTTATATATACTTATAAAATATATAATTTATATATACTTATAAGTATATATAATTTATATATACTTATAAGTATATATATTTTATATATACTTATAAAATATATAATTTTATATATACTTATAAGTATATATAATTTATATATCATAAATTGTGATGACTCATGTACCTTCATTTGTTTCTAGTATAGTCCTGAAGAAGTCACGAAATAGTGACGAGATATTGAGTGTATAGGAAAATAAAGTATTTCACACAAACCGCTATCCTGATATCCAAACATTTAATTTTATATATATATATATATATATATATATATATATATATATATATATATATATATATATATATATATATCAAGGTATCTATTTTAATTATTGGGGAAAAAACTTATTAATCTAAAAATTTGATATCAATATTGGGGAGAATCGAATATCAATATTATAAAAATGTGTAACTCTATAATATATTGTTTTGAAACCATTTTAGCTTTTAAATGTTCACCAGTCGATGAATAATATATTTGTCCTTTGTTATCATCCAGTTCTTTCAGGCAAACTTTTCAATGTTAATTATATTTTTTAATTCAAATGGCAATTCATTATAGATTCTTGGTGCCAAATAGAATTAGCAACGAAGACATATAGATTTAATATATTGCAGAATTGATAAAGAGTTTCTGCTATATCTGGTTATTTCTTAGATATTCTGGTATATATATATTCATATTTAAAATAAAAAATAAGTTGCTTCCATGTAATGTAATGAAAAATGTAACATATGTCAGTGATGTGCATGGGTATAATACTAGAAATACTGATAGTTTTAATAGCCAAGGTTGTAAGCTCTCTAAATCTAAAAATGGCATATACTATGACGGATTTGAGGCTTTCAATAATTTACCAAGTATATTTAAAACTAGTACTGGTATTAAGATATTCAAACGTGATTTAAGAAAGTATATTTTAAATAATGAGATAGGTAAGTATTTCAAAATTGACAGTTCAAAATATGTTTATTATTACCGACCTTTAAATAATCTCCTTTTCGAATTTCTCTTGAAATTTATGAAATATGGAGGGATATGTCCGGGTTTGTCTCTATACTTATCAAGTTTATCCTCTTGAAAGATCTATGGACGGATGAATTCAACATATAATTTGTTTTGCTCTGCCCAAGAACCAGTATTGTACGATTTCTTACTACATGTGGAGAACAATTGAAGTTTATAAGGCTGGTACATGCAGCAGAAACTATTAAGCCATTGAGTGATTTGTAGGAGAAACATATATCGTCTCAAACTTAAACATTTCACCTATAAAATTCCACATTAATCTCAAATGAGAATACATGACGGAACCTGTTAAAACAGAAATTGAGAGCATTAATGAAGTTCCCTTGAACATTTTCTAATCTATTCGTGTATTTATCATAATTTGGATCACAGACGACCGACGAGTACTCTAACTTATAGATCTCACAATAGAATTATACAAATTATTTTTAATATCAACCCTGCTGGACGATTCCTTCAGTATGCAATTCAAAGGTTCTCATCAAGCTTAAGACTCATTAATCGATTGGGCCAATACTTAAAATCTACCTAAAATCTAAATACATAATTTAAATAGAAATAAGTAGTTTTTAGATTTTCACTATAATCAATTCAAAAACATGACAGTATCGTTTCGCCAACACAGTAGTTTCATCAGATGTTGATGATAAACTGAAGACTCAAATCATTCACTGAAATTATTGTTATTGAGGAAGGGTATGTTTCTTCTATGCCGGCGAATAAAATGTCATTAATATGGACAAGATCATAAAATGTATATCATATTCTCTAAGTATTTAAGATGGCACTTATTCTAAAGTTTTCAATAATTAACACAACTAAAATATTGGCGTTCATGACTGATTTCGAATTGCCATAAACTATCACGAATAAATCATTAACGAATTGGTCTTTCATAGGCAGAAATAGCGCGCCAGTGCCTCTTCTATGCTTTAGAGCCTCATAAATTCGTAGATGTGTTTTTGCTTTTTCGGAATAGCACAAAAAGTGAAAATATTGAATGGCTAGTGAAATGGGCAAGATTTATGTTACGTTGCACTTGAACGCTCCAACACATACATTTTCATTTTGTGGTATATTTATATGGGTTCGATTTCCGTTTAAAGTATCGCACGTACACATCTAACCTATGGAAATTGATGCTTTTTAGACTAGTTCTGGAAGCAACCGTACCAACTCGGCATTGAATGATATAATACTAAGAATTATACTTAATGTGAATTAAGTTTAATAAATGACAGGGAGGGTATTTAGGGTATTAGACCCACTGAAATTGATATAAACACTTGTGTTGATAAACAAAGAAATATAATTTTGAAGTGAAATCCACTGAAAACTCACTGAAGACCCACTTTTAGGGTATCAGACCCACTGAAATTGATATAAACACTTGGGTTGATAAACAAAAATATATAATTTTGAAGTGAAACTCACTGAAAACTCACTGAAGACCCACTTTTAGGGTATAAGACCCACTGAATCTGGTATAAACACTTGTGTTGATAAACAAAGATATATAATTTTGAAGTGAAACCCACTGAAAACTCACTGAAGACCCACTTTTAGGGTATAAGACCCTACTGAAATTGATACAAATACTTGTGTTGCTAAAAAAAGATATATAATTTTGAAGTGATCGATCCTTTAGTTTTAGGTACGATACACTCTCTGCTCTCATTAATACTCAATTTCAGAAAAAAGTGTTAGTGCAGAAGTACTTTTGCTAATACTTTTTTAGCCATTAGTTAAATCTAGATTGAACTAATCTGGATTTCCCCACTGAATATCCTTTTCCAGTTTGTCCCGATGTGTTTTCCTCAATTTGACATTTTTAAAACAGCACATTATCAACAAATGGTTTCAACAATTCTAATGTGTTAAAATTTATTCGTTGTCTCTTGATTATTTTATATTTGAATTTTTTCAAACCAGCTGTATTCTCGGAAAGTATTAATTTGTAGAAGAGAAGAATATGATAATATCTCAATGATGAAATCTATGAATTACTTCGCTATAAAATTGCTTTCTTAATGTGTCTTTACCCTAAACCATTCTGGTGCAACTGTCAAAACGGAATTAAATAAATAATGTAATAATTCCTAATTTACAAGAAGATCTATTGACAAAGACTGAAATTAATTTCTAATGTGCCATTTGTGCCAAACTAAATCCATTATTTGGTCTCCCATCGTATATTTTCAAGGATTGTTCAACATACAAATGGTAGCCCTAAAATACCCAAAGTTGAATACAAAAACAAATTAGTGGAATTAGGCGTATAACAACTCAGCTTAACGCCAAAAACGTTGAATTTCGAGGCTGGGACGAAGAGGCTCGTATCTAAACATAACATCTGGGGTTAATTCTGTTTGTCTTTTTGTACTTGTTCTTCTTTGAGAAACTCACAGGATGAGACGGTTTGAAGATGAAGAAGAGTGGAAATAGAAGGTTGGTAGAATATTGCCAGTGGTGTGGATGATTTTAGTTTTGGATTCTATAATTTGACATCCAACATGAAATGAAACAATCTGTTGAGAAGATCGAATTTCTCGACTTTTTTGCAGCTTGGTGAAGTGATTCGCCAATTATCATAATTCATAATATGGAATGAATCTAGAGCGAATATTGAAAATAAACCAATAATTTAAGATGTTCAAACGTTTGGCCAATCTAGATTCTTTATTATATTGTATGATTTCCATTGCCTATAGATTTAATTTCAAATTCTGCAATGAACTATGATTAAGTGAACATTGATATCGTGAAATTAACAGATATATTGAAACCAGATTAATAACAGAGGCCAACGAAAAACTTTGCAAACCAATTTACCTAAATCTTATATTGGGCGCTGAAATCGTATTTGGTTGTAGTTTTTTTATCGCCCATAATTTTCTCACAATAAGACATCCGTTATACATTTGAAAAAAAGAAAATTCGATACCTAAAAAATAAAAATCAAGCTTTTTTTGATTAAATTACAATTTTTGCTTAGAATAATATCAAATTATTAAGATGCGGATATTTTGTGCTTATTTTTTTTTTCTCCATTTTCTCTGTAAAATTTCTTGCACAGCTTTTTCTACGATGTGATACATTTTCCCTGTGAAGAGAACAACAATAATTACCCATTATATTGACATTCCACCGTCCTTGGTATCATTTCCAATATTTGGAATGGATTCCAATAAATGTTTTTCTTTGAGTCTTGAACCAAGCATTGCTACTTTTTCCTTAGTCAAACCCAAATCCTTCACTGAATCATTTAACTCGGTTTGTAATGAAAATTGTGGTCTTAAATTTTCTGGAGAACATTGAAACTCATCATCACATGCTTCTCTTTCATTTTATTCGGGAGTGGACTGCAAAACCTCATCAATGGACTCAGGTGGCGTGAGGACAGGCAGTCCCAAGTCGTGGCTACTGGTCGATCAACTGAAGTAGGTTAGGATAGAGAATGACTTCCTTATTTTTGAAATTATATCCAGAAACATCTATGCTGCAAAAATAACAATCGTTCAAATGGTTTTTCTGCTCTCTCCATACAACAGGTACTGCAAATTCAAATGCTTTCTTCTCATTCTTGAACAACTTCCGAAGATCCTCGACACAAACAAAACAAAATCTAACTGGATTACCGATTTCTACACCAAAATATGAAAAATATACTTTTTCCAAAATCAGTAATGTTCCTTTGATGTTTTTCAATTACAAAGTGGACACATATATAACAAAAAGCATTGGTAGAATTTTTATACCCACGATTAGCCATATTGAAGTATGAACAAATATCACTTAGTTTAAACACAGCAACGAGAGGTTATGTCAATCGCAAGAACATAAACAGCTGTGAAGTTTATTACAACTACCCACCAAATATCATTTAATTTTAATGGCAACCTTATAACACTAGAATATGTTGTGAACTTAATGTATGTATTCAAATGATTGAAGGTAGTTTGCCTACATTTTGAATATTTTCCTAAATTTTATTTAATATGGTTGGAACAAAAGTTTTGAAATCGGTGAGTAATACAACTTTTCTGTTATTATTTCTGGAATCTACATCCAATAACATAAGGATTCGATAAAATTATTGAAAAAGTTTCTTCATCGTTGGCCTGTGTTATAAAATTATATTAAAAATAATTAATTAATCTCCTGGGGACTGAAACAAATATAAATTAAACAAAAAAAAATAAACTAAATTATATTGAAACAGAATGAAATAGTTTTTACAGCTTGTAAACAGACGGATGTATGAAATCAGAAATAGAATTTAAACAACAGTTTTTATTGATTAGTGTCATTATTTCACTTTGTTTCAATTTAATTTATTCTATTTTGTTAACTCATATTTATGTTTCAGCGCTAAGGACATTAATTAATTATCAATCTTTTTTCAATATAATCTGTTTGATTTCACCTTTTCAATTCTCAATTAATCATACTTATAAAGGTTGTTGTTTTAGAGGTATAGAACTTCAAATTGCAATAAAACAACGATGGATCATTCGATTGACAAGAATTTTTTTTTAATCGAAAGATAATCTTGCGGTATTACATTTCAAATATGATTACTGGCATATGACCGCCACGGCTGGCACGGATGTAGACCAATCTGAACGTCCAATTTTCGATCAATTTTTTCCAACATTTGTGGCCGTATATCGGCAATAACACGGCGAATATTGTATTCCAAATGGTCAAGCGATTGTGGCTTATCCGCATAGACCAATGACTTCACATAGCCCCACAGAAAGTAGTCTAGCGGTGTTAGATCACAAGATCTTGGAGGCCAATTCACAGGTCAAAAACGTGAAATTAGGCGGTCACCATGTCTTTCAATAAATCGATTGTGGCCCGTGCTGTGTGACATGTTGCGCCGTCTTGCTGAAACCACAGCTCCTGGGCATCATGGTTGTTCAATTCAGGAATGAAAAAGTTAGTAATCATGGCTCTATACCGATCACCATTGACTGTAACGTTCTGGCCATCATCATTTTTGAAGAAGTACGGACCAATGATTCCACCAGCCCACAAAGCGCACCAAACAGTCAGTTTTTCTGGATATAACTTTGTTTTAACATACACTTGAGGATTATCTTCACTCCAAATGCGGCAGTTTTGTTTATTGACGTAGCCATTCAACCAGAAGTGCACTTCATCGCTAAACAAAATTCGCTTATGAAAGTCATCGAAAATTAGACGTCCAGATTGAAGTACATCCGAGCCAGCCGTGGCGGTCATATGCCAGAAATCATATTTAAATTGTTATGCCACAAGATTATCTTTCGAATAAAAAAAAATTCTTTTCAATGGAATGATCCATCGTTGTTTTATTGCAATTTAAAGTTATATACCTCTAAATAAAAAAATACCCATTATAAGTAACAATAATTCAGATAATGTTCTAGCAGATCGAAAGATCATAACACGAAACCTTCCAGTCCACTTCATTTCTTCGCCGCTGTTTCGTCTTCTCGACGTTATAGTTTCTCCATATCGCACTAGAGAGCGTCAGTAAGCTCGCGGAGTGAAGTTAGAAACGGAGTGACTCCACAAGTTGTTCCTAACTGACAGCTTAAGCGATTAGTGTTGGTAATGTCTCGGTGGCCGACCGACTTTGCACCAGACTGTACTTGAACCTGAGTGAGGCTGATCACCATGGAAACGCATAGACGACTGCCAGTCGATATAGTGTGGAGGCCTTCATCAGGGATGCCATTTCGAGGAGGGAAGGAATGTTGTCGCTCGCAATTTTCAGAGGAAGTTTCGAATTTATTGGGATAGAATTGTTCACAGGAAATTTAGCAGATCGAAGAGCCTCAACGTTCAGCCTTTGCTAAGAGGAAATTCGGGTGTAAAAGCTATGCTTTGGAGTTATTGTAACTGAAATGCATTTTATATTGATATTGACAAGAATTCTGAAACTTATAGTACGGTCCAAAATATAATGAAATTCTGATAAACCAATTTCAAATGCCATCAATATATCGAATAATGAATACACTAATTCCCATATTTTGCATGATATCTGGAGCAAACGAATGACATTAATATCGATATATATATATATATATATATATATATATATATATATATATATATATATATATATATATATATATATATATATATATATATTCTCTACTATCAATAGTTTTATTGCCTGTTGGATATGTTAAGTTTTTCATATTTTTTGCAATAATAGACTTTTCTGATTGAAAAAAATTTTATATTCATTCACGTTCCGTTGCAAATTGCAACTTTGTCAAAACTTTTGAATTTTATGAATAATTATGGATTTCAAATGTCAATTTTAATTTATTCAAAACATCAAATTGTTTTTTTGCATCTTCAGTGAAAATAAGGAGTCAATAATAAAAATAAAGTTACTTTAATCAGAGATGCTGTTGCAGCTGAAGATACTCGTCGAGCTCTCAGGCTTAATCAAAACTTTTATATTTTACAAAAATATGAGAAAATTAATATGAGTTTTCAGGGTATAAGATTTTTGTATGGTTTTATGTAATCTTTTATTTTACTTGATTTAGAAAGAAACATCCTTCCTATGCACTGTTTTTGATTTTTAGTTCTGTATATTTTGACATAATACTCGTATGTCAATTTCGTCGTAGTTGTAGTGAAATACACTTTCTCAGAGTATTGACCATAGTTATATCAACTTACTTCCTCACCACAGCTGTTAACAATCTTTTCACGATAAATTTCATAATATTAATACTAATACTTAAATAGCAGAAAATACATTCACCTTTCCTTGCACATAAGAATGTAAATACAAATTTAAAGAATCCAAATTTGGATAATAATCCAAAGAATTAGAATTTGGATTAATATCCAAATTCTAGACGTAAAACATCTAAAAATAATTTACAAAGCTCTGGGGGAGTCTTTGGTAATATGTGGTATTGTTGCGTGGGGTGGTACCTATGATACAGTAATAAAAAAAGCTCGAAATTCAACAGAAATGGCTGCTGAAAATTCTTCATAAAAAGATGTCAGATATCCTACTGACTTGCTGTATAAGAAAGCTGACTGGATATACGCCAGCTGTTTGTTTAATCGCTGCTAAACTTCACGAAAAAAAAGATAGTTGTTACTTTATTGAACATAGCGTGAATACCAGATATAGCAGGAATTCTTTATCAATTTCAAAATAAAGTGAATCCATATGTCTCCGTAGCTACTCCTATTTGGCACCAAGGTTTTATAATGTATTGCCATTTGAATTAAAAGCTATGCTCAACATTAAAACATTCACGTCTGCCATAAAGAACTGAATGAATACAAAGGACAGATATATGATTCCTTAACTGGTGAACATTTAAAAGCCAAAAAGGGTTGTAAAACAATATATGATAGTGTTTAACTTTTTTTATAAAATTGATAATATTGATACCAATATTGGGCTTCTCCCCAATATTGGTATCACATTTTTATATTGATAAGTTTTTCTAAAATTATTGAAATAGGTACCTTGATATGTAGGTATGAATCAAATATTGCAGAATATAAATGGACATTCTTCGTACTCACCACAGGCTACGGTCTTCACGAGAAAATGTATTATTTTTGTTTAGGCAATAGAATTGAAAAGATAGATCTTGAAATTAGAATACTATTGTTTCACCTATATAATTGTTATTTAAAAAAATTATTCAATTCACTAGATATTTGGCTCAGGATACAAACCTAATGCCCTCCAAAAATTGATACATTAAATTTCAAGAAAAGTTGAGATTGAGCAGAGTGTTTTTAATAATGATACTATTATATTTTCGTCAAGTATTAAGTATTTCAATGTTCGTATCCAAAGGAAAGTAATAACTGATGTCAAGGTATATTGTAGAGTTTTCCCATTGATTATCCTGCCATTGATCTACAAGTCTATGATATATTATGTACTTTCTCAAAGTTAATATGTCAATGTAATATTTTTCATTCAATTAAAAACTTTTTCCTTTGCTCATTGCTGTACCAGTTGCCCACAACAAGGCATATCGTATGATTAATAACAGAGTGAGGAGTATGAAGAAGAGAATATATTTAAAAATGGGAACCTGCAAAAAGTTCATTCAACATTCAGAAATAGAATTTATTTCAGTATTTTTTTCAATAGTTTTTCCATTGGATGAAATATATTATTTTCCATTAGTCCTAATGATACTGTTCTGGTATCGACATATTTTCATGCCATCTAGCCTTCATTTGATGTACTGCGATATGTTAGACTATTCCTAGCTCATCTTTTCAAAGGATAGCTAAAGCTAACACATGGCATGGCTATAAATTCACTCTTGGGGACCTTATCTCATGTCAAGATTCTTGCAAATTTGTCTTAATAAAAATTCAGGAGGATCCACTACTTTCAACGTATTTGAAGGAATGCACACACGTGACTACTTTCATGAGAGGTTTCGAGGGATGATTTGAGATAAAAGTTCAATGAAAAAACATCATAATATTAGTGAAACATTGAAGTTAACATATCAAAATGACAGTGTGACATTGCCGGATCATTTAGAATTGAATGCAACACATATAAACTTATTTCTCAATAGAAGATTTATGATTTTTATCACGGCAGTCGTTAATACTTACCTACAAGTGCAAAATATGGAACATTGAAGTAATTGGGACTAATTAGGCAACATTCTGAACAAAAAGACTGATTAAGATAATTCCATACACATTCTTTGATATTTTCAAATGAACCCTATGGTTAGAGATATTCTGAAGGTAGGTAAATATAAACGTCCTTCTTGTACAAGTTTATTACCATCATTAAAAGTATTTTCATTATGAAAATTATTACTTATCGGAATATTAACTGAGTTTTCCGTAGAACACAAACGAATAACATACTTACTAACATCATACCTTGTGATATAGAGACAATAATTCTTAGACATTCTTTCTAACAATTGACTACTTCTTTCTTCGATTCCATTCGAATCCATTCAATGTCATTTCAAATCGAAAATTATATTATGTATACACGTATGTGTATTCATATATGTAGTACCTATGCATTCATAAATGCTAGGTACTAAGGCAAACATCAAATGATCATTCTTACCAAAATAACGTTGAAATTTAAAGTAGACATCTATCAGTGGATGTTTGAGTGTTAACGCTTATCATTCTATAATTTGAACGACGTTTTTCATTAATTCCTATAGATATTCAATACTTGACAATTTCTTCTCGGAAACATAGGAAAGTTCAAGATTGAACTCGTTTTCTCATCTAGTGGAGGTTCTTGCACAGCTGATGAGTACCTTGTAGAATGAAACAGTCTATCCACAGCTTTCATCAAATGTGGTATAAATTTTAATTTTGTCTGACATTATCCCTTTAAGGTTGATGAGATTCCTTTTGATTGATTTGAATTTTTCGAATAAGTGGTATTCTTTACAATTTCATTCCATTGCCAAAGAATTGTAAGAATTAATTGAGCCCAATGAATTGAAATATACGTGTATATACACGTATTTGTACAGGGCTGTCCAAGTATAAGGGGGCAAGGGTATTTGCCCTGCTAATGTTTTATGACATGGGGGAGTGGGAAATGTTTCAAAATATTGAATAATGAAATATTATTACAACGTTGAGTCGACATGTTTTTTCGAGAGGTCAGCTCATTATCATGACTCCAAAAACAGAACAGCAATTCATATCTATAAGATAGAGGTGAAAAGGGGGAATACTTGAAATTCTATTTGCTCATTGACAATGGATTCTTTTCTTTTCCAGAATAATTTCCATGGCATGTAGAAGGTCTAGATGCCATATCTAGGTCTTTTCCTTTGATACATGCGTGTAGGCATTGTGTTTCATTGAAATCTATGAAGTAATTAGAACTGATACAATTTTTTGCGAAGCTTCTTTTATTATCGTTCTGTAAAGTCGACCTACTATTTTCACTTATTCGGGCTTTGATCTTCCTACCTGTTTGGCCGACATAGAAAGCAGGACCATCATTAGAGATGATTTCCTTATTACTTAAAGCAGTGACTTCATAATTTTTTTGTTCGTACAACTGTTTTAATATGCTTTTTTCTAAATCTTTTATATATGTTATCGCTCAGGTGTGGTATAAAGTTGATGAAGTAATATTTGCGTTCCATTTTAATAGATATTGCGCTATAGATTGAGTTTTAAAGATTATTCTGACACTTTTTTGTATGAGTTTTTCTATTAAGATTTTTTCGTGAGCGGTATTTCTTACATATAATTCAGGGTTTTTATTTCTTCATTGAAACTTTCTTAGGATAGAGGAATGGACAAGAGTCCAGGAGTGAACGAAGGAGTAAAAAGAGCTGAGTTTCATTTTAAACTATTGATTGTTGTCAAAGGGAGTTAATGTATCTCTGTATGTTGGCTTACTATATATGTCTAACCGTAAAATGTCAATTGTCTTAGTAATTTTTTAATCTAAAGAGTTGATCTAAAGTTAGAGAAAAAGAAAAAAAAAAACTTAATCTAAAGATTGATGCCAATTTTCCATTTCTTTAGTGAATTCAATAGATGTGTAAAAAGAGTTTATGTGTTTAAAAAAATTTTCGAATTGTTGATCCGAATCAATCCAGATACAAAAAATGTCGTTTCCATATCGTCTCCAAAGAAAAACGATTTTTGTCAGGTTGTTGTTACTATTGAAAATTTTATTTTCTAAGTAAGACGTAAATATTTCAATTAGTAGAGGTGACCGCATCGGCAAACCGTCTGACTGATAACACACAACGTCATTGAATGTATATGTACTTGTTTACATTTTTCAACATATGGCAATACAAAAATTGTATTCTTGAAAACGAAACACATTTTCGGGGATTCTCATATACTATCGGATTATCACAAACTGTGAAAACGTTTAGGTACTCGCTTCGAAGAGAGATATTTTTATAGGTTAGAATGATACACGAATTGTTTTTCTGTGCGTATTAAACATATTTGTTATTTTATATAAATAACTGTACCTGGTTACATAAAATTGAAACTGCATAGAAATCTACTACAAGAAAGAGAATTCTGCAGTTTTCGTGCAATATTATCGCACTTGGTGAATATTCGATGTTAAAAGTATACCATAACTTTATTTCGATAATTTTTTGACAAATCATTCAGAAGAGCATTATAGCAAAGCTGGCTATGTGAAAAATGAAAAATGCGATGTTTTTTTATCCTTCTATGGATAAATGTTAGAGAATATTGAAATCGATACCTATATTTATTGGAACCATAAGACAGTTAAATGTTTCGTTTGGGAGCATAAGACAGTTAACTATTTCGTACTACAAGGTACTCATCAGTTACGCTACGTCCAACAAATAAAAGTTAACGACTTCAATTCTCTTATACCTCCTTATCGACAGTAATATACTGTTAAGCATATATAATGCATCGATTCATGTACATTTCCAATCTTAGGAGTCAATGAAAAGCACATGAATACATCTAACATTGAAAGTTTCACACGTCCTCATTAACGAGTATTGCGACTGATAAATCTGTCTCATCATTATATATAATATCTTTTATCTTCATAAATTTCGAGTGACTTAGAAGATTGGATTCCATCTTATAGACATTACGAGCAAACAGAGAAGAACAGGATTCAAGATAAGAGAGAACATTTCGTATGTATATAAATATATATATATATTTATATATATATATATATATATATATATATATATATATATATATATATATATATATATATATATATATATATATATATATATATATATATATATATATATTAAAATAAATTAAACTCTTGGCTTAATGTTTCACGATTTATTTAACAATATGTTTAGTGAACATGTTTCGAGCGTTAGCTCATTTTCAAGACTAAACTAGTATAAGAAACGTACAACAAATTTATATCTACAAAATGGATGTGAGTAGGGAGGATAGTTGAAAATCCACTTGTTCATTTACAATTTCTTCTTTTCTCTTCCAAGAACTACTAATTTCAATTGCCTCCATAAGGTCTAAACGTTTACCTTTATTACCTGAGTGTAGGCATTTAGTTTTATCAAAATCTATGAAGTGATTAGAGCTAATACAATGTTCTGAAAATCCAGTTTTATTAACATTGTACAAAATCGACCTTTTATGTTCGTCAACCCGAGTTTTTATTTTTCTACCCGTTTGGCCGATATAAAATGCTGGACATTCATTATAAAAAATCTTATAAATACTGCTTTTCTCTTCAACGTTTGTCTTTTCTTTATTATTTACTAAAAGTGACTTAATATTCCTTTTGTTGGTACGAATGGTTTTTATTTCTCTCTTCTTTAATCTTTCGCAAATTTTTTTCACTCAGATGAGGTATGATAATTTCATACCTCATCTGAGTGAAAAAAATAAAATGATATTTTTGTTTGTTTTTTATAATTTGAGATGGATAAATTGAATTCAAAAGAATTTTTCGTTGCTTTTTTCTTATGAGATTATCTATTATATTTTCGTCGTAACCGTTATTTTTCGCTAAACGTTTCAAAGTTTCCACTTCCTTGTTGAAATTTTCTTCGGAAAGCGGGATAAGCGGGAAACATTAAGCCAAGAGTTTAATTTATTTTAATATTCAATTATGTTTCACCAAGAGTTAAGCGAGAATTCAATCTATATATATATATATATATATATATATATATATATATATATATATATATATATATATATATATATATATATATATATATGTACAGTGATGAAAAATTTTGTTAACTACTCCACCTTGCAGTCGTAGCTCTAAAACTAGATCACTTTCGAGGTGAACCCTAACTGTGCGCTGAACATTATTTTAAAAAAAATGGGTTTCATTGCTCACAGTCCGAAATTTCTGAGAAAGGGTCCTCTGCTACACTACGTAAATCTATCACTCTGAGGTGCTTGAACATCACCAACGCCCGAGGCCGACACGGAAGCGATCCTCCATTAACAATGAGGGGATCAACTGAACGTATGCTCACATAGAATTCATATGAAACTGTTGGGGTGCATACTAGATGCGAACGGCAAATACCGGCAAACTCATCCCGGATACCTGTTTCGGTTCTTATTATTGCTCACTTCAATTTACTTCATTTATTTTTCGTCGAGGCTGATAAACGAGTATATTGTAGAGCTGCGATAACGTAAAGTGAAATGTTTGCAATGGTGATTAAGCCGCCCAGAAAAAGGCATAAACAGCAAGGGTCGTTCATGAAAAATTTTTCAAAAGTTACTTATTATTTATTTCCACACTCACATTCAAATGTTCGAATACTGTACAAACAACCATATTTTTCCTCAAATCTGGAAACCTGACACTAATCCTGGATAAAAACGAGTCAAAAAGTACAGGCTCATCACTTTACTACCTATGCTTGAGCAATTATTTGAAAAAACCATCAGAAAAAATTTAGAGGAATACCATAAACTGGTTACTCCCGCTTTTCATCCACTATGCTATTGTACATCCGTTTACAATATTGACATCGAACATTCAAAATGCTCAATTGAATTGTATGAAAACTGAAACACTGGATCTAGACATAAATAAAGCATTTCATAGCATGTGGCATAAGGGACTAATATATAAGTTGAATAAGATAGAGACATTCAAGTACCTTATAAGAAAATGAAAATATTTTCAGACAACTCCATAGAGCTGGAGTTAAACTATGCGATAGAACATCTAGATATTTCTCCCCAGAACAAGGAACGCCTCAAGGATCACCTCTGTCTCCGCTTATTTGCAATATATTCTGCTCCGATATTTGCCCTGAAGTCAGCAAAAGTCAGTATATCCGACAATATGCAGATGACACTTTAGTGGTAACACATGAAAAAACAAAAGAAAAATGCAATAGCAGAATACAGGAACTGATAGAGAAAACAAATGAATGGTTTTCGAAGTGGTGACTAAAACCAAACCTTAATAAGTGTCAATACCTTCTTTACAACTAAGATCCATAGATCATATATATAGGGTAATTTTTTCAGAGTTAACTTTTTCAGTTTGGCGGCACTGGTTGGTAATGGCATCCAAACGTCATTTGTCAAAAAAAAGTTTTCAGTACCCTGCCATTTCATCATGGAAAGACTTACAAACGAGCAACGATTGCAAATTGTTGATATTTACGATCAAAATTCGTGCTCTGTGAAAAATGTATATCGTTCGTTACGACCATATTATGGTCGTTGAATCAACAATTCGTGATGTTATCACCAAATTTCGCACCAAGTTCACTTTGTTGGACATTAAACCATTGTCTCGCATGCGTACAGTACTGAAAAGAATATTGCAGCCGTAGCTTACAGTGTTAATGAGGTTAATGAGGATCGTGAAATGTGAATTCGTCGCCATTCTCAGCAATTGGGCATGCTATTCAACCACATGGAAAATTTTACGTGTGAATTTTGGTTTGAATGTCTATAAAATTCAACTTCTGCAAGAATTTAAGCCGATTGACGTATCACAACGTCTAATTTTTGGTGATTGGGCCTTAGAACAGCTTAATGCAAATTCGGTGTTTTATCCAAAAATTGTGTTCAGCGATGAGGCTCTTTCTGGCTTAACGGATATGTAAATAAACAAAACTGTCACATCTCCAGATGCCACAGTTTTGCCATATGCCATACAAAAATTACCGATGCATCCTGAACAAACAACAGTTTGGCGTGGTTTATGGGTTGGAGGCATCATCGGTCCATTTTTCTTCGAAGACGACCGTGGAAGAAACGTTACCATCAATGGCGAACGATATCGAGCCATGATACGCAACTTTTTTCTGCCCCAGTTGAACGAGTTGAACTTGGTTGACATGTGGTTTCACCAAGACGGTGCCACATGCCACACAGCTCGTGAAGAAATGGACATGTTGAAGGATGAATTTGGTGAGCAGCTTATCTCTCGAAATTGCTCTGTGAATTGGCCGCAAAGATCATGCGATTTGATGCCTGGATTATTTCTTGTGGGGTTATGTAAAGTCGTTAGTGTATGTGGACAAGCCGAACACGATTGAAGCTTTACAGGACACAACACGCGTAATTCGTGGGATACAGGCCGAAATGCTCGAAAAAGTGACGCAAAATTGGACCGTCCGAATGGACCTTTTGATACGGAGCCGCGGACATTTACTTGAAGTTATCTTCAGAATGTAAATGGCAAAGGCCAAGTTATCAATAACAATGAAATTTTTGAATGTATCATGCAAATTGAGTGTTTTATTCGATTTAAAAAAAAACTACGCTTAAATAATCACCCATTACTAACAAACTAATTCAAATATAAGATCTAGGATATGATCACACAAAATTCACCAACAGTAACAATGAAAGGAATGAATATAGCACCATCATCATTCATGAAATTTCTAGGAGTGCTGTACGACAATAAATTGAATTTCAACCTTCACACAAAGTCAATGAAGAAGAAAACAATAACAAGAGCAAAACATTTCAGATGCCAAACGTATAGAAACAGAGGAATCAGTATTCAGGGTGCACTTAAAATTACTATAAAGTTCATTACACCAATTCTTTTGCAATCTTCTGTGATGAAGAAGAAAGATGAAAATAATGATATATGAAACGATAAATATTTCAAGACGAATGTCAGTGATCTGGAAAAGAATAATTAACATTTGTGACTGAAAACGAAGCATTTTCTCTCAAGGAAAAGCAGGTGAGTTTATACAGGTATCGCGTATTAAGAACACGTTCGGGAGTTTCCAAAATATGAGTAAATTAATTCCGTTCCAGCACTTCAGACTACCTAATGAGTTGCTTTCAACACCTGAGCTGAGAAATTAATAATCTTATTTCATCATTGCCACCTATCTTGATAAGTTTGGTTAAACATCGCACGATTCATTCAAGTGACAGATTGGGAGTTGAGAAATCGAAACATAGTCAAAAGTTTCGATAAAGCAGAGTTCACTTCACTTTCTTATTGAAAGAAATGTATACAGAAAAATGAAAACTGTCATAACAACGTGATAACTTATCATGAATAAAAACAAACGAATTGACCTTTTTATCACAAAAATTGAAATAGAAATTTTTTTTTATTTTCAGTAGTGAATTTTTAACATGAATGAAATAGTATCAATATTCATTGGAAATTCAATCTGAAACAATCTACCGATTCATTTTTAACTTATCGACCTCTAATCAGTCATTATTGGGACTATGATTGATTCGCGAACACAAAAAGTTAAGTTCAACGGCTGACAGATAGCACGAAGGTGGATGTAGGCGTACCCCGCGTACCTCAAGGAACTCTCTTAGGTCCGTTGTTTTCTCCTTATATATGAACGATATTGTCTCTCATGTGAAAATTTTTTTCATACATTTATTCACTGATGATACTATGCTCTATATATGTGGCAAAAAAATTGAGAATTTGACCGAGGGGATCAATAGAGACCATTCTGAAATTAATTAATGGTTATGTGACAATAGCCTATCCCTAAATGTGCACAAATCTAACTTCATAGTTTTGGTTACAAGTAAAACCCTTGAGGTTAATAAAAAAGAGGATATAACTATAAAGATTAATGAACGAAAAATTAGAATAGTAGAAACAGTAAAATATTTGGGAATTATGTTAGAGAAAAATTCAGTTTCAATGATAATGTTGATTAAGTAAAAGAAGAAACTTACGTTGAAAACCTACACATTTTTTTATATAACAGCCGTTTACATATGTTTCAAGGTTATTGCCTATCGTCAGAACGGCGTAGTTCAAGTTAAAGATGAAAGTACTTGAAGAGATATATAAAAAATTAATATATAAAACACGAAACACAGTTTCGTACACGTTTTATACACCCAAAACATTTGGGAAGAGTCAACACAACGTTGCAGACGACAATGAAATACCGTCCGGTTATTATGAGACTTTTATAGTTTCTGGAACTACCCAGATAATCTTAACAATAAAATAATTATTCTAAGAATTATATTTAATGCAGGCAAACTTAAATTAAGTAAAAGAAGAAACTTACGTTGAAAACCTACACATTTTTTTATATAACAGCCGTTTACATATGTTTCAAGGTTATTGCCTATCGTCAGAACGGCGTAGTTCAAGTTAAAGATGAAAGTACTTGAAGAGATATATAAAAAATTAATATATAAAACACGAAACACAGTTTCGTACACGTTTTATACACCCAAAACATTTGGGAAGAGTCAACACAACGTTGCAGACGACAATGAAATACCGTCCGGTTATAATGAGACTTTTATAGTTTCTGGAACTACCCAGATAATCTTAACAATAAAATAATTATTCTAAGAATTATATTTAATGCAGGCAAACTTAAATTAAGTAAAAGAAGAAACTTACGTTGAAAACCTACACATTTTTTTATATAACAGCCGTTTACATATGTTTCAAGGTTATTGCCTATCGTCAGAACGGCGTAGTTCAAGTTAAAGATGAAAGTACTTGAAGAGATATATAAAAAATTAATATATAAAACACGAAACACAGTTTCGTACACGTTTTATACACCCAAAACATTTGGGAAGAGTCAACACAACGTTGCAGACGACAATGAAATACCGTCCGGTTATTATGAGACTTTTATAGTTTCTGGAACTACCCAGATAATCTTAACAATAAAATAATTATTCTAAGAATTATATTTAATGCAGGCAAACTTAAATTAAGTAAAAGAAGAAACTTACGTTGAAAACCTACACATTTTTTTATATACGTTGACACGTTTTTGTATACGTTTTAAATACGTTGTGTTGACTCTTCCCAAATGTTTTGGGTGTATAAAACGTGTACGAAACTGTGTTTCGTGTTTTATATATTAATTTTTTATATATCTCTTCAAGTACTTTCATCTTTAACTTGAACTACGCCGTTCTGACGATAGGCAATAACCTTGAAACATATGTAAACGGCTGTTATATAAAAAAATGTGTAGGTTTTCAACGTAAGTTTCTTCTTTTACTTAATTTAAGTTTGCCTGCATTAAATATAATTCTTAGAATAATTATTTTATTGTTAAGATTATCTGGGTAGTTCCAGAAACTATAAAAGTCTCATAATAACCGGACGGTATTTCATTGTCGTCTGCAACGTTGTGTTGACTCTTCCCAAATGTTTTGGGTGTATAAAACGTGTACGAAACTGTGTTTCGTGTTTTATATATTAATTTTTTATATATCTCTTCAAGTACTTTCATCTTTAACTTGAACTACGCCGTTCTGACGATAGGCAATAACCTTGAAACATATGTAAACGGCTGTTATATAAAAAAATGTGTAGGTTTTCAACGTAAGTTTCTTCTTTTACTTAATTTAAGTTTGCCTGCATTAAATATAATTCTTAGAATAATTATTTTATTGATAATGTTGATTCCATATCATCTAAAATCTCTAAAAAAATCCATATACTGAAAAGAATAGGAAAAATTTGTCGACATATATGAAATTATTTTTGTTCAAATCAATAATAATATATATATTCATATTTAAAAGGAAAAATCAGTCGCTTTCATGTAATGTAATAAAAAATGAAGCATATGTCAGTGATTTGCATGGGTATAATACTAGAAATACTTATAGTTTTCATATCCAAAGTTCTGAGCTTTGTGAATTTAAAAATAGCTTGTAAAACGACGGATTTTAGGCTTTCAATAATTTACAAAGTATGTTGAAAACCAGTATTAGTATCAATATATTTAAGCGTGATCTAAGAAAGTATACTTTGAATAATGAGATAGGTAAGTATTTAATTAAAAATTGACAGTTGCAAGTATGTGAATTTTTGTATAGCTTCAGCTAAATAAATATTATTGTTATTATCATTATTATTACCTGATTATTAAAACCTGAGTTTTGTTATTTAAAGGACTTACAGTCGTGGACAAACTAATTCTTAAATATATGAAAATAAAGCCAATTCTAAATGAATACTGTCATTGAACTCTGTCAATATTACATATGTAACAATATAGGATGACATTCTCTCCAAACAAATTTTAAAAAGAATTCCACAGCAGAGCTGGCTATGCTAACATGTACTATGCGAAGCCTTCATTATCCTTCAGAGTATAATTGTTAGAGAATACTAAAATCGATGCCTACACTTGATGTACTCTGTTTCAAGCTGTTTCGTTATATATAAAACTCTGTACTTTCGATTATCGCGCTTTCAATTAATACAATTAATTAAAAAATTATTCTTTTGAACAATCTGTCAAATTATCGAAAAAAAGTTATAGAAAACTTTCAATATTGAATATGTAGCGATAATATAGCACTTGTTTTAACATAAATATTCTGTAATCAACAATAAAAAATGCACCGCACTTTCAAAACACGCATTGGATAATTTACACTCTTTTGACTTTGAGAATGCCAAAATTCTTGCCATTGAACGTAATGACACACAAAGAAATTTCCTGGAAATGTTAGAGATTAATTTAGACGAAAATTCCATCAATTCTAGAACACAACTAGACAATTTCTTTCACACCTATCAGAATCTATTTCTATAATCTCATTTCTATATTTTGATACCCATTTTAAGTTATTTCTGTCATTTTGTTCCTATACATTGGACATTGCTGAGTCTGTTTCCTGCTTTTTCTTGTTGTTTTGTTGTTTTTTTTATGTCTTTTTTTTTTTTTGTGTTTTTTGATTGTTTTGAATGATGATGCTAATTTTGTAATTGCTGCGATTGTCGAAGGAAAAGATGGTATTGGTTCGGGTAATCAAGCATTTCATTGTTTATCATCATATCAATATAGATATTATAAAAACTGGTTATCCTAATACGACCGACTTGCATATTCCACAGTTCTCAATGCTGCCAGTAAAATTAAAACAATGAATGATTGATGTTCTGTTCAAATCTCATCACATCAAATTGTGCATTGTAAGATGAATTCTTTTTGTAAGTTGTATTAATGCCTAATTAATTGACATTTATATGCAATTGGCTGTTCTTGTTTCAGACAATTAAATTACAATTTGAAAATGGCTCATCGCCGAAATGCGAAAAGAAGAATTTTATTGTAAAAACCTAAAGAAGAATTCTCTTCTTTTAGTATAATATATGACCTACCCCCAAGAAAGAGAAATTAATATTATATATATATATATATATATATATATATATAACTGAAGCAGCTCACCAACACCATGAGAAAGTTCAATCTCAAAATCACCGCTCTCCAAGAAACACGATTCATGGACGAGAATCATTTCGACACCGACAGTTTCAGAATCTACAAAGGGAAACCTGCCGTGAAAGTAATGGGTAAATTACCGCTTTTAGGTACCGGATTCGCGATACACAATTCCATACTAGACTCGGTTATTAATTTCACATCGCCCAACGAGAGAGTCTCGTTGCTTTCTATCAAATCAGCTAATAAAGCTTACACTTTAATCAACGTGCACGCTCCCATTAATCACCACAACAAAACCGTTCCAGAAAGCGTACAAGATTTTTGGGAAACATTGGAAGAAACAACCAATAAAATACCAAAACACCACGTGAAAATCTTGCTAGGAGATTTTAACGCACAGCTAGGTAAGGAAAGGAAATTCAGAGACACTACGGGTCCCCATACTAAACACAAACGTACCAACAAGAACGGTGAAAGGTTAATCGCGTTCTGTAGGAACTTCGAACTCAAAATCATGAGTACTCAATTTCAAAAACCTGCACACAAGCTAACTACTTGGAGATCGCCCAGTCTCAAGCAGGGTGAATATCAAATTGATCATGTCGCAATTTCCAAGAACAACGTAAAGGAAATTTTAAATGTTAGAACTCGTAAAGGCGTCTTTGATTCGGATCACTATCTCCTCCAAATAAAAACAAAATTTCAACCCAACAGAAATAAAAAATTTACACCCAGAAAAGTTAGGTCCGATCCAGAATATCTGAAACTTCACAAGGATACAATCATTGCACAAATCAATCAGGAAGAATCGACGAATTGGGAAATCCTTACAAAGAATATTCAGAAAGCCATCACACTAGGACAACCTCCTCGCACCAGGAAACACCGCTGGTGGAACTTAATCTGCGACCAAGCAGTCGACAAGAGAATAACTGCATGGAAAAAATTTAACGGCCATAAAAATGAGGAAAACTGGCAGAATTTCCTTACAACTCAAAAACAGGCCTCCAAAGTAATTAGAAGAGAAAAACGGAGATACGATAATAATAGGTGTCACGAAATACAGAAGGATTTCACCAATAATAATACTAGAGATTTTTACAAAACTTTCAGAGAAAACTTGCGAGGATACCAAGCGCCCACTCTTTGCTTCAGAAAATCCGATGGCGCGTTGGAAACTAACACAAAAAATAACTGCAAAATGTTAGCCGAATATTTCAGCACCATTCTCAACTGCAGTCCACCCCAAGAAAAATTTATGTTCGACTTTTCTGGGTTTACGCATCCAGACTCGCAAGCCCCTGATATGGAAGAGATTACGGCAATTATCAAACAACTCAAAAACAACAAAGCAGCAGGAGAAGATGGGATTATTGCGGAACTCTGGAAACTGAACGATACTACTTTGACCCAAAAACTTCATCATTTAATATCAGAAATCTGGAGAACGGAACAGATACCAGAGAATTGGAAATGCGCGTTGATACACCCATTGCACAAAAAGGGGAACAAAATGGATATCAATAATTACAGGGGAATTTCCTTACTCCCGGTTGCGTACAAAATACTTTCTAAAGCACTCCTGAACAGAGTAGAACACCAAGCGGATCCATTAATTGGGGAATACCAAGCTGGATTCAGAAAAGGTCGATCATGTGCTGAACAGATCTGGACTTTGAAGACTATATTACAGATGAGGAAATGTAGAAATACAGTGATCACATTCATTGACTTCAAAAAAGCATATGATTCGGTAGATCGCGAAACCCTTTTCGAAATCTTGAAAGAATTTGGAATCGATCGAAAGACCCGAACAATTATAAAACGGACACTTACAGGTACAACTTCCAAGGTAAAATTTATGGGCGAAATATCAGATCCCTTTGAAATCAAAACCGGTGTGCGGCAGGGGGACGGACTTTCGCCAATTCTTTTCAATATTGTTTTAGAAAAGATCATAAGGGAATGGGAACTTCACGTGAAGGGCATACAAGTGGGTATCAAAAAAGAAAATAGAATAAATGTCAAATGTCTCGCCTTTGCAGACGATATTGCTATCATCACAGACAACAGAACTGAAGCCATTCGCGCCGTGGAAAAACTACATGAAATTGCGCAGAAAACCGGGTTACAAATTTCTTATGATAAAACCAAATACATGGAAAGAAAACCAAAAGATAAATCTTCTCTTATGACAAAACATGGTGAAATTCTGCAAGTAGGCCATTTTAAATACCTCGGGGAAGTTATACAGTCCTCAGGTTTAAACCGAATCGCTAATGAACAGAGAATAACCAAGCTCCAAAGGGCCTACAAACTAACATGGGCTCACTATAACAAAAAGTGCATTTCGAGAGGCGCCAAATTGAGGCATTATAACACAACGATTCTTCCAGAAGCAATCTACGCAGCTGAAACAATGGTTATTGGCGGCCATTCAAGAATTAGAGAAATAGAAAAACAAGAACGAAAAATTCTCAGAAAGATTTACGGGCCAATCAATAGAAACGGTATTTGGATGAAAAGACCTCAAAATGAACTGTATCAAAAGACAAATACGATAACGGAAGAAATCAGAAAACGACGAGCAAAGTTCTATGCACATGTCTACAGAATGAAACAGTCCAGAATACCGAAGAAACTACTCAATATAATTATGAATAGTAAATGCGGAACAGAGTGGCTAAAAGAGGTCCAAGAGGATCTACAACAGATCAATATAAAAAATCTCGAAGATCGCACTGAATGCCGCTATAAAATCGCACATATAAAATTTGAGCAAAAAGTAAATCGTCAACCTGGAGTAAAGTGGACAGATGAACGGAAGAAAGAGCATTCAGAGAGATAATAATAATAATATATATATATATATATATATATATATATATATATATATATATATATATCCAGCATTATCGGAAATAAAGAAACAATAGCTATTATTTAGAGGTCAAAGTTGTTATGAAAAATTTGAATTGAATAACCAGAGCAATGAACTACTCTGTTTTCATTTCCATAATTCATAGTTCGAAAGGCCACATGAAAATCAAATTCACGTTGGGTACGTCCTCCAATTCAACAAAGAATAAGAATTTCAGGAATTCGAAAACACGTAATCCAACGAACTCAACATTATTTATATTTAATTTTCCCTTTAATTACATTTAATCGAATATGTAGAACCGGGTTTCGGAGGAATTTCAATTGAGTTTTCGCAACCTCCTTTTCTTTTGTTGTTTCATCTGACATGGTTTTATCCTGTTGCTTTATTTCTATATGGTTCTATTTAGATTTAGGATTTGATCATTCTTCGCCTTTTCTGTTTCAAATAAGGTAAAGGAAATTGTTTTTGCAGGAAATGTTAAATTTAGATTAATTTGAAGTAATTATTAATTAGTTTCAACAAAGCTGAAACTCGCAACAGATCGTCTACAAAAACAAAGATTTTTTCAATCGAAAATGCCTATTAGTGTAAACAATTTTAAAAAACAAGTTGATACTATCAGGTAATAGGTCTTGATTAAGACTGAATGAAACTCTATTAAATATTAAATTCTTAATATTTCTTCATATTTCATTCACCTTATCAGGCGATATCTACAGAAAAATACAAAATTATAAAATAATAGATGAAATAATTGTTTGAATAACCTACCGGAAGAAGTTTGAGTCTTGAAAATGGGGTAACACCCCGAAACAATTGTCGAGTATTCAATATGAATTTTGTGAAACCAAGCCAAGTGTTTTTATTTAATAAGAGAAAATAAACATTTTCGAAAGCTTGGAAGGTACTGAAGAGGCAACTTATTTTTCTGTCCTGCACTGCGATACCAATTAAACACTGAAATATATATATATATATATATATATATATTTCTGTAGTGGTTAAGGGAATTCGACTGATACTACTGATTTTCATACTCTTTATTCCATGCCTAGCTTTCGGAAACTCGTTGGTTCCATCTTCAGGTCCACTACAAGCAAGTTTACATTAGCATTTCATATAGATGTTAATATGAATTCTTACAGAATGCGAGGTTTTCAGTTTGTGAGTTGAGATGCATGAACTGTAAAAATTCTTCTACCTATTAATAATAATTATTATATAAATTAAATCTCGAGGAACATAATAAAATAATTACAGGAGCAGACTGTTCCTCGAGATGTACCACATAAACAAAAACAAAAATGCTATTAATTTTAAATCTGATACGGGTCAACTAAGTAGCATATATTGTAATATTTTAAAAATGATTTAAATTAAACATTCTACTAGAGGAGAGAGTATTTATACAGTTTAATATTTACATGCATATATATATATATATATATATATATATATATATATATATATATATATATATATATATATATATTTGCTTTTATACTTCATACAAATTTTTTTGTTTGTTTTCCATCTGTGGTTTCAACGTTTCATTAGATGTTTAGTTTTGTCTGATTAGTCTTGTTCCGAAATTTGATGAAGAATGTTGATTTTATTAGTTTTTAGTGACTGACTTTAATTATTTGTAAGTAGAGATTACTATTGTTATTTGTACGATTTTTTAACTGTTCATGTATTTTGCTTGTAGATTTTCTCCTGAAGAAGTCAATAAAAAATTGACGAAATATTGAGATTATAAACAGATAAGTTTTCTTTGTCACGGACCGCTCTTCACCCTATTATCGCTTTATATATATATATATATATATATATATATATATATATATATATATATATATATATCCAACATATCGATCAAAATTGTGTTCTCGAATATACAACAATTGAATTTAAGATGGGGAAAATGAAAATGAAAAGATAGATCATTACTTCCAATGAATAGGTATAGAAGGCCCTATAGGGGCATATCCTAATTCAATTTCGAATACTCCGTTTTGAAAGGCCCAGAAGGTATCTCGCTTTTCCATCGTAGCACCTGCATCCGACCAAAATTAATTTTTATGATCAGCTGCGGAGGAGACTTTGTGCGAGCTCCACCTCGTTATATTTATTATTTACATCGTAATTTATGTGCGAATGATGCGCGAGCTAATAATTCTAATGAGATTATCTGAAGGCGCACAGTACCCGGACCGTTATTAAATATGGATTTCAAATTGAGATATATTATGCTGAATGGAAACCGTTTTCAGGCTATTTACCAGTAAAGGGATCTTCCTGAAGACCTTGTGAGCCAATATCTCCCGCTGAAGATTGATTGTCGCATTATTCAAGTAAGATGGACTGTTCATGTAGATCTGACAAATGGTCGCTTCACAGACAATAATAGGTAAGCAAACAAATAAATTATTAGATGAATAGTCAAACGTGTGCTAGCTGATTCTAATAATAATAATAGAGCTACTAATCGATGTTAGTTGCTACATCAAGGACCGTCAGGAAGTTTTCAGAGCCAAAAAGTTCGGCGCCATGAAGATCGCCGCCACGGGCCTCAGATAATTTGGATGTCCTCACAGCGCTTAATCCCATTATATATAATATCCTGAAAGTTCCTCTGTGAGACAGTGTAAAAGCCTAAAGTATGTGAGACTTGAAACCGGAATAATATTAGTTGCATAATAATAATATTAATAATAATAATTCAATTATTTTTCTTTAAGTTCTCGTAATATGGTGAAACAATATTATTCTAATTATAGAATCTATCTTGTCAATTTTGTTGTCTAAACAAGGATAATACATTAATCAATTGGGCCGATACTTGATGAAAATCTAAATACATATTGATAATTGATGAGGCCGATACTTGGAGAAAATTAATATCCATAATACAACAATATTTGAAATTTTCTCATAATTTAATATAAAATACGCATGACGATGTTTCAAAGTACTACTTCTTTATCAAATGCTGGACTAATACAATGTGTAATCTTACAAAGTCAGTACTTATAGCTATTTTCACAGAACAAACCAGGTATGTTCTATGACTAACTTGGAGTGAGGAGCATAGAATACACTGATATTTAACAAAAGGATCGTATACCTGAAGATGAACACATAAAATCAGTTTCTTAAGTCAGGTATTCCAACGAAATGTAGGAAATATACAAATATTTAACTAAACTAACAAAAAATACAACTAAATACATATGTCTATACATATTTTACGTACGCCACATCTTTTAGAAGAGAACCATGTCGCCGACAACAACTTTGAAATATTGCATATTGAGGTAAATATTAAAAACTAACCCTGTTAGAAGCCATGAAAATTAATAAGAGGAAGAAATCCAACAGTTTATTAAATGATCAAGTTTTAATCAATAATTCTCCTTTATTAAATCTATTCCAGTAAGAATGCAATCGAAGAAAAGTATTCTATGGTCATCCCCACAATTCAGAAGAAATATGTTCTATAGTGATTCCCCTACGAAAGAAGAACACTGTTCTATGGTCGTTCCCACGCACTTCAGGATAAATACAATCAGTCCACAATGTAATAGCCCAGTTTATTATCAACATCTGATGAAGCCACTGTGTTGGCGAAACGATATTGTCATGTTTTTGAATTAATTAAAGTGAAAATCGAAAAACTATTTAGTTTTATTTGAATTATCAAAGATAATACATTTTCTCTCAAACCCCCTGGACTGTGGTGAGTACGAAGAACGTCTATTTATATTCTCCAATATTTAATACTTACATACACACATATCAAGGTATTTATTTTAACGATTTGAGACAAAACTTATCAATATAAAACATTTATAACAATATTGGTGAGAAGCGAGTACCAATATTATAAAATGAGTTACACTATCATATATTGTTTTACAATCATTTCAGCTTTCAAATGTTCACCAGTTGATGAATCATACATGTTCTTTGTTTTCATCCAATTCTCAATGGCAGACAATTCAAATTCAATTCAATTCAAATGGCAATTCATTATAAATTCTTGGTGCAAAATAGGAGAGATACGCAGACATATTAATTTACTGTATTACGGAATTGATGAAGAGTTCCTGTTATACATATATCGATGAAATAGAAGTTTGTATAGAAAAAGTACGAACACATACTTATCTCTTTCGTCAAAGGTCAATTTGCCCAATCTCTCAAAAGCAGTGAAAAGAGAGCAGAATAAAACAATTGTTAAACTGATTTACACATATATATTTATTAAAAATAATACTGCATGACGTACGTTTCGATGAGATTCGCCTTTTTCAAATGCTACGTGCAGACTAATGACAATTTCTCGAATACATACAATATAAAAATACAGAGAAAACAGGTAGATAAGAGGTGGAAGGATCAATTCATACTGAACTACTATATAGTAAACTAAGTAATTTTGAAAAGATTGTGAAGGGGGCTTGAGGTATGATCGATTTAGCTGTTCAAAAGGTTGCCAGAATATTTGTATTTATTAATTTGAAGTGATTCTAACAAATTAAGCTTCATTCCCTTGTTTGCGGTATTCAAAATTTCAAAATCGGAATTGAATATATGATTTTCATTAATCAAATGATTTGCATAATGAGAATCTGTCTTCTGATTATCAAAGCTACGTTTATGTTCCGAAATTCTTATTTGAAAACTTCTAAACGTTCTACCAATATAAAACTTATCACTACTACCACAGTTAATTTTATATACACCGGATTTTTTATTTTTGTTGACTTTAGATTTGTTATTTTTGATATGTTTTCCTAAGTTATTTTCAGTACGGTAAGCAATGTGGATGTTATACTTAAAAAGAAGCAGAAAAGAGAGCAGAACAGAAGACTTATACAGGTCTTCTGAATCCCGAGCAAACTGCTCTTGTCCCTCTGATACCAAAAATCGAAATAAACCGCATGACAATAATAAAAAACTGGATACATGAGCGATATTACAAGTTGTAGTTTGATCCAGCTCCTACTTATGTTTTTACAAACCGTGCAGCCTCATATAACAGTTCTGGTCAATGTTAACACTATGTTTCCTGAATGTCAGTTCACAATCAAACCTCATACCAAGGTTGGTGTTAAATCATCCACGCTATTTCCACTCAAAAAGAAAAATAACACAAATGTTTTTGAGACCGTTTTTTCTACTCGCATATATCAAACAATCTCTTCGTTTTCTGTGTTCATAATTGATTATGAGTTAATTGGCAAAACTTTGTATATTACAATTAATTCAATCGTTTTTGAGGCTTGTAATTTATGGAAGATGAAGAACAAGTAATTGTAAGACTTGAGTTTTGAGTTTCCATACATATGGAACAAGAAAATGAATGATAAGTAATGAATTTGAAGTTGGTTTGAAATATCGAGTGAAGGTTTATAATAACACATTCATTCCCAACAGATATACATCCAATTACAGAGAAAAACTAACAGATTGTACATGAATAATAATAAATAGCAAAATTCAAGGAAAAAACAAAAAAAACGAGTTTATACAATGAAAACACTTACTACATGGAACAAACTCAAAACAGAATATTATCGGTTACAAAGTTACACGTAGTCAATAGAAGTTAATGAAATATAAATGATAAAGTCAAATAAAATGAAATTAAGATCAATGACAATAGTAATATAAAGTAATCAAATGAATCAAACTAAAATTAAAATATTATATATATTACAAAGTCATATGTAGACAACAGAAGTTCAGGAAAATATCACGACATCCCATTGCGCTGTTCTGAGTGGCATGCCAAGATAACTGATCAAAATAGATATCACATCGATCGCAAACCCATCATAAAGACTACATATACAGTTGATAGGAGACCGTAGACATAACATTTGATCTACTGTGACATAAAATGTATTAGTCCGCCTCAGACCAGACCTTGGTACACGAATATTTATTTTTCTGAAAAGAAATGGTGAGTCAATCGAATTGTGCAAAATTTTGAAGAGAAACGTTAGGCTAAACCGTTCACGACTCCACTTCAATAATTCTGAGACCATCGGTTAGGATGGAATGGTCGAATCCTCTCGAAAAATATTGCCCGAAACATATGTAGTATATATACTTCAGATATTTCCTCTGAACTGGATCCAAGTCGACAATAGAATTATTACGCAAAGGAAACCAAATTATAGACGCATGTTCCAGTTTATTGCGAATAAACGAGTACTACAGAGTTTTCATTGTGCGAAGATTAACAAAGCTTCCCCATTTTCTGACCAAATGACTCAAATTCTAGAAACAGAAGCTGTGTTACAAATTATGTGCTCAGGAAGGATAGGTTATAGTCGAAAAAACCCCTAGATCCTTAAACTCAACACATCGATCTAGAATTCGACCTTACAATGTATAGCTGTGCTAGATTGAGTCGACATTCGAGAAAATGATGAAACTTTACATTTACTGATATTCAGTTTCAGCCCATTGTTGTTACACTACAAATTAACAGCATCAAAGGAAGACTGTTCGAGGGAAATCTGACGCAATGTTGATGATCGTAAATAGCAGCAAATATTCTTGAATCATCTGCAAAAAGCAAATAATGCAGTTAAGCTGTAAATAGAGATCATTTATATATGTATATTAGGAAAAACAATGGCCCCAAGTTAATGATAATAATCAACATGGCTTTCCTTTAGTTTTGCAAGTAACAATTTCATATCTTCTGATATGACCAAGAATATTGTGCAATATGCTAACCGTACGGTATGGTAGCATATTGTGAACAAAGGGATACTTCAGGGGTCTATTTTCTTATCATCATTTTTCATGAATGCATTTCACAATGGCTTCAAAAGAAAAACATGCAAAGGAATTATAGCTGTGGTAATTATAGAGGTAAATTTATTGTGTGTAATATTCATTATTAACTAGAACTATCATGTAAAATCGTTCCATTGTCCTCCATAATGAATCTGCAAGTCCTCTCTTCCTCTTTTTTCATTCATTGTATCAATAAATTGAAGTAGAAAATTATTCCCATCAAAACACGATGAAAATTAGAAGTGATGTTGATCAAATTGTATTAGCAAAAAGTATGATAGCTGACTGTTAGTTCTGAAATATTTATGACAAATAGAGAAGTGATCGATGTATTCAAAAACCAGGTTTTCAATTCATAAATTGAATGTGATTGCAATGAATTTTGATTTTCAGTCAAGACTGATTATGACGAAGGCATTCCCCGTAAATAAAATTAACAATCCAATTTTCTCCCTGTGATAAAGTTACTACAATAACAGAGATGAACGCGGAAATTACTGGTCGGTTAATTGAAGGGATTCATTGAATATACGTTGCAATTTTTGTTATTAATTTGTGCAATTTGAGAGAACAAACGTAACTTCTTTGTTATGAAAAAGTGATAAATTTCGAATCATAACCGCTGTTCATTTTCGATTTGAAATGCTCAACGATTTCATTTGTCAAACAGAAACAGTTTCCATAATAAAGATGAATGACATCAATTCTGAAAAAATCAAATTTTAACGACTTTCACATAAATTGTATTCGATTTCATCGGTCGATATGTGTGCTTCAATTTCCTTTCAATAATTAGATACCTTCTATTATATGACAAAAGATCATGAAAAGATAGGGGTTTCTCATATCATAAGCATAAGTTGAAAGATGGTAACATTTTCGAATTGGTTAAAAAGCAGCGTAAAAGCTGCTTTTCGGCTGGAAAATAGTAGAAATATATGTCAAGTAGATAATTATACACTTTTGGAGAAATAACATCGAATTTGAATTATTTAATATTTTACGAAAAATATTATAATATGAGGATCGTATGACATGCTGGTTGATATCTCGCTAAAAAATAATAAGACCAATAATATGATGAGATATTTTGCTGTCCACTCTTTTAAAATATTTGACAGGTTCTTGGTTATTAAGCTTCTCTCATTTCTACATAAATTTCATATTTTTTAGATTAATAAACATGGTTATCTGAGTAAAAGAAATACAGCAACAGTTATCTTTGAATTGACATGTGAAACAATTGATGCACTGGAATAGCGAGAGATTGGCCTTTTCCTGGACCTTTGCAAGGATCTTGAATCAGGAGCGTACCTTGGAAAAATTGTTCTCGTGTGGTATTCGAGATTGCCAACTTGAACTCATGAGAAGCTACTTCGAAAATAGAACCCAAAGAGTTGTTATTCATGATGGGAAGAAAATGTATACCTCCACAAATGAAACGATAAACAAAGGCATTCCACAGGGAAGTATTTTGGGGACCCTTCTCTTTGTCATAAGAATTATTCATTGTTAATGAATTACATAATGTCTCGAATTCTTCTGGATCTAATGTTGAATTAGTAGTGTTTGCAGATGACACAACTGTCCTGTTTAAGGGTAAATATATTGAATCCGTCATTGAAATAACGCGTTCAATATTTGAATTAATAGAAAATTGGTGCTACCAGAATGATCTAGACCTGAAAGTTAGGAAGACCATATACGTACGCTTTTTAGAAGCAACCATTCTTAACATGAATATCGTTCGAGATTGAATTTAAATAATTAAGTTGAGACAATATCTTGCATAAAATTTCCGGGAGTTGTAATTGATTCGAACTCAAAATTGGGAATTCTAAATTATTAGTGATTTTTGAGTTTTTTGACTCCTTTTCAATATAGCAATGGTATCATGGTACCAATGGTAACTTTTCAATTAGAGTGGCAAAAAAAGGGTATGGTTTGCATGTCTTCTAAACTTGGAACTCAGTTTTTTCTCTTTTCACGGTAGTAAGTAAGTTTATAATTTAGTTTTTTTTCTAATACTTAGTTGTTCTAACGACAATGAAAGTTGATTTGAATGAAGCCGTAGTTGATTGAAACGATTGGATAACTAATTCAATATTCGCTTTGTAACAGTCTTTATTATTCTTTCAGTGAGTCACTAATTATAACTTCCAAATTCAATTTTCCTACAAAAAACTTTGTTCAAAACTTGACACTTGACTTTTATGGCCTTCTAAAAGTCATAGGAGACTGTAGAATCCGTAATCATACGAGAATTCACAGTGCAATTCAAGAGTAGTGTTAATATTGATTGAATGTTCGCTGATCTCTAGGTGAAACATTGTTTAATATAGTGAATAACAAACACTTGAGTTTAACTTTTGAAAATGGGATAACACCCCCAAACAATTGTCAAGTATTCATTATAAATTTTGTGAAACCAAGCCCAGTGTCTTTTACTTAATATAGTCTTATTATTATTAAAATTATACTAAGACAAGTATTTCATTTACAAGCCAAGTGTTTTTATATAATATATTACTGGTTCAATGTGGACTTCAATTAACTATTGAACAATTTGTTATCACCAATTCGATACATTCAATTTCTTTATGTTATCGAAAGAAAGAAGAACAAAAACCTTCATAGAGATATTTCGTTGACAAGGGTAATTCAAAGCGGTAAATCCTGAAAGGGGTTAGTGGTAACTTTTAATTTCCTGGACAGTAGTTTCCGTTCCCAGTATCTGTACTCTATTATTTGTAGGTGGGAAATAAATTATTCCTTACCACAAACCGGGAAATTCATCCCCTTTGCAAGCAATGCAATGCACTCTCGCATCCCCGTACGTGAGCATTCCAGAGCTAGGATCTGGGCCAAGTTAAAAAGCGAAATCCTCGGCGAATTACGTCCGCTATTTAAACTATGTGCGATTAAATTGAAACAATCTGCCTGAGAGCGTGTAATATCATGAATAATTCATCATAACATAACCGAATGCCGAATCGCGGGATGGGCTCACGCGCCTTCCGCTATATTAAATTTAGAGAATTTCGTTTGTGAAGTTTTCAGCATGTAAGCACCTACTGGCTAGGTCAAAGAGTAAATTTGCTTTTTGAATAGGCAAACATTGAAAGTATATTGGACCTATTATCTGCCAGTTTATGCTCTGCTTTCCATAATGTACAACCACTAAACCCTCAACGTTGACAATTTTTTTTCCTGAAAAAATGACAATATAAAGGGTGTTTTTTTAAGAGGTATAGAATTTTAAATTGCAATAAAACAAGGATGGATCATTCGATTGACAAGAATTTTTTTCATTCGAAAGATAATCTTGTGGCATTACATTTTAAATATGATTTCTGGCATATGACCGCCACGGCTGGCTCGGATATAGTCCAATCTGGACGTCCAATTTTCGATGAAATTTTCCAACATTTGTGGCCGTATAAAACACGGCGAATATTGTCTTTCAAATGTTTATGCCCGCAAAAATGACTTTAGATAGCCCCACAGAAAGTAGTCTAGCAGTGTTAAATCACAAGATCTTGTAGGCCAATTAACAGGTCGAAAACGTGAAATTATGCGGTCACCAGACGTGTCTTTTAATAAATCGATTGTGGCACGAGCTGTGTGACATGTTACGCCGTCTTGTTGAAACCACAGCTCCTGGACATCATGGCTGTTCAATTCAGGAATGAAAAAGTTAGTATTCATGGCTCTATACCGATCACCATTGACTGTAACGCTCTGGCCATCATCGTTTTTGAAGAAGTACGGACCAATGATTCCACCAGCCCATAAAGCGCACCAAACAGTCAGTTTTTCTGGATATAACAGTGTTTTGACATACACTTGAGGATTATCTTCACTCCGAATGCGGCAGTTTTGTTTTTTGACGCAGCCATTTAACCAGAAGTGCGTTTTATCGCTAAACAAAATTCGCTTATGAAAATCGGGAACAACGGCAATCTCGTTTTGGGCACATTCGACGAATCTACGCCTTGCTTGATGATTGGTTGACTTCAATTCTTACACGAGTTGGATATTGAAAGCAAGCAAACCAAGATCTTTCCGCAAAATCTTCCATAAAGTGGATGGACACAGATCCAATTCCTGTGCTCGATAGCGGATGGACTCATTCGGGTCTTCCTCAATGCTACGCTCTACAGTAGCAATAGCTTTTTCTGTAGGTACGTCGTTTCTGGGAATGCGAGTTATCAATAAGAGTAAACGTGGTGCGAAAACGTTCAATGGTTAATCGAATTAACTGCTCTGATGGACGATTTTGTCGACGATAAAATGGACGTAGTGCGCGATACGTATTCCGCACAGAACCATTATTGTCGAAATGAAATGGCACTATTTGCAAGCGTTGTTCAGGCGTGAGTCTATTCATGATGAATTGCCAAAACAAACTGAGAATAAATCACTTCTCAGCTGTTTAATCGGTCGCCATCTTCGACAGTAATGCCAACTTAAAGTTCAATACCTCTAAAAAAAAGTGATTTATATACAGGTGGTCATTTAGTGATTGTCACTCAATTGTAAGACGAAATGTTCTCATGAATGTAGGATAAGTTGTCGTTAGAAGTGTCTTTTTAGGGGGTGATATGTTTTATTAAATGAGTTTAATTACAAAAACAACACGAACAATTACCAAAGTTACAGCTTTAAAAGCTATAAGAACAATCTCAAAGTGCTTTAGATAGATCGTAGAACAAAATATGCTGAACTATCTAAATCTAATGATCATTAGATAAGTCGATATTTAAAATTAAAAATCAATTGCTTTCATGAGATGTAATAAAATACTGTATCATATGTCAGAAGAATGCATCACAACTAATAATGTTTACATCGTGTTGTAGACATTCTAAATCTGAAAAAAGTAGATACTATAAAGGGCTTAATGTTATCAATTATTCACCTAGTTTTTTGAAAACTAGTTCTTATGTTAATATATGAAAGCTTGATTTGAAAAGGTATACTTTGGGTAATGAAATGTATGTTAGACCAAAATGTTTGAATTTTCGAAATATGTGAGTTTTTGTATACCTAGTTTAATTGCAGTTCAATAAACTACATAATAAAAACAATAAATTAAAATTAACACACTTGACTTAAGGTTCATTTATCAATTATCAATTTTAATTTATTGTTTTTAACATAATGTTTCACCAAGAGATAGGCGAAACCTCCGTGTCCTTTATTGAAAACTACATAATATATGATCTTCTGGGGGTAAAAAGTGAATATCTGTTTACTTAATCGAAAATAGTAATTTCATAGATCATCTAACCAAAATATTACATGCTTCAACATAAAAAGAATATTGAACCTCATGAAATCGTTAGGAATCAAGAAAACAACATCAAAAAAGAAGGTTTGAAATAAATTACGATATTACGTATCCTTGGATTTTTTCCTTCAACTTGTGGTAACAACTCTTGATGATGCTTGAGTAGACCGAAACTTATGTTTATCGAATAATTTTCGAGCAATTCAGAAATGTTTCGGGTGATCATGAACCACTATTCGTGATTATGATATATTTCTATCAAATATTCGAAAAAAATACAAACATTACTGAAAGAATGAGAATACGTTTTTTTTCATTGAGAGGTATATTATTTAAGGAAGTGTGGCATCAATTCATCAATTTCATCTACAAGCTTTTAATGAAACAACCCTCCAGGTCCATGATGATTCGAGTTTTTCGCAAGGGTTCCATGTACTTCTTGGATTGGGCGTCAAAAATGATTGATGAGAAAAAATATGAAAACTGGTTTAAAAGATTTTAGTCCGCTTTATTGAATCTTGTGCCACTAACAGCCCACGAAATATGATTTTCTGAATGCGTTCATTGATTTATTCAGATCTAAATCAAGCCATAAGTTTTCATTAAATTAAATTTACCAAATTACTTGAAAATTCCATACGTAATAGGCGACACTAGTTGTTGTTCCTTACATATTTCAATGTTTTTGAGAAACTTTTTGGGTTCTAATCTACGTATATTTATTATCATTTTGATTCTGATCGTTGCATCCACCTGATGAAGGTATTGTATACCGAAACAATATTGTAGTGGACAATTTGTGAATTTGTGATTTTGAAGTTTTCGAGAATGTGTTTAATTTATTCATGAGTTTAATTTTATTCAGTGACAAATTTTCAGTTTGAATTCTGACAAAATCTCAATTTGTAGCTAGAACATTTTTCAATTTTTCTATCCTGTTAATGCTCAGAACTAAGATTTAATTATCAATGAAGATGGGTTTACAAGATGTTCGTTGATGAATATTCAATATTAATCGAAGTATTCGCTTCTGTATAATAAACACCCTATTTATTTCTGTAGAGCAGCGCCACAGCAGAAAATTATAATTTAGATGACTATATACAAGAGTGTAATACACATTCATAACACAATTTCTAGGTATGAGGTGCTTAATTCTAGAGATTGTGAAAAATAAGTTACTCAATTTTTTACATCAAACATCAATGTCTGTTGTCCATCTAAAATTACTGTCTATATATATTCCAAGAAAATTAATTGATTGGGAAAATTATTATCATTGAATATAAACTAAAATTCACTTGAACTTTTCATTTAAACTTTATTGACAACACACCATGGCGCGTTTCGTCGTTAAAAACGACTTCGTTTGTAACGACGAAACGCGTTCAATTATAATGGATTTACATCAAGTAAACGCCAACACTATTAAATGTTTCAATTCCTACAGAGTCTACATTCAATACAATTGCAGATAAATGTGACATATTATTAGGAGTTATGTGAACAAAGGAAATTGACTAAAATGAATTGAATTAGATTGAGTTCTTTGTAATATTTCATTCGATTCAATTATTCAATTATTAAATACCTTCTAAGTTTTTTAGATTAGAATGAACTGTTTGTTACATTTTACTTACTCACTTATTATTCAACATCATGTTATTACTTCCTGTAATTGTATATTCTACCTGTTGAGCATTAAGAACTTTATTGAGAAAATTTATTGTGATACACACAATTTGAACTCACTTCTATATAAAGTCTACAAGCATAAGTTGTTTCGAATTTTTGAGATCTGCAATACTGTGGTAAAAATAGTAAATTTCAGAGAATTTTTGTGTTGCAAAAAAGAATTTTGAGAATATTAACTGGTATGTAATCTAGAGAATCGTGCAGGAAGTGAAATATTCTCACTCTGCCTTCGATATATATATATTTATTGGTTATTAATTCTTGTCCGTATACAAGGCGTATGAATTATGTTTGTCCAGGGCATACGTTCTCATTTTTTTGAAGTAATATTCTGTATATTGGTATGAAACTTTATAACTGTCTCTGAAAATCAAGAGCTTTTTAAATTTTGCTTGAAATGTCAACCACTGAGTGACACAATTTCCATTCAAATGAAACGAACGAAATTATTTTGTCCATGATTTTCTCTTTGAAAATGAATGGTATTATTATCATTCTTACGATGGATCAAAAATATTTGAAAACCTAAAATTAGAACTAAAATTAGAACTCTTTCACACATTAAGTACATCTCAGACAACAAATCATTTAAAAGCTAACTCCGATAAACTCCTCAATTCTGACACGATGTAATTATTCTAATCCCTCATATTTTCCTTGTTCTGTACTGTACTGTTTGAGTTGTAACTGTATAACTCAAAAGCGAATTACAACTTTTAAAAAATACTTGTATCCGTTTTTGCTACAATATAAGACGTTTTGACCCTATAAGTCATATATACAATTCCAATGAAATTTTGAAAATGGACTTAAGGTTGAACATAAACTTGAATTCAAACACTTGGACTTATGATTTACACTTTATTGACTACATAGCATGACGCGTTTCGTCGTTACAAACGACTTCTTCAGATGCTTACAGAATAATGAATGATTATTTGACAGAATTATGAAAGTTTATATTCAATTATAATGGATTTACATCAAGTAAATGCCAACACTATTAAATATGGACCTAAGGTTTCAATCACAATTTCATGTCTATATAAAAATGTTATCAATATCTTGCCCCTAGCATCTGGCTGACGAAATTATTTTTAGAAATAAATTACTTATTCGAAAAATTCGTGATAAAATGCAAGTATAAATATAATAGAAATTATAAATTAGCTCGAGATGATAAGAAAATTCGATATTTCAACCTATTTCAAAGAAAACCTGAAAAAATTCATTCAAGGCTAAATTAATAAAAACAAAAAAGTAAAAATAACCCGGATCTGAAACAAATTGAAGTTGTGCGATTCATCGAAACCTTAATATGCATTTAATATTCAAGCAACAGAAACAAGCAATTATATCGCACGATGCTAAAATAAAACCTGAAATATGAACGAATTCATCCGACTAAATTTAATAAATTCCGATTACTCTTTTCGTACTTTTTGAACTGGGTGCGATTAAGTTGGCAGAGTAGGGAGAAGAAAGTAATTACGCATTCAATAAATCCTTCTTTTCTCGAACCTGGAACGTGAAACCGGGAATGTTATCTTCGCTGCTCTTTGAAATTGTGGACGGGGTTGAATTTGAGCTTATTTCCATTTATGTATTTCTCGTTTCGTGATATTTTCTTAGAAAATAACGATACCTTAGTTACGAATTCATAGATAATAAAACTTCAGGGAAATAATGTACGGTTTATGCTATTTTATGGCGTAATCGTTAAAGCATTTTGAAAGAAAGTTGCAGATTTTTAAAAATGCTGAGCATATAGCTCCATCATCAGAATCTTATAATCCCTGTACTTCTTTTGGAAAACATATACTTTGAATATTTTGTATTCAAATCGTATCTTTCTCAAAGGGAATATTTGATTCAACAGTGTATTCAACTATTCCACTGAAATAATGTATTATAATGAATTATAACATAAGAAAATTCGATTCAGAGTCTCAAAGCTATGAAACAAATTAATAACAATATGAAATAAGTAAAAGAATCAATGATAAAAATCTCTTTAAAAGATTCAATAGTGTTGGCGTTTACTTGGCGTAAATCCATTATAATAAAATATAAACTAATATTCAAACACTTAAACTTTTAAATATTTAATAGTGTTGGCGTTTACTTGATGTAAATCCATTATAATTGAATATAAACTCAAATTCAAACACTTGAACTTATGATTTACACTTTATTGACTACATAGCATGACGCGTTTCGTCGTTACAAACGTTATATTCAACTTAAACTTTTGATTTCCACTTTACTGACAAAATAGCATGACGCGTTTCGTCATTACAAACGAAGTCGTTTGTAACGTCATTGAACAAGGAAAATATGCGGCATTAGCATATTCACATCGTGACAGAATTGAGGAGTTTATCGGAAGTTAACTTTTATATGATTTGTTGTCTGAGCTGTATTTAATGTGTGAAAGAGTTCTAATTTTGAGATATGCTAGTTTTAATTGTGGTTTTATATGTTTTTCGAATATTTTTAAATATTGTTGATACATCGTAAGAATGATTATAATACCTTTTATTTTCAAATACAAAATCATGAACAAAATAACTTGGTTCGTTTCATTTGAATGGAAATTTTGTCACTCAGTGGTTGATATTTTAAGTATTTAATAGTGTTGGCGTTTACTTGATGTAAATCCATTATAATTGAATATAAAGTTGAATTCAAACACTTGAACTTATGATTTACACTTTATTGACTACATAGCATGACGCGTTTCGTCGTTACAAACGACTTCTTCAGATGCTTACAGAATAATAACAACATTTTGAAAAACATAGGTATAAATAAAGGGAATTTTGGGATTCTATGGTTTTGGTTTTACCTCTGTAAGCATCTGACAAAGAAGTCGTTTGTAACGACGAAACGTCACTCATGCTATATAGTCAATAAAGTGTAAATCATCAAGTTCAAGTGTTCGAATTTAAGTTATATTCAATGATATTTTAAGCAAAATTTAAGAAGCTCTTAATTTTCAGAGACAGTTATAAAGCTTCATAAACATATACAGTAGATTACTTTTGAAATATGTGAACGTATGCCCTAGACAAACATAATTCATCCGCCTTGAATATGGACAAGAATTAATAACCAATAAATATAATATATATATATATATATATATATATATATATATATATATATATATATATATATATATATATATATATATATATATCGAAGGCAGAGTGGGAATATTTCACTTTCTGATTATTACCCTGCACGATTCTCTAGATAATATTCCAGTTAATATTCTCGAAACTTTTTATTGCAACACAAAAATTCTATAAAATTTATTATTTTTAACACAGTATTGCAGATTTCAAAAACTTGAAACAACTTATGCTTTTAGACTTCATATAGAAATCAGTTCAAATTTTAATATATCACAATACACTTTTTAATAAAGTTTTAATTCTCAACAGGTAGAATACCCAATTACAGAAAGTAATAACATAATGTTGAACAATAACTGAATCAATGAAATATAGAGAAATATAACAAACAGTTCACTCTAATCTAAAAAAACTCAAAAAGTATTTGATAAATGAATAATAAATTTAAATATTTAATATATAAAATATATAAAATTTACAACCGAAATAGAATCTGATAAATCCATCAATTTTTTAGACTTGACAATCACAAGATTCAATAATAAATTTGATTTTTATATTTTCCATAAGCCTTCGCATACGGATACCGTAATCCATAACTCCTCATGCCACCCATATCCACATAAAATGGCAGCGTTACAAAGTATGATACACAGATTAACCAATATACATTTATCAAAAGAAAATTTCAATAAAGAACTGAATATCATTAAACAGATTGCGGTTAATAATAATTATGAAAGCGAATTAGTGTCAACAATTCTTGACAAAAAACTCTATCGGAAAGCTCTACGATTAGTATTTATCGACCTTATCAGTCGGATAGAAATCGTAAATATAATAGTTTAACATACTTTGGAAACGTCAGTCAAAAAGTCAAAACCTTTTTAAGTAACATAATTTTAATATTTCATTTGAAACGAACAATAATTTATCGAGACACATTAAGAACAATAAAAACAAAATTAAAAGAGAAGACAAATCATGTGTTTACCAATTGAATTTTGGAACATGTCCCGGTATATATAAAGGTAAAACTAGTAGAAAGTTCGGTACTAGAATACAGGAACATAAATATAGCTTCGCCCATAATAAAAGTAATTCGAATTATGCTAACCATTTATTAACAGAAAACCATACTTTTGATACGAATTTCAAAATTTTACACAATATAGAGAGAAGTAGTCAATTAGATTATTGGGAAATAGTGGAAATAAATCGGCTTAAAAATTCTGGAAATTTGCTCAATGAACAGATAGAATTAAATAATTCACCCTTGTTAAACCTTTTCAGGCAATAGAAATTATTTTTCAGAATGGAATATCTTAGGTAAAACGAAAACCATAGAATCCCAAAATTCCCTGATATTTATACCTGTGTTTTTCAAAATGTTGTTATTATTCCGTAAGCATCTGAAGAAGTCGTTTGTAACGACGAAAAGCGTCATGCTATGTAGTCAATAAAGTGTAAATCATAAGTTCAAGTGTTTGAATTTAAGTTTATATTCAATAAATTTAAATGACATAATACAAAAAATTCAATATAATTCAATTAATTTTAGTCAATTTTCTTTGTTCACATAACTCCTAATAATAACTTTTATGGAGTCAAAGTGAATATCGCAATTATCAGCAACTCTATTGAATGTAAACTCCATGAACCGAATGGGGGATTATACTAACGAGTTAGTCCTTGGAGTTTCTAGGTGGAATAAATCTGAAGTAGTAGAATTTTGCCTAGGAACACAAAATTTCAAAGCGAACAAGAATCGGGGGATAATCAATACTGTTTTGCAGTAATTTGTACAAAAATTTGAGTTTATTTTCTGTCCTGCAATGAAATTTAACTGAATCAACTCAATAATTCTTCATGATTGACTCCTGCATGTGGCTAAAGTTTATATTTAATACAATAATTATAGAAAACAACACACAACTAATCTTTTAAAAACGAATTCAATAATATGCCAGAACAGATAATTTCGTAGTAGGCAAACTTATTGGAAAGTTCGAGATGGGCAGAACGGATTTATACCAGGAAATGAGGAACGCATCGAACAGTGAATGGTAGATGGCTGTTCTTTGCCGTCGAAACCAGGTGACTCCGGCGGCCATTTGCTGATTGCATCAGATAAATATTACAACCCCCGACACTGACATATCAGTAATGGTCCGAACTATCAGCACGATACAGCCACCGCTCTCGGAATTGGATAAGTTATTGGGGTGTCTTCTAGTTGATTTTACTGAGTTTCAATTTCTGTCTCAAACAGAGCAAGACCCAAAATTTACTCCCTAAATCCGAAGACTGGATGATTAGGTAAATGTATATAAACTGAATAAAGGCAACATTTGCTTAAATGATTGAAAAAGCTAGCCTCTACTAAAATCCAAGAAAAATTGCAATAGGTTTGCATTGCAAATATATATTCGAGAGTTTTCAAGTTTGTTTATATTCAAATGCGAAATTTATATTATAACAAAAAAAAATTGCGAAAACTGAAAAATTAATTTTTTTCATCAATCGCTACAAATTGCCGCCTAATTAATTTTCTTTGAGAGGCATCAATGTCGGAAACAAATTATTTTGTTGAGGTTTCAACATATATATGTATATATATATATATATATATATATATATATATATATATATATATATATATATATATATATATATATCTTGAAATTGATTTATTGCCTGTTTGAGATATTTATTTTGAAAGTTTTTAGCATTAACAGGCTTTTTTAATATGAAAAAGTTTATTTTTGTTGACGTTTCGTTGTTATATTACAACTTTGTCAAAACTAATGAATAATTGAATTTATGAGTTACTATGGATATCAAATGTCAAACTTAATTTTTAGAAAAATCAAATTAGTTTTTTTGTATATTCACTTATTGATTTTCATTATCAGAGGAATATTTCTGGCTCAGCATTCGCTTCGGAAGTTTTAGTCTTCTTCACCATGAGGAAACCTCTGAAAAACTCATGGTAAGCCAGGTGATTCTTAAGTGTGATTATATTTACATATATACAATTACATATAGTTTTTTATATACTTATCCAGAATGTGTATATTGTTCGTTTATGTGTGTGAAATTGAAGGTAGATCTGGAAAGAATGAGTTGTGAGATGTGATGTTTTGTGATTGTTGTGTGTTTATTTTGCGAGTGTTATTTGTGAGGTTTATTAAGTTGTTGTAGATAGAATTTAGATGTTTAATGTCCGTTCTTTCATTGACTGTGTTTTCCAAATTTTTACGAATATGTAACATTTCTAAAATTTCTCTACATTTTTTGTCTCTTTCAGTTGCCAAAATTTTCGTATTTTTGTAATCAAAATCATGTTTTTCTGTTATTTTATGTTTATTTAAGGCTGTGATTTGAGGTTTCGTGTATTTATGTGCTTTGATTCTTTCTTCGAGATTTTGTGCTGTTTGACCGATATAGCTTTTATTGCAATTGTTACACGGAATATTATAAACTGTATGAGTTTTTCTCTGAATTACAGTTTTACTTTTTAATTTTGTATATATTTCTTTGATTTGATTTTTGGCAGTATGTGCTATTCTTAAATTATAAGGTTTCAATATTTTAGCAATATTTGTACTTAGTTTTGGAATATATGGTAAGGGAATGTAATTATTTTCGTTAGATTCATTTCTTTTTGAATTTAAAGTATTATATAATTTATGAATTCTGCTTTTCATGATTTTGTTGATTAAATTTGATGGTTAATTATTTTTCATGAGAAGAGTACGAACTTCTTCAAGTGTTTCATGTCGTAAACATGGTGATGTTAGTTTTTTTTTTTTTATTAGTTTTGACAAAGTTGTAATATAACAACGAAACGTCAACAAAAATAAACTTTTTCATATTAAAAAAGCCTGTTAATGCTAAAAACTTTCAAAATAAATATATATATATATATATATATATATATATATATATATATATATATATATATATATATATATATATATATATATATTTAGCAATAGCTTTTACAAAATCATTTATACATTCAGGCTCAAAATATATTATTTACAATTATATGTTTAAAATGAACTTAGCTAATTTACGCTTGAATACCTTAAGGTCACTTATTGTTTTTATTAAGCTAGGCAATTTATTGAATGCGTTGAATTCTTCATAAATATACTATTCTTATGTTTAGAAGCAACACAAATGTTGTCAATGGGAACGAACTATCTCTTTAGAGAGTGAATGTTAAGTGCGCTTCGAAAAAAACCGTATTCTCACTAATGTAAAGAGGAGGAATCTATAAATCTAATGAGTTTATATGTTTTTCTTCGATAGAGGAAGCTCAAGTGATTAGTTCACGAACTAATGTTCTCCTCATTGGGTCATAGGACCTGGGGGCGCTTTGAAATTCGTCTATTCTTGATTGTTTGATTGAATACGATTGAGGATTGCTAATAAGGATGAAACAATTGTATCATATTATCATTCAACATGTTCAGAGATTTTTACAAGCGCACTTAATATTCACTTTCGACAGTGGCAGGTTCCTTCTCGTTGACAACATTTGTGTAGACAGCTCCCTGAGTGTTTTATTTGAAATATTTCGATTAAGAATCTCAATATTGACTAAGAATGAAAGATTTGTGATTCTCGAAACTGTTTATCTTTATATATATATTTTCATGTTGAAAATTCGCAGAAGTTAGTTTCACAGTTGAAGAAAAAGCGTAATACGTCAGGGAATAATTGCATTTCAAATTGGGAATCGATGCAATCGGACATAATGAGAAAATAACCCAAAAAAAGCAGATCATTTGACATATGAAGCGTCAAAAAGGTGGATGAATATCTGGACCTTCAGGCACCTTCGACAGTTCCATTCGGTCAAATGATCACCATGTTATATCATCGCTATGGCATTCCATCACCTCAGTTCTGGTGATGGAGTACCATAAGGCAGTGTTCCCCAACAGATTTCCTAACGCTGATCCCCAGGGGTCCTGAAATAGATATTAGAAATATATTGAATATATAAAAATGAAATATATATTAGAATATATTTCATATGATAAGAGATTTTTTTAAGGAGTTTGTTATACTAAACACCAGATTTGAAGACAAGGATTTTGGACAATAATCAAAAATTCAACAATAACAATGATGGTGACATTGAAAAAGTTTTATGGTTAATATTTTTCCAATAATGAACATGTCAATGTTTCTTCTGAGTCTAAAAATGAAATAGGTATAAAAAGACTCTTAATTCGACTCTTTTAGGTACTACATACAATGGTACAAATGCACTTGATATGACAAGGTATTATTTGTTTTACATTAGCAGCCATGTATAACTTATCTATTAACAAAAAAGGGGTGCTTGCAAGGGGTTACTTTTTAATTTAAGGATAAAGAATTGATGGAGCTCTTTGTTACAAAAGCGACTTGTTAAAAGATGGAGTGGTCTTCGAGAAAATTTTGTTGGGGACCACTGGACGAGAATATTCATTTGTGAAAATAACTGTGACAACACCTGAGTAGATCTGCAGAATTGGACAAATTTGTAGAGAAACACTCGAAAAAGAGTCGCTGGCATACAGCAGAGAAAAACTGCAGAGCATTAGACAAAAATGGAAAGTAGGTAACCTCCAGGAATTTGCAGGAAATCATATTCTTCAACAAGTAAAATGGTTTGAAATGTAAATTTATATATTTATTTTGATTTTGAACTTGAGTGCGTCCGTTGGATGAAGTGTCAACCATATGAAATATTTTTGACAACCGATTTCCTATCCACTCCACCACCGAATAATTTCAATGATGTTGGCCCATCGGAGAAAGTTCTTAAGCCAGAGATTCAGCGTTATACCATGTTTTGATGATTTTTTTTCTCTATCTTAAGTTGTAGGCTTCGGGACTTGCCACTGTAAAATGCATGACCAAAATATTCTAATTTCCTTCAATTGTATGCGTGTAACATTCACTTTTTTCTCTATACGGCTTTCAACATGAGTGTTGATGGTGTAACCATTCCAAAAATTTCTTATGTTCAGAGAAATCGAAAGATCTCAGACCAAGTATTATAGGTACTAGGATTGTTTTCAAGGTTCATAAAAAATTGCAACAACCTACAATAGATTAATTTTCAATTGGTACGAACAATGTTAATTTTTACATATTCCTATTTGTGAAACACTTCGCTCTATCTAACACAGTGCAAATTTGTTACACATAGAGCAACTACACCTCGGTGGTCGCGTAATTAACGGTCGTAGTCAGAACACAGTCGGTAACGTAGATACCCACTTCAACAATATCGCCATGTAGATTCGATTTTAGGGAAATTTATGTTCATATAATTACTGGGTAGATAACCGCAGCCGGTGGCATTATGCAGGACAATCGAGCTAGACGTCTGCGGCGATCTGGACCGCTATCAGCAAGAAATTTGTTCGATTCTGGAGGCCATTATTCTTCCTCTTTTTCCGGATGTGCTGCCAAACCCGGACATGGAGATGTGGAATTTACAACATTATATCTACAAAATGACCGCCGGTTTTCAAATGGATACTTGTGACGGAAATAAAGAGAATTTTCACTTTGACTTGTATGATTCATTTAAATTATTCTGTTATTTCAGAAATAACATAATAAATCCGTGAATGCGAGCCTTGAAATATATTTCTTTTTCATAAATTGTAATGATATTATTGAATCTTTGATTTGCTGAGGATATTATTTTCACAAATTGTTAGGAAAAATGATACGAGTGAATTATACAGTGTGACGTTTTCACGATGGAAACACTCCCATATTTTACTGATTCCAAGGAGAACAAGTTCGAATATTTGCATAGTCATAGATGGTGATCAAACTGTTCCCTTCTTTCGAAGACATCGATAGATCTCTGATCGTGTTTATCCCTATTTTCTCTCTCACCATGTCTCTAGCAAGTACGGATGAATAAAAGCTTATGAAAATAGAGTAACCCTCTGAAACAATCGTCAAGATATTATTTTGTGAAACTAAGTCAGGGCCATATCGAGAGATAAGCTGCTCACCAAATTCATCCTTCAACATGTCCATTGTTTCACTATCTGTGTGGCATGTGACACCGTCTTGATGAAACCCCATGTCAACCAAGTTCAACACGGTCAAGTGGGGCAAAAAAAGTTGCGTATCATCGGTGCCCGATATCGTTCGCCGTTGACGGTAACGTTTCTTCCACGGTCGTTTTTGAAGAAAAATGGACCGATGATGCCACCAGCACAAAAACCACACTAAACCGTCGTTTTTTCGGGATGCATCGGCAATTCTTGTATGGCATGTGGCTTTTCACTCTAGATGCGACAGTTTTGTTTATTTACATATCCGTGAAGCCAGAAATGAGACTCATCGCTGAACACAATTTTTCGATAAAATTGTGTTACAATTGTAATTGCGGATTTTCATTAAGCTATTCTAAAGCCCATTCACCAAAAATTAGACGTTGTGGTAGTTTATTCGGCTTCAATTCTTGCAGAAGTTTAATTTTATAGAAAACACATGCCCAATTGCTGAGAACGGCGACGAATTCACAGTTCAACAAATAATGTTTCAATGTCCAACAAAGTAAACTTGGAGAGAAATTTAGTGATAGGAGCACGAATTGTTGATTCACCAGGTCGATTATGACGACCATAATACGGTCGTAACGAACGATTCCAATTTTTCACAGAGTACGAATTTTGATAGTAAATTTCAACAATTTGCATTCGTTGCTCGTTTGTAAGTGTTTCCATGATGAAATGGAAGGGTACTGAAAACTTTTCACTTTGACAAATGACGTTTGAATGCCATTACCAACCAGTGCCGCGAACCTGAAAAACCTTTACTCTTGAAGAAATCACCCGTAGTAAGGAGGTATCCTTAGTCTATTGCGTAGTGTAGTGTATTGCGCGTTTTATCAGGTTGATAATTCAGATTTCTTATATACCACAGATATCTATGAATACGGAGAACTATAGAGTTAGAATTACATTATTTTACGCTATTTAATTATGAACAACTTTGTGAAGGATAACATTGTAAACAATAAATTAAAATTAACATACTTAATTTATTGTTTTTATAATAATGACCAAGAAATTAGCGAAACCTTCATGTCATCGACAACATTGAATGTTGTTTCCTTGTTATTCACAGGTAAGCTTAACATTTGGATTGAATTTAGTGTTATTTTATCAAAATAAAAAAAACCATTGAGAAACAGTTCGTGCCTTTCACCTATAAAAGAAAATTTTTCTTTGATGAAGTTTTCTTCATCGAATGAAAACAGAATTCTTGGTATAGCCCACAACGCCATTGGAAGCAGCCGTTGACACGCGTTTCGAGCTTATTGGCTATATTCAGAACGACGCTTTCTTTTTTTACTATTCATCAAATAACTATAAGCATACTGCGGAAAAAGTACTGCAAAGCTGCTTGGTGTAATAGCAAACTTACTTGGAAAGACCATAGTGAAACGAAAACTTTCTGGTACTGCATATTTGTTTAGAAGAATGTGAACTATAACGAGCATTAGCACATCAAGAATAACATACTTCTCTCTATTCCATTCATTTTCGAGTTATCGCGTTGTTCTGTGAGGAAATTGTGCCAATGCCTTGGTAGATTTCAGGTTGAAAAAAAGCTAATCGAACAATGGGAGAAGTTGGTTACTTGGATTCATGCAGACCATTATTTATAAAATATGAAAAAATGCCCTTGCCTACATTGTGGATATATAACGTTCTTTCAGAAATACATAGGGATGTAGATACGTTGATCAAACAGTCTGATCTACATAATTACAATACAAGAGGCGCAAATAATATCCAAACAACTAAATATCGTCTAAATAAGTCGAAAAAACTTGTTTGATTATAATTTATAAGATATGTAACCTTCCCATTTCAGAGAGCTTTATCTCAATAAATTCAAAATAAACATCAAGAAATATCCTCCGAGATTTTGGTTCTATTCTGTCAGCGAGTATTCGGAGCTCTTCGAGGCAAAATCTTTATTATGAACATGCTCACCATATATTTTTGTGTGTTACTTTTTGTGTGTTATTTTTTATGCATTATATGTATTCTTTTTTCAGTTTTATGGTGGAATAATCACTTAAGTTTATTAAGTTTAGACTTATTAGACTACAATCATTAGTTTTACCTAGGATTAAGTACCCTATTTTATATGATACTCTAATTTATGTTAATTTTATTTTGGCGGAGTCGAAGAATGATTCGTCAAGCTCCTACAAATTGTAAGAAAGACAGGTCTTTTCTCTACAATTAAGATTATCTGTCTACTTTCTCGCGAGTAAAATTATTAAATTCGTTTTTCAAATTTAGACATCCTCTACAGAACTGTTCTTTTGTTGTTGATTCCATCTCCAGGTTCATACATCTTGAACTTGGCTACGCAGTACTGAAGAGAGCTAATATGCTCGAAACAAGTGTCAACGGTTGCTTCAATTGCGTTGCGGCCTACACCAAGAATTCTGTTCTTCGTTCACGATGGAATCTGTTATGTGTAAAGCACAAATGAAAAATTTCAACCCAGTGTTATCAAAACGCCCAACGATAAACGTTTGGAACGTCAACAGCTGAATATTAAACTTTTATGACACATTCATAGTATGTGAATATATTTTATGACATTTGAATGTCACAATGTCCAATTGAATTCACCAGGAAAACTCTAAAATGTCGTAACGATGCGGAGTATTTTGCCGTATTAAACTAGATGAAAACTTACTCCTCTATAAAAAGGTCGACACTAGAGAATTTTAATTATAATCCCTTTTTTCTATAACATTAAAAGATTTTCATTACACGGGATGAAGTTAAACTTCAAGTTTATCTCAAGTGGTTATGATTAAAGTTAATTTTATTTGTTTGGAAAGAAGTTGTCGAAAGGTTTATTGCTTTATGAATTTAAAACTGATATAAGTTTTGATACTTCCGCTTTTCATAAACCATGCAGAGGCGTACGATTAAAAGATTACTCACATAGCGGTAACTGATATAAAAGTAGTCAAAAATATATCCATATTGGAAGTTTTGTTTGAACGGCAGTTTTTTGAATTGTATCGGATGGAAAAATTAAATTGAAATGTATTGGAAATGGACTAACACATTGTATAAATAACCTTCTACTACTTTTAATTTTCGTACACTCACTGTTTTCAACGACTTCTATTTCGATTTTGCAAAAATATTACTCAAATTTTCATAATATTTCAGTGAAAACACCGTAGACATCGAAATCATGATATATATATATATATATATATATATATATATATATATATATATATATATATATATATATATATATATATATATATATATATATATATATATATATATATATATATATATATATATATCATATATATATATACATATATATATATATATATATATATATATATATATATATATATATATATATATATATATATATATAATAGTAAATACTGAGATTCTTATTCAAAGTATCGAAATATTTCAAATAAAACTCTCAGGGAGCTGTCTACACAGATGTTGTCAACGCGAACGAACCCATCACTTTCGAGAGTGAATATTAAGAGCGTTTCGAAAAATTCATCGATCTTGTTGAATGATAATAGGATACAATTGTTTCATCATTATTATGAATCGTCTATATTTAATTTATCAATCAAGAATATATGACTTCCAGAACTAACATAGGTCCTATACCAAATTGAGGAGAATGTTTCCTAGTGAAATATTCACGTAGGCTCCCTCTATCGGATTCCTCCCTCTAAGATTCCTACTCATGACAACAGTAGCGCGAGGGCGTGATCTGGAGCGATTAATAAGTTTTTTCGATAATTTTTTCAGGAATCATTCGAAAAATAATTATAGAAGAGCTGGCTATGTGAAACATCAACATTGTAAACTAGCACGAAACAGTCTTACGTTTCCAATAAATGCAGGCACAGATTTCAATATATCATCTTGATTCATCTATGTAAAAAAATTTTATCGAATGATTTAAATTATCGATATCAGAAGCAGTAAAAGGAGTTTCTCGACCAGATTTTGATATAGACAGTTATGGTTCAAAGTTTTCTTTAAACCAAACTGTGGTAGCCCACTGGTCGCAATTCGACCATAGTAGCTTCAATTTTCAAGTTTGAACCATATTATTGTTTTCCTCAAAAACTATATCATCTTCCTTTATGCCTTTGAGCAAGTTTTTTCAACAAATAATAAATAAATACAGATACCAATGAAAACAATTTTGAAGTTTCATTTATTTCTTTATTGACATTTAATAAGAGCAGAGGATATATACTTATTCATTAAATATTTAAAATTCACTGAATCATTGAAGACTAAAACTATCGTTAAGTTTGATCATACGTATATATATATATATATATATATATATATATATATATATATATATATATATATATATATATATTCAGTGTTTAATTGGGATTGCAGTCTAGGACAGGAAAATCAGTTACCTCTTTAGTATTTTCCAAGCTTTCGAAAATGTTTAGTTTCTTCTTCAGGGCTAAAATAGTACAAAAATGAACAGTTTATATAGCAAGGCACTATAAAAAGTTTTTTCTTACAATTACTGTGGAGTTAGTCCGAAAGTACATTAGTTTTTTGAATTTTTGAAAATTTGTACAAGTATTCCCAAATGCTTACTTATTTTCAAAATTCAAAAAACTAATGTACTTTGGACTAACTTCACAGTAATTGTAAGAATAAACTTTTTATAGTGCCTTGCTATATAAACTGTTAATTTTTGTACTATTTTAGCCCTGAAGAAGAAAATAAACATTTTCGAAAGCTTGGAAAATACTAAAGAGGTAACTTATTTTCCTGTCCCAGACTGCAATCCCAATTAAACACTGAAAATACATATATCTACAGTCGTTAAACATTCAACTATATATATATATATATATATATATATATATATATATATATATATATATATATATATATATATATATATATATAGGTATATTCGAAAATTTTATGTTCTTTAAGAAGTAATTTTTGTAATGTTACTCTCATTGTATTCTCAATGCATTTCCCATAGAAGATAGCTTTGTATACTTATTCTTCATATTAATTCTAACTGCATCAAATTTCATGCACTTTCATTCACAACATCCTCAGAAAAGAGCACAAAGTTTTCGCAGCCAAGATCTTTGCACCCTTACTGAACATTTAAATCCTTAGCTTTAATAATAAACAATAAATACGTTTTAGAACATTTTCTAGCAATTGAATGTTTTGGAAATCATCATAAGCCAAAAGAATCGACTAAAATTGGATCTGGAGCAATTTTTGGGACGCGATAAGTGAAATGAAACATTTGTTTAAATTTTTTAATTCATAGGTATTTAAACTAGAAATAAAAGTATATAAACAGATCTAAACTTTATGGAGGAAACACCTTTATCTTATGAATCCATTTATCAGTTTCTCGTATTTTTCAATGAAAATACGGCAAAACGTGAAACTCAAAAACATTTCATTCTTTGTGCATATTTTCAAATTGCAAACTTGATCAATCAATGTTCAAGTTCTACACAGGCGTGAATATAAAAGGTTAATTTTGGGAATGATATCCCGCATTAAAAGAATGTAATACCAAGAGGAAAATTTATTCTCGTCTCCATCACCGACCCTCGATAGAAAAACGGTTATCCCTATTCGTCGATTTCAATATTCGAAGGGCCCCACTTCATTTCGTATTTCGGAAGATAGAAGAATGGTATTTTTATTCAAATACTACGAGCAGCGAGTTCACTAACGAAAAATGACAAAGTTATAATGTGAACCGAAATTGAATTGTTTTAGTCGGAAATTGGACGATATCTCTGCAGAACTTCGTCCTACAAGTTTGAGTGAAGAGAAGGAGTTTGAATATTGCATTAGCGGGACTTATCGTCCCCCGGCAGGCTTTCTTTCATCAATCACTGCATTCCATCAACTGCCTGAATTAGAAATGGAGCGCAAGGGATCTTGCTGAAAGGCACTTTGGCAACAACGATGCTCTGAATATCGCAGTGTCCTATTGACACTGTTTATACTTAACAAGCTTCCGTAAGTTTGATGAAGTTATAAACCAAACTACTTATTCGATAGATAGCAATGAAGTGAGCCTATATAAATAACTAAACAATTATTAGAAACAGTGCAAATAACATTCAACAGAGAAATCTGTTATTTTGCGATTTAAAAATTTTTTGAATTTTACGTAATTTTTTTTATATTCTGGCGTTTACTTGATGTGAATTGATAATAATAATAATATTTATTTATTTTAGCATTAGATATTACAAAATCATACATACATTCAGGTTTAGAATATTATTTACAATTATATGTTTAAAACGAACTTAGCTAATTTACGCTTGAATACCTTAAGGTCGCTAATGGTTTTTATGGATCTAAGCAATTTATTAAATGCGTTGAATCCTTCATAAAATATACTATTCCTATGTTTAGAATGCTTACAAACTTGCACGTAGAAATTGTTAGCATTGCTTGTATTATAACTGTGCACATCACTGACACATGTTACATTTTTCATTACTTTATATGGGAACAATTTGTTTTTAACTTCAAATATAAATATATATGTAGCAAAAAGTATTCTCTGTTTAACTGACATCAATTCTAAACAATTTAGCATGCTTTGGATTGGAGTATATCTATTACATTATAAATGAATATAAACTAAAAGACAATCACTTGAAGTTTTCATTTACACTTTATTAAAAACGCTCAATTAAATGACGCATTTCGTTGACAATAATAGAGAATCGATAACAATAAAGAGAAGAATGCAGAGACGTATCAAATGTTCCAGTTCAATATTGAGGGTAAAATTTAATGCAGCTGGAACATATGTCAGAAAAAGAAGGCTTCCTGATCGTCACTAGATAAAATTTCGCCCTATAGGAGAGCTTAACCACGGCCACCTTTAATACAGGCCATGAAATGAATATCTGTCATAAAGTAGACAGTGGTTCAACAATCCCGCAATTAGTTGAGTTGGTATACTTATGCAAATAGGACGCTTCCCAAAACTTTCGCAGTTTGAAGTTAAATAATTTGATATTTTGGTATAAATTCTATATTTTTCAATTGTGTACAGGGTAATACATATGTTGATGTTGATAATTTGTTGAAATCTCAACTTCAAACTATAAAAAACCAGGTGTTTAGTTTGTTTACAAATTTCAGTCAATCAAAATCAATTTTGTGTTGTTTAAGACTGACTTTCGTAGTTTGAAGTTGAATATTTTACGATTTCAGTTCTAATCCTCTATTCATCAATTTTCTATAGTGTTATTTAGGTGCTAGTATTGATAGTTTGTGGATAACATAACATCAAACTATAGAAACAGAGGGTTTTGTGTGTACCGATTTAATCGCATCGAATTGAATTCGATTGTGTTGTGTTTTGAGTACGGATTACTTACAAATAATTTTTTTTGAAATATAGTATAGAGGACAGGTATTCCGTAGATGATTGAGTAAGTTTCAAGCTTGCGATAGGTAAGTTTCTAATAAGTATATTTTCTAACCTATTTATTACCGATAACCATCAAATAAACAGATCGCTATTCACGATAACACTTTCTTTCAAAATCCAAACTTTCCTCAAAACAGAATTTTTGGAAGCTATGATTTTATTTATAATACTTCAATTATTTGCAACGGGGAGGACTGAATATACCTACAGATTTAATTAAAAATGTCTCATTTCACATGTGTGCCATATTTGAAAAAATTATTAACGATATTTCTCTCGAACAGGCCTTTTTGAATAATAAACGCCAGAAAGGAATTTTGTGTGATCTCACTATTTTAAGAGTGTCATTGGATGAGTAACTGAAAGATTTTTATTGTTGCTGTTTATGTGGTGAAGACATGTTTTCGAATATCTTATTGAATGACTACACAAAAAAAAATAATGAAGCCGGACACGAGAAAACTGAATCAAAAAATAAACGAAGAAAGCTCAATACTTTAATAAAGTAGTTTGATGGTTGCGCTAATCAGAAATATAATATTTATTTATACTTAGGTGAATAATTCAAT